>JAJTUV010000209.1:115000-417500 GCA_021653895.1 Mastomys natalensis | reverse complement strand
ATTTGAAAATATCTGAGCACAGTAACTAGAGGGTTTATTTGGATTGATTATCCCAAGAGTCTGACATTCATTTTCAAGAGATGTGATCAGCAAAAAAATAGGTTTTAAGCATTTCCTAGAGTTTGTCTTTATTTATTTATTTTTTGAATAGTTGTATGTTGATTACATGGGAAGAGGACAGACAACAGACGGGGCAGTGATGTGGTACCGCCTGCAGCACAGGGCAGTGGGCTGACACAGCATTAACATTACATGTGAAACATCCCTCGTGTCTTTGAAAGCTACCATGTGCTTTGAGTTGAAGTATAGGAAACATGTAAAAGTAAAACTGGATTATAATAACCCATAATTGTCCTCCGGGAGAGACACTCAGCCATCTCTCTTCTGGGCACGCACGTTTGCAGGTAAATTGTTTCTACACAATCAAGGTGGTGCTCTAAGGAGTTTCTGCTTTGCTGATCATTGGATTTTCAGAGCATTTTCTTTTCACTTGTTCAATCTTGTTCCCTAACTCTGTGATTACACATTTTTACCACAATTATCCTTCACAGAAGGGGGCTTTGGGCAAATGATCTGTTCTAGTCTGGTACAAAAAGTTAATAGCAGCAAATTACTTTCTGTGGGCAAAAGCCTGAAGGTCACTGAGAAGGAAACAGTAGATGCTTGTGCTTTGTAGACACTAGCCTAAAGGACACCCTGCGGAGACTGAGTCTTGATGTCACCAAATCTATTTCTGCATCAGTGTTCTAAGATGGATACTTCTTCACCAGTTTGGCGCCCCTGATTTTTGCATTCTCTTAAAAATTTATTTTAACTTCAGAGTAAGCTCTGAGTCCAAGATTCACAACCAGAAAGTGGAGATGTGTGGTGGGAAGGGCATCTTGGAGGGATGGTGGGGTGATAGGTGGAGTGGGAAGGGCATTTTGGAGGGATGGTGGGGTGATAGGTGGGGTGAGAAGGACATCTTGGAGGGATGGTGGGGTGATAGGTGGGGTGGGAAGGGCATCTTGGAGGGATGGTGGGGTGATAGGTGGGGTGGGAAGGGCATCTTGGAGGGATGGCGGGTGTCTATGCCAGCGAGCCCAAAAGCCAAGAACTGAGAAGCTGGATCACCATGTTTAGGTTTGCTGGAGGCGTCAGGAAAAACTAACCCTAGAATACACCTCGGATAGTGTGACGGGTTTCGAGGGAAGTTGTTCTAGCATCTCCTTAGGTGGAGATGGAAGGTGACAGACAGGTCAGTTACTCCGTTGTGAGTCTTAGATGAAGAAATACTGACCTAGAGCAAGAGGCTGTACAGATGTGACAATTGGAAAACACTTCACAGAAAGGATTGGCATGTACCTTCCGTCCATGTATCTGCCACTTGTTTCCATCTCCCATCTCTAAGGGCCCCACCTCAGTCAGACCTGGAACACAACCACATTCAACATTAGCCATTTGTCCACTGTGCAGGTGTTCCAGGCAGAGGTCGGTTTAACTTTATAGTCTCTGTGGTATAATGGGAGAAGACAGTTTAACAAGGCACTGCTGGCTCAGTAGTCTATCAAGGGGCAAACGGGGGCATGGGGAGACAGACAGAGACAGAGACGGGAGGGGGAGGCAGCATGTGATGTTCAAGGGGCGTATGTTTGTGTGAGGTAATTTAGAATTACTCTGAGGAAGGAGAGCGATGAGGATAAGATGCAGGCAGGATCCTGAACATGCAGGTCGGTGGGATGCCTGTATCAGTGAGGGGTTTGTTTGCTTGCTGGTTTTACCATACTGGGGTTAATCTTGGGGCTTTACTAGCTGAGCTGTGTCTATAACCCTAGTTAAGAGCTTATACAATAAAAAAAAAAAAAAAAAAACCACTATAGAGTTTAGCAGTCTGGGCAAAACAGTAGGTTCATGCTTTAGGAAAACCACTCTGCCTGGTATGTGCAAAACATTAAGAAAAAATAAACAGGACTTAGAGATTAGTTATTATAACCAAGATGAAGAAGTTAGAGTAGTCAGTAGCTGGAGTATGGAGAGGCTTAAAAATAATGTAGGAGGTGTCTGGGGAGATGGCTCAGGCAGTGAAGGGCTTGCCAAGCAAACATGAGGACCTAAGTTCAGATCTCCAGTGCCTGTCCACCTGTCCCTCTACTGGTTTGGCATATGGAGATGGGAGAATCCCAGAACTCACAGGCTAGCTCATCTAGCTAAATTGGTAATCTCTAGGTTCAGTTGAAAGACACCCCCCCCATCTCAAAACAATAAGGAGCACCAGTGAGATGGCTCAGGCGCTCAGGGTGCTTGCCACCAAGCCCAAGTCTGATCTCTAAGACCTATGACAGAAGGATAAAACTGACTCTGTGTGCCATATGTGGCCATCCTCTGTCACACATATGCAGTGGCATGCATATGCACACAAATTTACATGTAATACAATTTTAAATAAATAAAGTAACTTGACTTCCAGCTTGATTGTTTCATTTGCTGATTTGGGGACCATGTCTCTTGCTATGACAAAATACTTGAGGCTGAATTCTTCAAGAGTCTTACTTATCTTATGGTTCTGGGGTTTCAGAAGCATGGCACCCATCTCTGCTGAGGGCCTTCCGGCAGAAGGAACAACATGCAAGAAGGGATTATATTATATGGCAGTCTGGAAGCCAGGAAGCAAGGAAGGGAAAGGCATGGCCTTTTTTTCCCCCTGGTTTTGTCCTGTGTGTGAGCATGCAAGCATGTTTGCATGTGCCCGAATGTGGGTGTTTGTGTGCCCGAATGTCAAGGCCCAAGGTTGACAGCAGGAGTCAGCCTCAGCTGCTCTTCACACTTGTTGGTTGAAGGATATCTCAGTCAAACAAGCCTCGTTGGTTTGCTCAGGGGATCCGCTTGGGGGAAATGACAAAACCATGTCCAAACCAGAACGATTTGTCTCTGTCAGCTGCTATCTTAATAAAATGACTATGGACAGCATCGCACACTGAGCTGCTTTTTTCTTACAAATTACTTGATTCCAGTGGATACAGGTTACATCACAGCTCCATAGAACAGCACCTGCAGATCCACAGAACAGTCTATGTTCATGGTTTACAATTTTTTAGAATCTAAACATTTTTAGATGTTTTTAAATTTGTAAGTAATTGGTTTTGTGTGTATGGGCATTTTGCCCGCATGCATGCCTGTGCATCACACATGCAGTACCTATGGAGGCCAGAAGAGGGAGACAGATCCTCTGGAACAAGAGTTACAGATGGTTCTGAGCTGCTAGCTAGGTACTGAACTCAGGTCCTTTGGAAGAGCAACCACTGCTCTTAACCGCTGAGCCATCTTTCCAGCATCAGAATCTAAACCTCTTTATGGCTTTGGATTTGTGTTGCCAACTCCTTTTTGAATGTGAACAACAACTATGATTGTGAGCATACAGGGCGAGCTTGAGGAGCCCCAAACTTCAGATTGGGGGACTAGAAATACAAGTGGGACCAAGGTGCAGTCATAGATTAGAGGCAGAACGCTTTCCTGGCACACAGAAGACCCTGGGTTCAAACCCAGCACTGCCAAAAAAGAAGACACCAGAAGCAAAATACAGTAAACCCCCTCAGATTGTGTGTGTGCACCGTTTGTGTGCACTCTTCTGTAGGTTCTCAGGCAGCTAAGGGCGCTCCTCCTGTTTCTGTGACTTAAGTTCTCAAGGAGTTCCCCTTTCTCTGGCTTTCCAGCCCATTCTGCTTGCTCTTTACAAACCCTTGGCATCTGACTAGGACGAGCCCTTCATCCCCAAGCCCTTCTTCGTTGTGTCTGGGTTTCAGTGCAAGGTTTCTACCCTGCTGTCCTGTGTTGGGATCTCACCTCAAGCGCATCTCCATTCTTATCCACACCCTCCCACCTTAGTCCACTCTGTCTAGCCACACACTTACCCCAGTCAGAAATCCAGATGCCATCTTGTTCTTCCCCATCCCCACATCTGACAGATGAGGAGTATCAGGAATACCAACCTTGAAGTCTCTCCAGCCCCAGTCCTGGGTCCTGACCCTGATATTTATTATGTGGATAGAGACAACAGCCTCTCATCTAGTTTCCCTGGCATGTTTTTTATTTAAAAACAAAAATTTACTTACTGGAGAGTGGAAGCTGTAAGCATGCTACAGCACCCTTGCAGAGGTCAGAGGAGGACAAGGTAAAGGGCTGGATTCTTCCCATCACCTGAGTCCCAAGGATTGAACTCAGGTCATCAGGCTTGGCAGCAAGCACCTTCATCCGCTGAGCCATCTTGCTGGCCCCTGCAGAACTTATTTGTCAAACCATTGTGGGATATTTTGTTTTGCTATGATCCCATCTTTACCAAAATCTACGAACATCGTGGTGCGTGCGTGTGTGTGTGTGTGTGTGTGTGTGTGTGTGTGTCCCCTTTTAGCTCATGTCAATGATTAACCAAGCTGTATACTACCACTCAGCCTAATTAGTATCTGGATATCCTTTTTTCTCAATTATAAACCCCTTGCGGCCCACTGTAGCCCTGTGGAGGTACCTACTACTTTTAAGCGGCATTTGAAAATGTTTATGACCCAAATCTACCCAGTGCAATACTAGAAGTTCAGAGAGGAAAAAATCATTTGAACTGGTTACTGTGCTGTACATGAAAATGTACGATGGATGGGTCGTCTCCCTGACCGAGTAGGGATAGAAAGAGCCACTGCTATAAAATGCACCAGAACAACTCCACTGACGTACAATTCCAAGGTTTTTTTTTGGGGGGGGGAATCTCCTAGGGTGAAAAATCTCCTAGGGTGTAGGATTTTCTCCTCCTTCCTCCTCTTCCTCCTCTTCCTCCTCTTCTCTCTTCCCCTCTTCTTCCTCTTCTCCTCTTCCTCTCTTCCTCCTCCTCCTCCCTTCCTCCTCTTCTTCTTCTTCCTCCTCCTCCCCCTCCTTCTCCTTCTCCTCTTCCTCTTCTTCTTCGTTATTCTGCCACAAGAATATTTGTTTGATAGTTTTTTGTTGTATTTGTACCAAGTTCTGAATTAGGAGAAAGTAAACAGGAGGAAATGCCAGACGAGTCAGCGAAGGCAGCCACTTTCCCAAGGGAGAGGCAGGAGTCACAGCAGATTCGAGGCCATGAGCAGCCATTGGCCGTGGAGCCCAAGGAAGTTGGGAGGCTTGAAGAAGAGGCGAGCCTCCCGTCTCAGAGCTGTGGTGATAGTTCAGATGACAGTAGCACCAAGGTAGGTGCTGCAGACACACGCTCTGGGTTCCGTCCGTCTGACTAGCCCTGGAAATAAGCATCGGTTTTGTTTTGTTTTTTAAACCTTCTTCTTTCTTAAAGTATGTTTCTTATACAACATTACAGCCCGAGTGGTAATAAAATTACAACCAAAGTCTAACCCTGATGATTCACTTTTATTATTGAAGGGTTGGTTTTGAATTGTGGGGTAGGGGCACCACAACTCAGTGGAGTGGCTTCTTTCTCCCCGCCTTCCTATGAGTTCTGAGCATGGACGCCCCCTGCTAAGCCATAAGCTTAGGGCAGGCTCAGAAAGAACACATCTGCCTCCGACGATGGGTGGAGGTGAAGGTATGGCAGGGTATGTGCCACCCTTCCTATTCCAGGGAGCTTGATGAATCAGAGGGGGGGGTTTGGGGGGAGAGGAATGACTTCAGAGAGGTTGTTTAAATGGCTCTGGCTATTTGCTATTTCCTGCAGCTCCATCTGTCGCAGAGTTACAGGAAGCAGCCACCAGCCTCACTTTGGTTCTTAGTCTTACAGGACTCTGTTGTTCAGAGTAAAATTTCTCTGTAGGCAGAAAAATTATTTTGAGATCATTAGAAGACTATTGTATTTGCAAGTAAACTACCTTCAAAGGGCTGATAAAAAAGCCAGGTGCTCTCGTACTATTCCAGAATTTGAGAGGTAGAGGCAGGAGGATCAAGATTCACCCTTTGATACATAATGATATTGAAGCTAGCCTGGGCTGTCTCAAAAGGGGGGGTTGGGGTGGGAAGTAGATCAGTAGATCAAGAGTGTACTTGAAGGAAAGGAAGGCTGGAGAGCTGACTCAGCAGTTAAGAGTGGGCGTTGCTCTTACAGAGAACCTGAGCCTGATTCCCAGAACCCACAACTGCTTGTAACTCAAAGGGGTTGTTTTTACATCTCTGGCCTCTGAGATACCCAAAGTCACATGCTTAAACAACACACACACACACACACACACACACACGAGAGAGAGAGAGAGAGAAGAGAGAGAGAGAGAGAAGTCACTGTAATCTTGGCTGGAACTCTCTCTGGCCAGGCTGAATCACAGAGATCTGCATGTCTCTCCAGCATGCTAGGATTAAAGGCATGGGACACCATAAGCAGCCAAAAATACCTTCTTTTTAAAAAAAAAAAAAAAGTCAAGGGCTGGAGATGTAAGCATGCCCTAGATGGAATCCAGCATGGGAAGGAAGAAGGAGGAAAGTAAACATAGATTTGGAAGTAGAATTTAAAATTTGAAGAAGCCATAGTAATTAAAATATAACCTTGATGGATCATGACTATAGACCAATGCTTCTCAAACTGTGGGTCACAACCATCAGAAAATGCATATTTCTGGATGGTCTTAAAAACCCCCAATTTTCAAATTTCATAATTTTCATTGCTTCTTCATAACTGTAATTTTGCTACTGAGTGGTGTCTCAGTTCCTAAGAACATTGGAAATACGTGTTTTCTGATGGTCACACACAGATTGAGAAGCGCTGTCTGACTCACAGGAGACTGAAGAGGGAGGGACCACACAGGAGTTCAAAGACTGCCTGTGCTGCAGAATGAGATTTTGTCAGAGAGGGAGGGAGGGAGGAAGGGGGAAAGAGAAGAGAGAGAGAGAGAGAGAAGAGAGAGAGAGAGAGAGAGAGAGAGAGAGAGAGAGAGATCACACGAACACACACAAAAGGAGAGTCAGAACTTGTTTGGCTCAGAAGCCCAAAGAAGAGCGTGACTTCAAATGCCCAACAAGAACTCACATTTAGACCCTACTCCCTCCTCTTCTTGGACACTGGGCCAGAGGAGCAGGCTGGGAAGCTGTGGAAAGGGAAACCTAAGGATTACAAAGTCATCATTGTTGTCTGAGGGTTTGTCGGTGGTGATTTGTTTGGTTTGGGGGGGTGGGGTATTGCTTTGCAGCCAGACTGGACTAAAAATTCAGAATGTAGCCCAGGCTGGCCTCACTCCTGACTGATGGGATTACAGGTATGTGCTGCCATGCTCAGCTAAGAGTATAAAATTTTGCCTACATGTAACTTTATGTCTGAAAAAGTAACTCCTGACTAATTTGTGAGTATAATGTGTCTTCCTCCTTTGTTTGAAGCTCTTGATAGTAGTCAATGCCTAAAGCCAAAGCCCAAAACTAGAAAAACATGGCGGAAGGATAGGGGAGGGTCAGAGGGCAGGGGATAGGGGTGGGTAGATCAAAACACATTATGCGAATGTATAAAATTCTCAAGCAACAAAACCAAGAACACCCCCACAGTAGTGACAAAAAGCAAGTTTGACTACAAAATACGCAAAAATTCCAAGGAAATTTCTAATGTAGTCACTTTGCGGAAGGACAGATGGTTCTATAGCCACACAGCCTTTTGGGGCCTCAGGAAATTCTAGTGTAGTCCGTAAGTTTTTCTTCCCCCAATGACCATGAGTTACTGAAAAAAGTTGGAGTTCTTATTTATTCAAGATGAGTTACCTGGGATGCAATGAATAAGGCCACAGGGCTCATGCGTGCATTCGGTCCAGCAGATGACTCCTGGTCAGCAGATCTCTACCTGCTTGCTGCGCTAAGCTTTTCTCAAACTCAAACTCAGTCTAGCAGTGTGGCTGTGACAGCACAGAGGTTGACAATCACCCCAAGTTGAAAAGTTCCGTATCAGGATGTGTGAGCGCAGAGCCCCTTAGATTGCCCAAAAAACCATAGGGACCACCACAAGCTGTCCACCATCTGCCTGCACGTATTTGTTGTCCCAGAGTTCTGTGGCATGCGTGCACGCATTAGGGAAGCTCAGTGTCTGAACGTGATCTAGAGAGCTGTGGCAAGATCAGGACCTGAACCCACCTTACTGCAGCTCTAAAACTGACACCAGCTCCCAGGCCACACCTCTGTCCAGGAAGTTGGTGACGGTGGATAATGGGATGGATATGGCCGGGCAATGGTGGCGCACGCCTTTAATCCTAGCACTTGGGAGGCAGAGGCAGGCGGATTTCTGAGTTCGAGGCCAGCCTGGTCTACAGAGTGAGTTCCAGGACAGGCAGGGCTACACAGAGAAACCTTGTCTCAAAAAATTAAAAAAAAAAAAAAAAAAAAAAAAAAAGAAATGGGATGGATATGTTGATATCTCTGTTGGCAGCCAGGCAAAGAGATATATGGCATACACATACGTGTATACATGCACATGCACATACACATGTACACACATACATATGCCACACACCACACACACACACACCATAACATTATTTTATGTCAAAGTATGGAACAGTTTATAACTTAAAGTTGTGCATTTAGCTTAGGTTGTAAAAATTTATTAGTGAGAAACCCAAGGCATACTAAGGTTTATATTGTTGGTTATATTGTTCTCTTAAAGGCAGGGTAAAATTAGGCCGAGTACACAGTAGGACAGCAAGCTAAGTCTTAAATTATCTCCAGACATATTAAAACTTGGCTGCAAGGTCAGACAAAAGCCCAGTCTCCAAAAGCAAGAGATGTCAGAAAATGCGACACCACACAATCTGGCCTGGGCAATCCCTCAGATGGAATTCTTTGAATGGCTCTGATGGGCCAAGCTGTCATTAAAGCTAGACCACTCCCACTTGCATCACACTCTGTTTCCTTTACTGCCCCTGCCCTAGACAACCACTGATCTACTTTCTGTCACCATGGATTTGTCTGCTCCGGGTCTTCCCGATATATTTAGAGTCATATACCAGACGAGCATGTTTCAAGTTTATTCAAGATGGTGCTATGTGTCAGTATTCATCACTCCTTTTAGTCTGATTATTCTTTCTATGGTTAGACCACATTTAACATTAGTTGTTGACTGATTATTATGAATATCGAAGCTACGAAAATGTATGCATATCCATCTCATGTTTTGTTTGGGATGTGCAGGTTGCTTATTGTTGTTGTTGTTATTTTTGAGTTATATTTGTTGTTATACAGAGCCTCAGCTGCCTGGCACCCAACTCCAGAGCCTCTGCCTCAGTCTCCCCAGCGCCAGGATTCCATGCGCATGCCACCATTCCAAATCCTCGTGTATTTCTAATTATGTTACGGTAACACTGTTAACATCAAAATAAAATCACTGGGACATACAAGTAATGTACATGATTTCAGTTTTTCCTCTTCATATTTGCCAGAACTATTATTGTCTTGTGATTTTAAATATAGTCATCTTAATCCCTGTCATATTTTCATTGTGGCTTTGATTATTTCCCTAATGAATATAATGACATGGTGTATCTTTAAATGTTTTTACAGTCTCTTACGCATTGTCATTAGAGAAATGTCTAGTCATCTCCTTTCCCTAGTTTTAATTGAATTACATTTGTTTTGTCTTGTTGAGTTGTAAAAGTTTACTATATATTCTGTATACATCTTATTAGATATTTGCTACCCAAATATTATAGTCCCTCAATGGGCTGTCTCTTCCTTTTCCTGTCACTACCCACTGATACACACATGTTATATAAACACCCATTTATGAATTTTTCTTTTCATGCATGTGTGCGGTGTGTGTGTCCTGGTTTGCTTCCTTGTAAGTACAGACACATATGTACACATGTATGCATGGAGGCCCAAGTTGAAGTTGGGAATCATCCTGATCAGTCTTCTACTTTATTTTGAGCCAGGGTCTCTCAATCAAACCCAGAGGTGGCTGATAGGGCTCTCTAACTAATCGGCTTGTTCACAAAGGATTGTCTGCCTTCCAAGGCAAGAATTACAGGCAGGCTGCCACTTCCACCCACCCAGCAGCATTTCACGTGGGTTTTGGGGGACCTGATCTCTGGTTATCTGGCTTTCATAACAAGGGCTTTAACCACTGAGCCGTCTCCCAGACACTGCCCCCTTTACAATTGTTTGTTTGTTTGTTTGTTTAAGACGGGTTGCTTAGTGTAGACCTGTCTGTCCTGGAACTCACTCGGTAGACCAGGCTGGCCTCCAACTGAAGAGATCCACCTGCCTCTGCCTCCCAAGTGCTGGGATTAAAAGAGTAGGATACCACATCCAGCCCCATTTGGTTTTTTGTTGTTGTTGGTTTGGTTTGGGTTTTTGTTTGTTTGGTTGGTTGGTTAGTTGGTTGGTTTTGCTTGTTGTTGTTTGTTTTGTTTGTTCTTTCTTGGTCTTTTGAAACAGGGTTTCTCTGTGTAGCACTGGCTCTCCTGGACTTGCTTTGTAGACCAGGCCAGGCCAGCCTCGAACTCACAGAGATCCACCGACCTCTGCCTCCTGAGGGCTGGGGCTAAAAGTGTGCACCACCACACCCAGATCCATTTACACTTTTTTAATGTTTGTCTCACGATCTTATCCAAATGAGCATGAGAAGGCTTTGTTCTCATGTTTCTTCTGAGACTATTTTTATACTTTTACCTTTATAATTAAATCCTGGATCTATTTTCAAATACTGTGTGTTACAAGAAAGATTCCACCTCCATCTTATATGCAAATATCCAGTTGTACCACTAAGATGTATTGAAAGAAAACCCTCTTTCTCAGTCATAAAAGAGAAGAAAAGACAGATGTAGAGCTCATGGAAGGTTGATTGTTTCTATTTGAACTTTCTGTTTCCCAAATCACTGTTGCACACAATCTTTCTTCAACGTGTATGTGTATTTGCCTGCATGTATGACTGTGTGCCAATTACATGCAGTGTCTGAAGAGGCCAGAAGAGGGTGTTGAACCTGCTGGGATTGAAGTTACAGACAATTGTGAACCACTATGTGGGGGCTGGGAATTGAACCTGGGTTCTCTTAACCACTGAGCCATCTCTCCAGCCCCACAATTTCACAGCAAGGAATCTAGCACAGTTTGGACAGTTTTTGTCATGTTCTGTGCACTGATGGCTATTCGTTCTCTCTCTCTCTCTCTCTCTCTCTGTCTCTGTCTCTGTCTTCTCTTCTGTCTCTTGTGTGTGTGTGTGTGTGTGTGTGTGTGTGTGTGTGTGTGTGTTGTTCTTCACCCCTGATTCCAGATAGGTAGTACCTAGTATGGTGCTATATTAGCCTAATCTTCTTAAGTGTACAATTTTAACAATAGACAAGCCAGATGCCAGACCTTTCAGAATGCTTATAACTAGGGAAAGAATCGTGGGAGCCTCTCACATGGGCAAGACTGAGGTTGTGTCGGTCAGACGTATTTTGTGACGTCAGCTGTGGATGCTGATGGTCTGGTTAACACTAGCCTAGGTGAGGTTCCTTTTTTTCTGTTCTTGAACCAAGTTGGAAGCAGTATTAACTTGGTAGGCTTAAAGCTTAATGTTTTTCTAACATTTGGGGTATATTGCGCCCTGTGGGTACTGCACTAAACCACCCGTGTTCAGTAAGTGATATGATGGTGTAGAATTTAATCTGTGTATCTTACAGGTGGAGAAACAGAGGCTTTAGATAGGAACAACCTAGATGGTATTTGCCCACATTGCAGAAGTGATGAAACCCAGGTCTCCAGACTACAGAGCACTGCTTCTCCTTTTGGAAGTCAAGCAACCTTTTCCCAGGGGTCACCTAAGACCATCAGAAAGCACAGAGATTTACATTATGATTCATAACAGTAGCATAATTACAGTTAGGAAGTAGCAATGAAAATATTTTATAGCTGGGGTCACACACTAGGAAGAGTATTAAAGGGTCCAGCCTTCGGAAGGTTGAGAACCACTGCCAACCTAGAGCTTGATCCTCAGCTGCTTCAGTGACTGCTTCCCTCCGCTAACAGCTGCCAGAAAACAAACAGCTCTCACTCTGATGTCCCAAGGAAGAATAGCAAACTGGCTCTTCAGAGCCCTCCTTGGTTTGTATTTAATCAGTTATTTTATTAATTATCTTTAGCTGGGCTAGTGAAATGACTCAGTAACTCCTGAGAGTTGTCCTCTGATCGTCACACATGCATTGTGGCATGCTTGTGTACACATACACAGTGCGCGCGCGTGTGCGAGCAAACACACACACACATAATAAAAATTTAAAAACTAGATGTGGGACTGACAAGGTGGCTCAGCAATTAAGAGTACTGTCTGCTCTACCAGAGGACCCAGGTTTAATTCACAGCACCCACAACTATCTGTTACTCCAGTTCCAGGGGACCTGACACTCTTCTGGCCTCCATAGGCACCAGGCACACAAGGGGTGCACAGGCATACATGCAGGCAAATACCCATAAACATGAAACAATTTAAAACTGTTTTTTAGAAAACTAGAAAATAATATGGGTTCCTGGTTGTTTTTATTAAGAGATTTTGTAGTTCTGAGACTCAAACAGGAGTGTTTTACTCTAAAAGTCCTCTATTTGTTTGCCTTCTATTGATGTTAGAAGTTGAAAGGTTAATTGTCCATGCACGGCTGCTTTCATTCCCTTTGCACTCCAGTGTAGAAGCTTTTGAATTACAGGAGCACCACCAAGCAGCCACGGATGTAGAAGCATCGTTTGTTGTAGGTGAAGGAACTAACTCCGGAAGTCCTTGTATGTGATGTGAGCCCTCGGGTCCCTATGGCGTGAACCCTCAAACACGGCCGGTGGTGCTCTCTCAAGTGCATTTCTCTCTTACAATGTTTGCCTCAGTATCTAACGTCTGGAGAGAAAGCAAGCTACCAGCATCACGGGGAACTGCGGGAACTGCGACAGAACCTGCACCGCCTGCAGATCCTGTGCAACTCTGCGGAGAAGGAGCTGCGGTATGAGCGGGGCCGGAGCCTGGACTTGAAACAACATAACACTTTGCTCCAAGAGGAGAACATCAAGGTAACTGTCTCACCCGCACAGCCTTTCCTGCAGGCTCTCAGCCGCAGCTGTCGAGAGCTAAATCATGGTTCTCCGCATTACTGCTCAAAATTCTCAAAATCAATCCACGGAGGGATGGGCAAAGCCAACTGTTCATTAACTCCCGGCTTCCTTTCCTCTCCTCCCTCCCTCCCTCCCTCCCTCCCTCCCTCCCTCCCTCCCTCCCTCCCTCTCTCTCTCTCTCCTCTGCTGCCAACAGGGTGCAGATGCCATCAGTCCCTAAACAAAAAAAGGCTACAGTGACATGGTCCTGTTGAAAGCCTTATCTCAAATGTTTTTTTCTTTTTCCTTTTTTTTTTTTTTTTTTTTTTTTTTTTTGTGGCTTTTTTCGAGACAGGGTTTCTCTGTGTAGCCCTGGCTGTCCTGGAACTCACTCTGTAGACCAGGCTGGCCTTCAAACTCAGAAATCCTCCTGCCTCTGCCTCCCAAGTGCTGGGATTAAAGGCATGTGCCACCACTGCCCGGCTTCTTTTTCCTTTTCTAAGTAAACTTATTTTTTTGAATTTATTTATTTATTTTATGTATATTACTGTAGCTGTCTTCAAACACGCCAGAAGAGGGCATCAGATCCCATTACAGATGGTTATGAGCCACCATGTGATTGCTCGGAATTGAACTCAGAACCTCTGGAGTCAGAGCTGAACTTTAGAGCAGTCAGTGCTCTAAACCACTGAGCCATCTCTCCAGCCCCTTATCTCAAATTTTTTAACATTAATTTCAGTGACTAGTCTCCTTGCATTAGTCACATATAGCCAGGTATATTTCTCCCCAGTAAATGGGGGGGTGGGGGATCACAGATTCATAGTTTTTGAAATATGTAACCGTTCAGATCAAGGCACCATATAAATAATGTATTCTTCCAGATACATTCAGTTCTGTAAATATACATTACAAATTTGGTCTCTAATATATATTAGAAACCCTATATAAGGTTCTAAATTTCAATATTCAGGGACTGGAGATGGAGCTCTGCTGGTAGAGTGCTTGCCTAGAATGTAAGAGGCTGGGGTTAATCCCCAGCACCACCAAACTGGGGTGGCAGAAACCTGGCGTGTCAAACAGAAGGCCTGGGAGATCAGCTTGGTTGTTTTGAGACAGTATCCTGTAGACCAGGCTGCCTTGAAATCACTGTGAAGCCAACACGATCTTATCCCTATGAAGACTCCTCATCTTATTCTTATCCCTATGAAGATTCCTCATCTTATTCTTGTCTCCAAATGTCAAATGCCAAGATCACAGGCACACGTCACCATGTCCAACTTAACTCTGGACATACTCAAGCAATATTATGCTTTCTTTTGATACAATGACCAGAATGACACAGATCCTAATTGACCCCTTATAAATCTGATTCAATAGGCAATCTTTCAGAAATGAAAAAATGATCACTTCATAAAGAGAGAAGATGCTGTTTACTGTTTGAAGCCTCTCTCTTGGAGCCAGGCATGTAGCAGTGTCGTGATAGTAACTACGGTTTATGTACAGTTTGAGCTTATCACTCATAAACCTCCTTAGAGCTGTTAGGGCCACCAAGGTCACAAAGCTAATGGACTGTAGAATCTGAATTGAAACATGAGTGGATTTGACTTTCCACATCGCACCTTTCCTCTGCCTAGAGTCATTTTGGGACCTTAGATTTGCAGACGTGGAGACTGTGTGTGTGTGGTGTGTGTGTGTGTGTGTGTGTGTGTGTGTGTGGTGTGCACGCACATGCATGTACATGTATGTGGAATGTGCATGCATGTCTGTGGAATGTATAGGTGTGTGCTTGTGTGTATGTGTGTGTACATGAGTGCAGGTGCTCACAGAGTCGAAGGCTTTGGACAGCCTGGCGTAGGAGTTACAGGCAATTGTGAGCCACTGATGTGGGAGCTGGGAATGAGCCATCAAGACAGTCCATGCTCTCACCCACTGTGGGACTGATTTCCTAAAATCCACTCAGATGATGAAACTCTGGGTCTCCATTGTTAGGCATACTAGAATAATTAACATCCCAGAATACTAATTTTGCTACCTTTGAACCATCTTGTTGTGGATTATACTACCAAGAATGTGCATAAAATGATGATATGCAGTTTAACACATTACAAAATGAATGTCTGTGGATACCACCTAGAACAATATAAAACAAGCCAGCACACTGGCGCCTCTGAAAACTCTCTACCGCTATCCAAGTCACTTCCTCTGTGCCACCAGGAACTCTGAGACACTGTACTGGATCCTCTTTAGGCTGCAGAAGCCACTCTGGAGACAGAGGTCGTTGGCTTAACAGCTCTTACACACACCAGTGCAGTCTGACTTCAGTAGCGTCTCTAAACCATGCTGTGGGCTCCATCACGGACTCTCACGGCCTTCAGCTTTCCTGGCCTGGGGAGTCAGTGGACAGTGTACTAGGCAAGGTCTGTGCCCTCCTCATTAGCAATGAGAGGCTTGGGTTTCATGACCCTGAAGCAATCGGTGCACCAAACACCTCACTCTTCTCTTTCTTCTTTTCCTTGAGTCCAGTGCCCTGCTCACCCGCTGGACTTGCTGAGTTTTCTTGAAGCAAGGTTGTGAAGAAATGAGAACTCTGAGCTTTCTGATAGGCCAGAAATGAGTCAGGAACAGATTTGTTCTTGTCAGTAATGTTTCAAAGCACCACCAGCCCTCCAAGGGTACACCCCCGATTCAGTACCAGATGTAAGAACTGAGACATTGCTCTGGTTTAATGGAGGGAAAAAGTAAGTGTTCACCAGGAATGGGAACGTTTATAATGCCCAATCTAGAATTTCTTCTTGGTGTTATCATAGAGACAAGGCTAATGGTAATTTGTTTTCTGTTGACCTTTGACCCATCGATGACAGGTGACCAAGCCAGCTCAGTCAGTCAACAGGATCTCAAGGGAGGGAGTGAGAATTAAAGAAAGAAAAGACTATTAGACAACACTATAACATGAATCCAGCCAGTGCTGAGGCTGAAGAGGACTTTTTTTCCAGTCTGCTTTATATCATTCTTTGTGGTAAATCTCCAACCCAAATAGGACCAGTCAAAGAAAACACAACTCAATAATTATGAATACAAACTGCACGTCTAGATTGGGCAGATTCACCACTACATTATCTATTCCCCATCTATGAGATCCCTCATAACTTGTGGATTTTCCAGGCCACGTCCTTCTCCTCTGGTCATCCTCCCACCACTTCCTCTCTCTCCCAAACCCATTCTACTCCACCTCCCCTTCTACTGCCCAATCACCAGCTCTAGCCTTTATTTTACAAATTAAAGTGGGCAGAAGGTTCACAAGAAGTCACCTGTGTACTGATTGCTCTTCATCTGCTGCCCCTCCCAGGAAATCAGAATTAGTGTCAAAATACAAGACCAGGGCTATCCACAACATCATTCTAGGCACATACAAAGAATACAGTCAGTCCTAAAGCATAAACAAATAAGTCAAGGCATAACAAACAAGGCATAAACAGAGGAGATAGAAAACAAACAAAGCATAGACAAAAGTCCCATGTTACTGTATTCAGGATCTTAACAAGACCCATCGAGATACAAAGAATACATCCCTCAGCTGTATTCATCTTGAGCTTACTTCCTTGTCCTAGCCCAATGTCAAATTCCTGCCAAATTCCTAGAAGGCAGCCCCAAAAGCTCTCCACAGACAGGGAGGCATTTGGCATTGGTTATAATTTCTTGATACATTTTTTCTTTTCCATGTGGCTTGACTCTGTGTGTGTGTGTGTGTGTCCATGTCTGTTAATGTCTTTGGAGATAACATTTCTCTGGTCTTTAGAAATTAATAAGAGTCTATTATTTCAGGTATATCCAACTCAGATGAAGCATCTTTCCTAGGTAGTAAGGGTTGCTGGTTTGTTTTTCTACTTTTTCAAGAACACCAACATGTACATCAACGTGTGTGTGCTAATGTATATAAGTGGGACTCTCTGGGAAGAGAGCAGAGTGGGGTTGTTCAGTTCAGGGACAGTGCATGGGTTACTCACACACTCATCTGTTCTGCGCTGTGTCAACATTACCATCATTTACATCCTTGACAATTCTTGGAACTGTCAACTTCTGCTAATCTAGTATATATGTATAGTGATCACTCTGTGAAGTCTATTATCATTATCACCATTCATTATAATGTTACTGCCCAAGGGATATATGTGTAAGGCTGTGGTGCATCACATGCCATGGCACACACACAGAGGTCAGAGGACAGCTTTTGGGAGTCAGTTCTCTCCTTTCACCTTGTAGCATCCAGGGGATTGAATTCAGGTCATCAAGCTTGGTGGCAAGCACCTTTACCAACTAAACTATCTTGCCAGCCTCCGTGTGTGTGTGTGTGTGTGTGTGTGTGTGTGTTGTGTTCTCAAACCCAGTGCCTTGGGAATGCTTATTTAATTGCATCCCCAGCCCTGTTTTTATGATATTTACTTATGCCCCAACTCTAGATCAAAATTGAACTCAAGCAGGCCCAGGAGAAGTTGCTAGACAACGCCAGGATGCACTCCTCACTCACGGCAGAGTGGAAGCACTGTCAGCAGAAAGTCAAGGAGCTGGAGCTGGAAGGACTTAGGCAGACGCAGAGCCTTAAATCCCAGCAGGGCCTACAGGAAAAGCTGGCTCGGAGAAATCAAAAACAGCAGAAGTCACAGGAAAAGGTAACTATCCTATGCTCAGGAAGCAGCGCACACAGCTGGAGGCCTGTCCCCGGGGACCTTAAGACACAGGTGTGTGCAAGCATGGGGCTGGCTAATCTTTTCTCTTTGCCCTCCCCATGTCTTCCTCTCTTTAATAATTTTATGTCAGCCGGGCGGTGGTGGCGCACGCCTTTAATCCCAGCACTTGGGAGGCAGAGGCAGGCGAGATTTCTGAGTTTGAGGCCAGCCTGGTCTACAGAGTGAGTTCCAGGACAGCCAGGGCTACACAGAGAAACCCTGTCTCGAAAAAAAAACAAAAAAAAAAAAAAAAAAAAAAAAAAAGTATGTCATCTGCCACTACCATTCTAACAAACCTTGAAAACTGCATGAAGTTAAAAATGTAAGCTTCTGGGACTGTGGGTGGCTGGATCACTGACGTGCTTGTCACACAGGCGTGAGGACCTGAGTTCAGGTCCCAGAACCCTTAGTGCATGCCTGTAATCCCAATCCCGCTTTGGAGAAACAGAAAAGTAGGTCAGCCAGCCTAGCTGAAATAGTGAGCTCCAGGCAGCAAGGATCCTGTCTCAAAAAAATAAGATGGAGAAGTCAGAGGAGGACACCCCTTATCATGTATACACATGTGCACTTACACACATGCACCTCTCTATAGGCAAATGTATATTTAATTAAAGCTATACTGTGAACTTAAAACTGATTGAAGCCATAGGACATTTATACTTTTTAATTTTAAAGAAGTTATTTTTCTCTCATTTGAATTGACTATATGACTTATTTTGTAATCTTTAAAAAAAACTAGGCCTATTTATTTTGTTGTGTGTGTATGAGGGTTTTGCCTGCATAGATGCATGTATGTACTTTTAAGAAAGATTTTTGCTGTGAAATTGGCATTTTCAAATATTGCTCTGTTTGATTGCTTACCACACAAGGTATCAATGTATATACGTGTGTGTGTGTGTGTGTGTGTGTGTGTGTTGTGTTTACATGTCTCCTTTTGCTAATTTCTAATTTTGATCAGATAGCAATCTGCGTGGGACATCGATTCTACACAAAAGTAGAGACAGTGGACAAGCACAGAGAAGTGATAATAGAGCTCAGTATGGACAGCTGTAACCTCAGCAGTGAATGATGGATGTGACCATGACACCAGTAGCTCATTGCTGTCACTGCAGAAGCCAGTGACCAACCAATCTTAAAATTATATTTTATGCCAGGGTAGAGGCACACACCTTCAATCCCAGGACTTGGAGGCAGAAGCAGGTAGATCTCTGTGAATCTGAGGGCAGCCTGGTATACAGAGTGAGTTCTGACCAGCTACATGAGACCAAAAAAACAAACAAAAACAAACAACAAAAAAAAAAAAAGACCTTTTCTTTATTTAGAGAGCTGACAGTCCGAGAAGACAGTGGATTAACACCTGAAAAAACCATCTTCTGTTCACCTGTACCTAGCAGGTTACATAGGGAATGAGAGAGGCAGAGCAAGCAAGGGCAGGCAGGCACTGGCTAGTGCAGGCTGGTGCTCGACCTGGGCACTCAGCCACGTCATTCTCTGGGTGTTTTGGCTCAGGCACTTGAACCGATGAGTCAGGCTGGTCTCTGTCAGTACCAACCTCTCCCTCCAGTGCGGGTGGGATGGTCAACTGAGAACACACAAGCCAGTAACAGCATGTTTGGCTAAGTTGCCAACAACATACATGTACAGAACTTTACAGTTGTAGTCTTACACAGAATACGAAAGTGCGCTAGCAGCTCACCAGCCCCCCCCCACCCATCCCTACCATAGGTACTTGCCACATTCAATAAGTTGTTGTTGTTGTTGAAAGGATCCACACCCGTCATAATGTTTCACCTTTTCAACCAAGGTTTTGGACCTGCAGCAGAAACTAGATCATGCACGCAAGTCTGCCTTTCGGATGTTTGCATTTTGCGTAAGAAGCAACTAGAGGAAGAGATCAAGGAGGCAAAGAGCATTCGAGGCCAGGCTGCAGCAGCAGTGCCAGAGAAAGAGCAGCAGAGGAGGTAAGGACCACCAGGGCCTGGGACTCCTGGGGCACAGATTTACCCAGGACACTGGCAACTTGCCTTAATTGGGATTCCGCCGTGAAGTTTGACACATTGCTTGCCTAGCTCTCTGGTATGATTTGCCCAGACTGAGGCTTCATTGAAGTTGTATTTTTTTTATTCATCAGCTAATGTTCTTCCAGATATTTCTGGATCATTTATAGGCATCTTTAGCATCAAGAACTGCTAGCAGATAAGAACTATCGATTTTTTTCTCTTAAAATAATTGTTATGATTCTGACTTAAAGCATTCTTTTGGATGCTCTGGACCTCAGCGATTGATGCTTCTCGTTTATATTATGTTCAGAATTATTCATATATATTTCGAGAAAGATATATTATCCACCCAAAACACACAGAGATGTTCACACACCCTTTGTTGCTCAGAATCTTCTAGCTATAGCTACTTCTGTGCTAGGACCTGTCACAAAACACCACTGAGTGAATATTTGTTGAATGAATGAATGAATGTTTGTATGCAGGAAGACTAAATACACTCAGTGAGATGCCACAGGGAAACCCTTGCCTCATCCACCATGTCTCAAGAGATGGTGGGCTAGCTTATCATAACATAGTTAGATCCTAGCTAGTTGCAAGGCCTGCTCAAAAGAAAGCAATAAAATGCCCCAAAGTCAAGCATACCCTGAGCTGACCCAACACTGCCAGATGATACATGATTGCAGGTCAAGGGGCAGATAAACAACATCAGCCGCACATTCAGGAGGTGCCAGCAAGCTTGCCACAAGGCCAGATAATTGACCTAAGAAAACTCCCATTTTTAAAATGCTATGGAGAGGCCGGGATGAGGTTGAGAGATGGTTCAGTGATTTAGTGCACTTGATGCTCTTGTGGAGAACTGGGATTTGGTCCCAGCACTGTACCAACTCAGCCATCTTTCTAGGCTCTCATTCTACCTTTCTGAGTCTTGCTGAATTGCCCAGGCTGGTCTCAAACTCGTGGGTCAAGAGATGTTCCTGAATCAGCCTCCCCGGAGTATGGGACTACAGATAAGCACACCACTCTGCAGACTTCCATTTCTACAGTGGATATAGTAGTGTGCACATTACCTGATTTTCCTTATATGAGTTTCCATCATTTCCATCTTTCAATAGTGAAGTCAACTCATCATCAAATCTATTATAACTGTGGGCATACAGTTAAGATGCTATAATGATATAGTAATATCCTCTACTGCCCTTTTAATATCTGTGGACCAATAGAGAAACCCTGCTATTCTGGTATTAGTAATTTCTTATCCTTACTCTTTGGTTTGCTGCCTAAATAGAAATTGTCAGTTGTATTGGTCTTTTCAAGAACACCTTTTGGTTATTTGATTTTCTCTAATTTTTTTTCCTGATTCCATTTATCTATCTACTTTCCTACCACACTCTCTTTTCAACAGGATCTATATGTCCCAGACTGGCTCATATGCTGGGCTGGCCTTGAACTCCTGATCTTTTTTTTTTTTTTTTTTTTTTCCGAGACAGAGTTTCTCTGTGTAGTCCGGGCTGTCCTGGAACTCACTCTGTTAACCAGGTGCTCGACTCAGAAATCCGCCTGCCTGCCTCCAAGTGCTGGGATTAAAAGCGTGCGCCACCCCGCCGGCAAACTCCTGATCTTTATGCTGCCACCTTCTAAGTTCTGGTTTGAGACAACAGGGTCTCACTTCATAGTCCAGGCTATCTTGGAACTCACTAGATAGACCAAGCTTGCCTCAAACTCAGCAATTCTCCTGTCTCTGCTTCCAGAGGTCTAGAATTGCAGGCATGCTCCATCACACCTGACTGGGCTTCTTGGATTTTTATTCTTTTTTTTCTGTTTGTCTTTGATGTATAACGTTCATCTTTCCCTGGCTTCTTATGGTTGAAGCTCTGAGTGCTGATTTTAGACTTTCCTTCCTTTATAATGCACACATCTCCTGGTTCCAGTTTTCTGCTTCTGCTTCATTCCACAAAGTCTGTAATTCATTTAATTCAAAATGTTCTCAACCTGACTAGCATTAGAGATGCCTATAACATTGGCAAAACACATCTGGGCATCTGTGAGAGTCTCTGGGCAAGACTGGCTTGTGGGTCAGTGTACTAAGTAGGAGAGACCCACTCTGAATGAGCAGTGACTTCCAAAAGGCTGGGGCCCAGATGGAGAGTCAGAAAGGTGAGAGGAGACACTCCCCTCCCTTATTGAACAATGCATCTTTCTGCTGTTGCCTCTAAAGGTGTCAGACTCTGGATTCCTCAGCCTTTGAAGGTAGAGCTGTACCCGCAGCTGTCCATAGTGCTTTCAGACCATTGGCCTGGAACTGGGGCTGCGTCGCCAACTTCCTTGTGTTCTTAGGCATTCAGCTTCTTGGTCTGAGCAGCTCTGAGCAGGTGGCTGTCGTGAGGCTCCTCAGCCTCCAGCCCTGTGAGTTAATAGGACACCCACACACACATTCAATGTCTATCTTTAATTGGCTCCAGTACTCTGGAAACCTCTGACTAGATACATAGAAATATACTTTCATAGATTGGTTAATTGATCATCTGAAACAGAATTTTGTCATGTTGCCCAAGCTTTGCCTTGAACTTCTGAGTTCAAGTGAATCCCCTGCCTCCGCCTCCTGAGTAGCTGGGACTATAAATGAGCATCACTGTGCTGAGTTTAATCTGCTGTAGATTTTGTTTCTGGTCTAAGTAATACTGTAGTGAGGGCTGAGAAAGTAACTCACTGGTAGAGTACCTACCAATGTTGCACAAGGCTCTGAAGCCGATGCTAGCACTGTCAAATAGTGTTTGTTTGATTTTTTTTTTATTTTAAAGGGAGCTTGAGGGGCTGGGAGGTGGCTCAGTGGGCTAAAGACTCACTATGCAAGCATGACTACTTGGGTTGAGCCCCCTGAACCCACTTAAAAGTGAAAAGAGAGAATCGACTCCACAGCATCATCCTCTGACCTCCATTCACACACACATACCATGGCTTATGTGCACCCACACACATGTACACACACACACACACACACACGTACATGCTCACACATACACCATGGCTTATGTGCACACACACATACACACACATGAACATGCTCACACACATACCATGGCTTATGTGCACTCATAGACATGTACACACACACACATACATCCATGCTCACACACATGTACACACACTCAATAAAAAAAAATTACCCCAGCAGGTAAAGATCTTTGCCACCAAACCTAACAATCCCAGAAATCCACCTGGTAAAAGGAGAGAACCAGTCCCTGCACACTGTCTTCAGACCACATGTAAATCTGGCACGTGCACACACAAACAAATAGACTTTAAACACCTGAAAGGGGAGTTTGAATACTGCTATAATGAATTCCCTTGTCCTGAGACACTTTAACTATAGTGATATGTGGCCAGCATCATGCTAAAGGAGGTTCAGAAGACTGTGAAGGCACCTGCAGGACCATCTGTGGAACTAAGGGCTTGAGGCAGCCTTCCTCAGTAACACAATATTTAAGTTGAGAGTGAAGCAGTTGGAACGGGGGTGGGTGGCAAAAGGGTTGGGGCAGCTGAGAGGTGACCATTGGGCAGAGGAAGAAGGAAGGGAAAAGTTGGGTGGGGTGGAAAAGGGAGTGATCCCTGGAAAAGAAGATCTAACTGAGAAAGTGAAAAAGTTCCCTAGCTGAAGAAAATGTTTGAGGTTGTAGAGTGCTGAGGAAATGGGTCCAGAAAGCAGGACGGCCTGGTTCACACAAAAGTGACTACCGTATGAGCAATGGGGAGCCGCTTACAGAGTTTTGGTTTTTTTTTTTTGTTTGTTTTGTTTTTTTGTTTTTTAAGACAGGGTTTCTCTGTGTAGCCCTGGCTGTCCTGGAACTCACTCTGTAGACCAAGGTGGCTTTGAACTTACAGAGATCCACCTGGCTCTGCCTCCTGAGTGCTGGGATTCGAGGTGCTGCCACCACCACTGCCACCTGGCCAGTCACCACTGAAAGATTTTATTAAAGGGATAATGGCGGTCAGTGGTAGAACAGTTGCCTCGCAAGCACGAGACCCTGGGTTCAGCTGTCAACACCAGAAACAATGGAGGAAGTTCTGGGATTCTGTTGTGACTCGGGCAGAAAACTGCCTGCTTTGTAGATGGCCGAAGAGACTCAGGCTACAGGGAAAGAGGATCTCATTGGACCTTGTCAGTCTCAAGACCTGCTAGTCTTTCATTGCTGAAACCATGCATTTTGTGAAGTATTTGTCTTATTTAGCAGTCTTTAGCAAATCCCCAAGATCCTTTTTCCATTCAGACTTCCTAGTTGTCAGCTTCCATTTGAACTCCCAGGCTGCACTGTAGATGATCCAAGGTCTTCTCAGTTCTACAGCTCAGTATCTCCTCAGTTCCAGGGCTTAGCTCTTATCTAGTCCCTTGAACCAAAACTAAGAATAGAACTGTCACTGGATCTCACCACTCAGATCCCCAGCCCTTGTGAAATGTCTGCTGGAAGAATTCAGATGAGACCTGCAGAGCGTAGTGTAGAAGATAGGCAGCTTATTAGGTAGGGCACGGAGAAGACAGCACAGGCAAGGGGACCATTGCACCATCTGCATTTTAGGCAGCATTTTCACTGTGTCTGAAGTCACCAGGTGACTGACTGGCCTGTCTTGATTGACCTTCCAGGGAGAATGCCATGGTATATGCTCTTGCTCTTTACCAAAACGCCCTGCTGTTCAGTAATCGTGTAAGGTTTAGGGCTGCTGAGATCAGTTTAGATAATAAGGATGTTCAAAGTGGTCCAGGATGTTATCTTCTCATAGAGCCAGGGATAGGACTCTGGGCCATTCTCCTGTCCAGCACTACTCTCCCCATGCTTGGGTTTCCACGCTATTGATTGTGAAGAAAAGGTCCAGCCCAAGTGTCTTCTAAGTTGCTAATTTCTAACTGGTTACTTAACAAAACCCATAAAGAAGAGAGATGATTTCTAAGATATGTATATAGTGATTTAGATAAAGCAGAAATGACAGTGAGGAAGTTGGTATACGGTTAGGTGTGATTGAAAGAATTAAGCTCCAGTAATCTTTAGTGCACCTGCGCTTACATCCAAAGCCCCTAAGAGCAAGAGGCTCAGAGCCCTGAGACCCAGCAGAGCCCTGAGCCAGTGTCTCAGAGTCTGTCATCCAGTAACCTATCAGTTGCTTAGAATGTTTAAATTAGAGAGCACAAAGCTATCTGGACAGCTTAGGATCTTACTGCCCTGGCATCCAGGTGAGAATTTTGCCCATCCATGCTATTTCACCATTCCCGTTGCCATATTCCTCAAGATGAATCTCCGGGATGAAGAAAATCTGTTTGAAATCCTCAAAAGTCTTTCCAGGAGCTGTAGTTTTCGAGTCTCTCTGAAAGAGCAGATATTGATGGCTTTCACTGGAAGTGTGGATTTCCCCATGGATGCAGCATGCAGCGTCAGTCCCGAGTCGGCTGTAGCAGGGCTGCTGTGTGCACACCAGTGTCAGCAATGTTTGGAGCTAGAAGATTGCAGGCCAAGCTGTAAGACACAGAGGAAGAAGGCGCATGGACTCCAGAGCAGAGCCCCACCTCAGCCTTGCCCTAGCTGTTCTTGGTGCCACACCTTTCTCATCTCTGCCATAAGGAAATTTATTTCTTCCTCATAGGTTTGTTTTGGTGGCAAGAGGAGAATTAAGGAAAAGCTTCTATTACACAGGGAGTTCCCTGCATAGGATAAGGGGTCCCCTTATCTTATATAACTGTACCTCACTCTGCTGAACCGACAAACTCCCTCATGCCGGCCCAGAAGTTTTGGGTCTAGGAATCACTTGCAGAGTGCGGCAGTCCACAAAGTGACCTGCTGTGCATTGCTTGCCCTCAGGATCCTCCTAGACCAGAATGTAAATGAGCTCCAGAGACAAGTGAGAACCTTGCAGGATAAGGAGGAACAACAAGAAGCAGCCAATTCCCAGAAACAAGAGGCTCTACGAAAACAACTGGAAAGCGAGAGAAGAAAGTGTGAAGAGGTAAGAAAGTAGCAGACGGGTGTCCCTGGTTTCCTGTTCTCATAGACTGGAATGAGTCTCCATCGTTACTATTGCTATCTGGCTAATTTACCTACTGAGTTTAGCTGGGAAAATAAATATATACAAATAATGGAGATTACAGACATAGATATAGATATATCTCCAAGTGGAGGGAAAAGAAATATGACTTCCTTGTATCATCTGGGCTATTTGGTTAGGGTATAAATTAAATCAATAGGATCTGGAGAGATACCTTAATGATTAAGAGCACTGGCTGTTTGTCCAGAGGACATGGGTTCAATTCCAGGCACCTACATTGTAGTTTATAACTGTCTGTAACTCCAGTTCCAAGGAATCCTACATCTTCTTTGGAACGCCTCAGGCACCAAACACACATGTGGTATGCAGACATACATGAAGGCAAAACATTCTTATACATAAAATGAAAAATATGTTTTTTTAAAAAAAAATTAATCAACATAGGGGCAAATTAATAGGAGTAAGACCATTTTAAATACACATATATGAGTGAGTGTCCACAAAACATAGACTTAAAACAGGTCATATGTTCAACATTTGTATAGCATCCTGGGTCATCTAGAAGGGTCCCTGGGACCTCTGGAGCACAGTAGAGACAAGTTTTGGAAGGTGTGGGGAGGAATTGTGAGGTGAGGAAGGGGTCATCTCAGATACAGATAAAAGTCTCCCAATGTGGACTGAGGACATCACTCAGTAGATAAAGCATTTTCCATGAAAGTGTGAGGACCTGCCAGGCGGTGGTAGTGCACACCTTTAATCCCAGCACTTGGGAGGCAGAGACAGGCAGATTTCTGAGTTCGAGGCCAGCCTGGTCTACAGAGTGAGTTCTAGGACAGCCAAGGCTATACAGAGAAACCCTGTCTCGAAAAACCAAAAAAAAAAGTGTGAGGACCTGAGTTCGAATCCCCAGCACCCATGTAAAAGCCCAACACACAGTGTGTCTGATACCCCAGTGCTCCTATGGGAGCAGAGAGTGGGAACCCCTAGAAGTTCAAGGTCTAGGGACCCTGGGGAGCACAGTGTAGAAAAGCAAAGAGGACCCCATCTAAAAGAAGATGAGAAGGCAAGGATCATGAGGTCATCCTTTGATGTCTCTATGATGGCTGTGGCACATATATGCCCATATAACACATATGAGTGCACACATATGTGCGTGCGTGCATGAACACACACACATACACACACGAATAAAGCCTTCTTCCTGAATAGAAACTTGCTGACCTGCATTTCCTGTATAGATATAAATTCCTTTTACAAAAGATAGCTCTTCCTGGGCTGGTGAGATGGCTCAGTGATTAAGAGCACTGACTGTTCTTCCGGAAGTCCTGAGTTCAATTCCCAGCAACCACATGGTGACTCACAACCATCTGAAATGAGATCTGATACTCTCTTATGGGGTGTCTGAAGACAGCTACAGTGTACTTACATATAGTAAGTAAAAATAAACCTTTGGGCGGGAGTGAGTGGGGCTGGAGCAAGCAGGTGCCGGAGGGAGAGGGAAAAGGGAAGGGGAGGGGAAAAAAAGATAGCTTTTCCGAGATGCTTTCATGTGTGTAGTTTCTCAGAATAACAAGCTTGAAAACACACCAACGAAGTACACAGGAGGTGTGCTAGTCGGTGTTACTATTGTTACGATGGAATACCATGCCCAAAGCAAGTTGGAGCCAGGCAGTGGTGCCACACATCTTTAATCTCTGCACTGAGGAGGCAGAGGCAGGTGAATCTCTGTGAGCTTGAGGCCAGCCTGGTCTACAAAGCTAGTTCTAGGACAGCCAAGGCTACAAGAAATCTTGGAGGGGCTGGTGGGGTGGGGCAACTTGTAGAGGAGGGAGTTTATTTGGCTTATACCTCCATATCGTAGTCCACCAATGAAGGACGTCAGGGCAGGAACTCAAGTAGGCCTGGAACCTGAAGGCAGGAGCTGATGCAGAGGCCATGGAGAAGTGCTGCTTACTGGCTTGCTCAGCCTAGCTTGCTCAGCCTACTTTCTTTCTAGAACCCAGGACCACCAGCCCAAGAATAGCACCACCCACAATAGACTGGGCCCTCTCTTATTAGTCACTAATTAAGAAATGCCTTACAATCAGGGATGTGGTGCACACCTTTAATCTCAGCCCTTGGGAAGCAGAGGCAGGTCGATCTCTGAGTTTGAGGTCAGCCTTGGTCCACAGAGTGAGTGCCAGGACAACCAGAGCTGCACAAAGAAAAAGAAAGAAAGAAAGAGAGAGAGAGAGAGAGAGAGAGAGAGAGAGAGAGAGAGAGAGAAGAAAAGAGAGAAAGAAAGAGAGAAAGAAAGAGAGGGGAAGGGGGAGGGAGGGAGAGAGGGAAGAAGGAAGGAAGGAAGGAAGGAAGGAAGGAAGGAAGGAAGGAAGGAAGGAAGGAAGGAAGGAAGGAGGCAGGCCTACAGCTGGATTTCATGGAGGCATTTTCTCAATTGGGGTTCCCTCCTTTCAGATGACTCTAGCTTGCATCAAGTTGACAGAAAAATAGCCAAAACATTGTGGTAATCCTGATCAGTGATTCAGTTGTTTGGGGGGTTATGTGCCCTAAGCCCCCAAACAAACAAGAAGTTATTTAATACATGAGGAAAAAATGCTTGCAAAGCTACTGGATGGGAGATCAGAAGGAGCTGCTGTGGGTTTCCAGTAAACCCAGAGCATCCTGAGATCACAGGGAAGCTACCTCCTCCGGGGCCAAAGATGTCTCGCCTGCTGTCTGCCCTTGTCTCTGACCGTGTGTTCAAGGAAACACTAAGAGGGAAAGGCAAGCCTGAGGTCTCTCTGTGAGCCCACACTACTTCAGTACTTCACTTCTGAAGCCAGACAGTAGGGTTCTTATTGTTGTTCTTGTTTGTCAATTTTTGTTTGTTTGTTTTCCCCCCACGTAAAGCAATCCTGTGTGGGCACCAGCAGGGTGTACGAAGTTTTAACTCAGTGGAACACCATCTGCCTGGAGACAGCATCAGATCCCACAAAGTAAGGGCTAGTTCTGCTGGACCAGCCCAGTTATCGGTCTGGATTTCCCTGCTTTGTTTCTGGAGATGAGCTGTAAATCTGAAGCTGCTGTGATGCACTATCAGGTTTGGTCCTGATGCTTAGAATGGCTCAAGAGAGGCAGGTTAAGAGCATCTGCTGAGGCAGCTCACAACTGCCTACAACTCTGGCTTTAGGGGATGCAGCGCCCTCTTCTGGCCTCTGCTGGTGTACACACACAGATGTACACATACATAAAAGTAGAATGTCTCTGGAAATGTTTACTTGGTTATCAGCTTACTAGAAAAGATCGAGACTCAGAAATAGCCAATAGGAAGAGATGCCCAGGAGTGTGAGGTGTGACCAGAGTTCATGTGTCCAGCCTGCGCCTCCACACGTTCACCAACCCACAAGCTCTCTAATTCCTAACCTCATGGAATTTTTATAGAAGTTTCTGGCTCAGGGTTTTATACAAAAGGAACTTGGAAGAGATCCACATATCAAAAGCTGAGCAAGCTGAAATTTTAAGGCAATATTCCTTGATCTGTCAGAGAAGTGAGGTCACAGGGTCACGACTGCCCTGAGGTCAGAGAGACCAACACAACATCAGAGAGAAGCTCTAGTAAGAACCAGGTAAGAAATCCTGCACTGAAACTGATGAACCACTGGAGGCTCATGTGGATTCTCTCCCTGGGCTCTCCTGGTCGAGGGGTGTAGGGGAGGGGAGAGAGGCATTCAGAGTTCATGGTGGGGCTTTGTCAAAACCTAATTGAACCAGTGCAAGAGAAGCTTGCGATATTAGCCCACTCCAACCCCCATTTTAAGGGGAAGAAATGGAGGCAAGGAAAGAGGCACGTGTAAGGGCCATGGTTCAAAGGTGAAACTAACTGAAAGATGAAGTTCTACTCATGGGAGCAGAGAATGCAGCCCATCCCCCTTGCCATGGCACCACACACTACATATCCATCTCTAACAGCTCCCTTCATCGTGTCTAGCTATAAAGGAAAATTCACAAGACATTTTAAGATACAACATGAAGAATCTGAGTAACATTGAAGAATCAATTCTCAAGCATGATCAGAGTATTGAAATTATCAGAAATGCAAAGCACTTGCAATGAATATGCTGTGGACCCTAATAAAGCAGGTGTCACATAAAAGGGGAAACAGAGAGATGGAAAGTCTAAGGAAGAACAAAAACGTATGACATAGAAATCACAGTAGCAGAAGTGGTGGCAGCCTGTGACAGGGCTCTTAGCAGACTGCATGCAGCTGAGGGGAGAATCCTGGATCCTGAAAATCGCAACAGAAAGTTCAAAAGCAGCGAGCAAAGTGGACTTTAAGAGAAAAAGAGCAGATTATTCGATACAGAAAGTACAATGCATGGCACAAATGCGGAAAACCAAGGTAAAAGGAGAAACACTTGGTAGAATAATGACTGAGGATGTCCAAAAGTCAGATGCTGAATCACAGACCCAGAAGGCTCAGAGACCTCCAAGCAAGATGAGTGTCCAAAGAACCTCATGTAGGCTTATGATGCTCAAACTGAAGTTCAAAGAAAAGGTAATATCCTAGAAGAAGACACGGGGACAAAATACTTCCTCAGACAAAAATTGGATGGTTTGATGCCCCAAATGTACTGTCAGAAATGTTCATAGATGTTCTTTAGACAAGAGAAAAACACAACAGCAAAGCAAAACAATAACAAAAACCCATAAAAAGACAAGAATCTACGTTAAGCACAGAAGCCAGCCAGCCAGATGACCCAGTGGGTAAAGGATCTTGCTGCCACACTTCAGACTTCTGAAATTTGTCCTCTGACCTCCACAAGCATCCCCATGGCACATGCACACACAATAAATATGTATTTATTAACCACTGAGATGGCTCAGTAGTTAAGAGCACTAGCTGCTCTTGCAGAGGATCCAAGTTCAGTTCCCAGCACCTACATGGCAGCTCACAACCATACAAAGTGCAGGTCACTCAGGGATGCATTGCCCTCTTCTGGCTCCTCAAGCATGGCACACACATGGTGCCCAGACATACATGCAGGCACACGTGCTTGCATGCACCTACACACACACACGCACACGAGCACACACATGCACATGGACATGGACACGCACGCACGTATGCACACACAATATATTTCAGAAAGAAAGGAAGAGCGTCAGAGAAAAACTAAAGATAAAAATGACACTTTTTATTTTAGTTGATCTTGTATAGTTTGTTCAAATTAACGATAGGAGGCCACTGGAGAGAGGGCTCAAATTCAAGAGCACTTGCTGCTCTTCCAGTGGCCCAAGTTGCATTCCTAGCACCCATGTAGGCTGGCTCATAAACACCTGTAACTTCAGCTCCAGGAGATGTGACACTAATCTTTTGACCTCCAAGGACACCTGTATGCACATACATTCACATGGACATGAATGTACATGAATAGAAATAAAATAAGCATTTAAAAATGATAGCAACAATAGAATTATACCATAAGTTCTTTTACACACATGTAGTGTGCTTATGTGTAAGGACAATGGATGGCTGCAGTGATATAGCATATGGGAATAGCCATCACAATTGTTTGCTCTTGTAGCCCACTGGCACCGCCTGTGAAATGCTATAGCATCTGAGACTGAACTTAAGGTCTGAGCACAGTATCCCACGCCCTTAATCCCAGTACTCAGGAGGCATAGGAAGGCAGATCTCTGTGAGTTCAAAGCCAGCCAAAACTACAAAGTTAGACTCAAAAACAAAAAACAAACATACATCCTAACATACATCCCAAACATCCTAATGCCATTTAATACAGGCAGCTATTGAGTCCAGGTTTCAGTCAACAGACCTAACTACTTAAAGTCACACAAGAGGTTAAGATTAACATTTCAAATTCCAGAGCTGGAGAGATGGCTCAGTGGTTAAGAGCACTTGTTGCTTTTACAGAGGACCAGAGTTTAGCTCCCAGCACCCACCTCAGGCTGCTCACAGCCCACATGTAACTCCAATGGATTCAGCAGCCTCTTCTGGCCTCTTTAGGTACCTATACCTGTGCATAAACACACACACACACAATTAAAATAAATCATTAGATAAGTTTAAATTCTAACTCCAATAAGCACATCCATCTCAATAACTTTGGCCTGTTCAATATTATAGTCCTTCCTCCCCAGCTTAGCCTTCTAGAAATCCATTCCTCCACATATGCCTCTAGTTTCTGGCATTGTAAGATGCCCAATCCTGCCCGTATTCCTTATTTATTTCTAAGTCAAGGCCTATATTCAGTCTCTTGTCTCCCAAGGTGTATTAGAGTCTAACTCTTATGTTATGACTGGAGAGACAAGAAGGAAGATATGGTGGTGGTCATATACAGATGGCTTTAAGGACAACAGCATCTTTTTTTTTTTTTGAGACCAGGTTTCTCTGTGTAGCCCTGGCCTACACATTGATCTTGAATTCACTGTGTATCTGAGATGGTCTTGAACTTGTGATCTTCCTGCCCCCACCTTCCAAGTGCTCTGTGCCGTGGTGGGGAGCAAACCCAGGGCTCCGTAAGTGCTGGGTGAGCCCTCTGCCTACAGAAACACTCTCTAGCAACAGGCTTCTTCTTCCGAGGTGCCTGCCTCAGATGCAATTGTACAGATGCCCAAAGCGAGGATGTTAAACTCTGCAGGCACAAGGTGGGAGCTGCTTACGTTGGTTGCTATGGGAGCTTGAATTTGAGGTCCTGTTGGATATCGCTCTTCCCTGTGTGTCTCTGAGCCCTGTGTTTCACAGAACACAAGAAGGTCATGACATCAATTTGTGCTGTAAATCTTCCATCTGTTTGATAAAGCTTTGTTGTTATTGTTACATTGGCTTTCTAGCTACAAGAGAGGTTTTTTTGTTTGTTTGTTTTTGTTTTTTGAGACAGGGTTTCTCTTTATAGCCCTGGCTGTCCTTGAACTCACTCTGTAGACCAGGCTGGCCTCGAACTCAGAAATCCACCTGCCTCTGCCTCCCAAGTGCTGGGATTAAAGGCGTGCGCCACCACTGCCCGGCAAGAAAGGTTATTTTAAGATGCTCATCTAACCTCTGTGGTCCTCCGACTCTACGTTGGTCCAGTAATTAGACTCCAAAGTTGGGAGTGTTTTCCCTGGAAATGCTGATTGAATTCATCCGAGATGTCTGGCTCACCCTGCAGACCCCAGAATTCTCAGTTCCGTCACAGCATGGCTAGTTGAATGAGAAGATTTGAAGAGGCTCCATGTGGAAGGAAAGGCTTATTCCTCCTCTTGGTGTCAGAGGTCTCTGTCCACAGCCTGAGGCAAAGCAGCATGGTAGGAAACGCCTGGTGGAGCAACTGTTCACCTGATCTTTCACAGGGGTCACATATCAGATATCCTGCATGCCAGATATTTACATTATGATTCAAACAGTAGCAAAATTACAGTTATGAAGTAGTAATGGAAATAATTTTATGGTTGAGGTCACCGCAATATGAGGAACTGTATTAAAGGGTCACAGCATTGTGAAGGCTGGGAACTGCTCCGGAGGTGTGGGGACACTTCATATGGCCTTCCAAAGCGCTTCCCTGTGGGCAGCTGTCAGCTGATAACATAGTCAAGCCTTCCCTGTGGGTGCTTTGTAACAGTGAGCTCAGACTACAGATTAAGAATCCCTAATCCAAACCTCAGAAATCCAAAACTCTTCCAAATCTGAAATTTTTGGAGCTGGACATGGTGGCACATGCCTGGAGTCCCAGCTACTTGGTAAATGCTGAAGCAGGAGGATTGCTTTGAGCTCAGGAGTTCTAGGCCTCAATGAGTAACACCGCAAGAACCTATCTGTGATGGTTTGAATGTGGTTGGCCCAGGGAGTGGCACTGTTAGGAGGTGTGACTTTGTTGGAGTAGGTGTGGCCTTGTTGGAGGAAGTGTGTCACTGTGGGCGTGGGCTTTAATACCCTTGTCCTAGTTCCCTGGAAGTCAGTCTTCTGTTTGTCTTTGGTACAAGATGTTGAACTCTCAGCTCCTCCTACACCATGCCTGCCTGGGTGCTGATGATAATAGACTGAACCTCTGAACCTGTAAGCCAACCCCAATTAGATGTTTTCCTTTATAAGAGTTGCCTTGGTCATGGTGTCTCTTCATAGCAGTAAAACCCTAACTAAGACACTATCTAAAATAATACACAGACACACAAATGCTGGACATGTTTTGAATGCTGACATGATGCCACATGTGGACAGCTCCATCTCTGACCTCATGTGGTAGGTCATCCAAATACAGGTGCACAAAAATATTACAATACTTTCAGGCGTTATGAATAAGGTGTATATGAGACATACATGGCTTTCGTCTCTGGCCTTGGGCCTCATTCCCAAGGCAGCTCATCATGTAGTTGCAAATACCCCAAGTCCTGATTGCTTTTTATCTCGGGCATTCTGGCTAAGAGATATTTGACCTGAGCCTTCCAGTCTAACTAGCTTGGGTAGCCACTTTGAGTTTCTAGTCACTGAAGTCACTTCTAGATCCAAATACCTTATGGGTCAAAAGTCAATAGATTTTCTTTAGTCTTTGCACTCATGTTATAAAAAAAGCAAACTGCCGGAGCTGGAGAGATGGCTCAGTGGTTAAGAGCACTAACTGCTCTTCCAGAGGTCCTGAGTTCAATTCCTGCAACCACATGGTGGCTCACAACCATCTGTGATGGGATCTGATGCCCTCTTCTGGTATGTCTGAAGAGAGCAATGGTGTACTCACATACATTAAATAAATCTTAGAGGAAAAGAAAGCAAGCTGCATCCCTTTTCCTCTATGCTCACATCACACCAGTGAACACTGGAGTCTCCTGTGACCTCCAAGATATGTGGCTTTCTGCCTACAGGCAAGCCAGCAATGCCTCTGAGTGACCAGAAGCTTGGTATCTTCTGATTCAATTCAATGCTGACACAATCGACCTGGAGACTATTTCATCAGACCTCACGGATTAGATAGGATTCAGTCCCTCAAGAGTTCAGACCCAGTGGCAAGGGTAGGCCTCTGGAATTATTTATTTTTCTCCCCCCTTTCTTTAAGACAGGTCTCACGTAGTCTTTATGTAGCTGAAAATGCTCTTGACCAGTTGCTAAGATTATAAGTGCCACCACATATAGTTTTAGCAAAGCTGGGGATCCAACTCAAGACTAAGTACATGCCAGGCAAGCACTCTGTCAGCTGAGCTACACCCATAGCCTACACCCCTAGCCTGTCCTACAGAATTCCAGACCTACTAGAAATGGGCTACTGTTTCCATGATCCCTCCTGAGATTCAGCTGCTTTGCTAGAGTGCTCACACTACACTTCTGTTTCCTGGCTTGCTACAAAGGTCATTTTAAAGAATAGAAATAAGCAGTCAGACAAATGGACACATAGAATGATGTCAAGAAAGGTCTGGAGCCAGGAACTCCTGTCTCCGGGCAGTCATAGGGAGCCTGCTCCCAGCATGTGAAAGAATACAGGTCTCCCTGCAAGCCTGCATTTAGCTAGGCCTAGAACCTCAGATCAAACAGTAGCTAAGGCTCCTCAGATCTTGCCCTTTGGAGTTTGTGTGAGGACTTGACTGCATACACACAGACTAGTCCTTTTTCTCCACCATGTCTTTCAGTATGTCAAGAGCAACCAGGAATTGTCAGAGAAACTCTCTAGCTTGCAGCAAGAAAAGGAAGCTCTATGGCAAGAACACGGGCGGTTTTTGGAGCAACTTGGTGATCATGTGAGGTAAACAAAGCAGGCTCCCTGTGGACAAACAGGATACAGAGGGCTGATTGGTTAGCAGCCCCCAGAACAATCACACCGATGGGGCCATCAGTGTGACTTCCCAGTCCTAGCTACATACTGTTCGAAGGAAGATGTGGGGCCCAATTCCTTCTCAAGAAGAGAGATTTAACCATTTACAGAACTCTCTGTTTGTATGTAGCTTGCTTTCCCCAAGTATACCCTCTCACTGTCTTCAAGGATTTTTCCTATGTTCTTTAATAGTTACTATTTATTTTTAATTTATGTGTATGGATATGAGCCTACATGCATTTACATGTGCACGCAGGAGCCCTTGGAGACCATAAGAGGGCGTCAGATCCCCTAGAACAGGAGTTACATACAGGTGTTTGTAAGCCACCATGTGGGTTCCTGGTACTGAAATGGTGCTCCCTGGAAGAGCAACAAGCATGCCTAAGCATTGAGCTGTCTCTCCAGGCTGTCTCTTATTCCTTTACTCCGCCTAGACAGTATGTACACAGACACCAGAGAGAACAAAAGTCCTAACTGATCACTGCATTGTTTCCTGCCTCGATAGCAGAGCCCTTTTGGACCTCCCTGAGGCCAGGCCCAAGTCTCATTCTCACTGCATCGATAAACAGTGCCAACATGCTGGTACCAACCTGCTACAGAACTAACTCCCTGTATATAGGGAAGGTGGCTGTGAAACCACACTATTTTACTCGGTGTAATTTCATGCCTTGACCAGCAATTGGCGCCAAAGAGCACAAAGAGCAAAAGTGCAGTCCGGAAAGCTTAGGCTGGCCAGTCATCCTACCCCAGGCCTGATTCCCTTTGGAATGGCTCCAGGGTCCATGATTGAACAGTACTATGCATCGTTAATGCCCTGGCAAACGTCCAGACACATCCTACCACTGCTGCTACCACGATGGAGGAGCTGCTGTTTCTCCACATCCCTTTTGAAGGGGGAAGGGTTCTTGATGAAAATTTCCTCCAACATTCTTGCTTTTCGATGCATATAGAACACATGCCCAAAAGACTAATAGACAATTCAGTGCATTTTGACAAATGTGTATATACATGTAACTCCCACCTCAATCAAGATGCAGAACACGTCCCCACTGCTTGTGTGTCTCCTGCGTGTGTGCAGTCAGTCTGCAGCTGCAGCCCGTGTCCTCCTCAGGCGACCACTGCTGTGCTGTCTGCGTTCCCAGAATTTCTAAGTAGACTCGCTCTGCATGTTGTTCTTTTCATGCCTGACTTGAGCAAGAGCTCAACGTATTCCATTATTTACATGTGTACTTACGGCCAGGTCTTTCCACTGGATCTTGAGTGTGTGTGTGTGTGTGTGTGTGTGTGTGTGTGTGTGTGTGTGTTACAGCTGCAAGGCTGAATAATTCTCCATGTTATTTATGCATGACCTTTAGAAAAATGACTCCAATCCCATCTGCATGTGCGTGGGTTTCTTACATACATGAATTTAATCGAAATCTATGAAAAGCAACAGTGTTTTCCCAGAGCATTACCATACAGTTCTAACATGCATCCAGAGATGAAGGGCACAGATCTATGAAGGGCATGGAAGGAAAGGTCAAAGCCCAAGATTCATTTTTGTTTCTATCTCCCTGATCCCAGTCCTGAACTTTATGGATAAATCTTGTATTTACATGTTTTCCCAGCTGCTTTTCCAGAGGAACAAATTCCTCACCTTCTTGAAGCCCAAGTAATAAGCAATCTGGTTTTTTTTTTATTTTTTTTTTTTTGGTTTTTCGAGACAGGTTTCTCTGTGTAGCTCGGCTGTTCTGGAACCACTCTGTAGACCAGGCTGGCCTCGAACTCAGAAATCCGCCTGCCTCTGCCTCCCAAGTGCTGGGATTAAGGCGTGCGCCACCACGCCCGCCAATCTGGTTTACTTAGACACAAGTGAAAGATTTCCCAAGTGTTGTGCTACCTCGTGAGGCTGGTGGTTAACACAGTTAAAGGACAAAAGAGCTGTACATTCTTTGGGCAAGCAGACCTGGAACCTCAGACCAAACCAGTATCTAAGCCAGACAGCAGTAGCCAGGGAAGCCTCTGGGTTACCCTTGGCTGTTTGGCATCATGTGTGCAGGAACCTACATATAGGTATACACGTACACAGAGTTTTACAAACTAGACAATACTAAACATATTGGGAATCACTGTTTTCCCAGTTTCTCTATACTTCATCCCTTTCTTTTCTAAATAAAACAATTTTTTAGTTAATCTAAGTGGCGAGGCAGCAGCTCTTTTTGGTTGGGAAGCTAAAGATTTGGGGCTTTAATTCTTTTATTTTTTATTTTATGTGTATGAGTGTTTTGTTTGTAAATATGTAAGTACACCATATGCATGCCTGGTGTCCTTGAAATTTCTGAAGAGGGCATGGGATCACCTGGAACTAGACTGTAGTTATAGATGGTTGTGAGCAGTTCTGTGGGTGCTGGGAATTGAACCTGTGTTCTCTGTAAGAGCATCAAGTGCCCTTAACTGCTCAGCCAACTCTCCAGCCCAAGATTGGGTATTAATAGCTAGGATAAGTAGAAGAATTTCTGAAAGTGTGTGCTGTGTGTCAAAGACGCCAGAACATCACTGAGTGTGGTATCACAGACCTGTAATGTTATCTATTGATTAGAAGAGGCAGGAGAGGCCGGGCGGTGGTGGCGCACGCCTTTAATCCCAGCACTTGGGTGGCAGAGGCAGGCGGATTTCTGAGTTCGAGGCCAGCCTGGTCTGCAGAGTGAGTTCCAGGACAGCCAGGGCTACACAGAGAAACTCTGTCTCAAAAAAACAAACAAAAAAAAAAAAAAAAAAAAAAAAGAAGAGGCAGGAGAGTAGAAGTTCAAGGTCAGCTTCAAATATATAGCCAAGTTCAAGGCTACCCTGGGCTACATGAGACAAAATATTTTAGAAAAAAAAATCATGATTTTACTAGCTGTAGTGGCACACACTTATAATCTCAGCACTCAGGAAATGGAGGCAGAAGGATCAGGAGTTCGAAGCCAGCCTAGGCCACATTGTGAGAAAATTGTCTCAAAGTCAAAATCCATCAGCATCACTGTGAACACCTGGGAGACCTAGAGGAGGCTAGGAAGGTTGTATGTGCTGTGAGATGCCCCGTCTCTGATGCTCCTCAGGATGCTGACACCCAGGAATAGCTTTCACCAGGCATCCCCAGTGCAACAGAGAAGGAGATTGCTATGGGAGGCAATCATCTTCTTAGGGACTGAAACTATGTTGTAGGTGCTGTGCAAGGGCCACTGATTGAAATGGGTCTGTGGCAAGTTTATGAATGTAGCTGTCTATATTGAGTGCCATTGGTTAGGGTACTGTATGAAAACCTGAATATAAATGGCTTCAGAGGCCAGGAGGCAGCTCAGTCAGTAGTTACATGAGGACCTGAGTTCTGGTCCCCAGAATCCATGTAATAAGCCTGTAACCCTGGTGCTGAGGGAGAGGGGGAAGACAGGCAGATCCTGGAGCTCACTAGCCAGTCAGCCTAGTCAGATGGGTGTGCTCCAGGGTCAGTGTGAAAATACAAGGTGGAGAACAACACTCAGACATTGACCTTTGGCCTCCATACTTATCCACACATTGATGCACACCTGCACATACTCTAGAACACACACACACACAGACACACGCACACACACTCACACACACACACACACACACACACACACTGCATGCACACACGCATGCACAAAGCAAGAGATAGAAAGCTAGGCATGTTGACACATGCCTGTTATAATCTCAGCCCCAGGATCTTGAATTTAAGGCCAGCCTGGGCCACATAGTGAGTCCCAGGCCAGTCTAAGCTCCATAATGGGAGTCTGCCTCAAAGAACCAAAAAGAGGCATGTAGTATGTGGTGGTGTTTCTCTCTTATCTGACAGTGCAGACATAAGCAGTCATGACCCGCATGGAGGTTCCCTGTGTCAGACCCTGAGGCTTCCACTGTCTTGCCATTGCCCCAGCAGCCTGTAGTCTTTAGTTTTGTTTTGTTGTTTTGATTGGTTGATTTTTTTTTAGTTTCAGGTTTTGGTTTTATGTTTGGTTTGGGTTGGGTTGAGTTGGTTTGGGTTGGTTTTTGTTTGTTTTTAGACAGGGTTTCTCTGTGTGGGCCTGGAACCTACCTTGTAGACTAGGCTGTCCTTGAACTCAGAGATCTGTCTGTCTCTGATGTGCTGCTGCCACCTGGCTTTGCATCTTGTAGCTTTAAGATGTGTAACTTGTGTACATCACTGAAGACAGTTTACTACAATCCCCACCTTTCAGTCTGTAAGCAGGGAGAGAAGGCAGGTACATGCCGGCTTCTGTTAAGGCATGTGCTTCCTCCTTACATTCTGTTAGCCCAACTGTACATGGATTTATGCAGCCACAAGGAAAGCTAGAAAAATCTAGCTATAAGGAAAAATAATTTAGTTATTTTACAAGACAACCCTTCCTCAGCCAAATCTCATGGATTCTGTAATGATAAAAAGAAACTTAAGGGCCAGCCATTAGGCTCCGCTGGTAAAGGAAGGCACTTGCCATAAACCCTGATGACCTGAGGTCAGTCCCTGGAACCCACGCATGGTAGAAGGAGCAAACCAACTACTATAAGTTGTCCTCTGAGCTCCACATATATATTGTGGAGAAATAATAATAATTTTTTAAAATGCAAGGAGTATAGGCCAGGTATGGTGGCACAGGCCTTTAGGCTCAGCACTTGGAAGGTGGCAGAGGCAGGTGGATCCCTGTGAGTTCAAGGCCAGCACAGTCTACATAGAAAGCTTCAGGTCAGCCAGGGCTATATGGTGAGACCTCTCAAAACAAAACAGTGTAGCCAGGAACTAGACAAATAGAAGTAACAGTTTTCATCAGCGGTGCAGGATTCAGAATTCCTACATCAGGGATGCAAAGGCCCAGGAGTTTCCTAAATTAAACTCAGACACTAAAGAGTCATCAATTCAAACCAAGGTAATCCAGAGGCTTGAGTTCACAGGGCTGGCTGACAAGAGGGGATTCTTCTAGACTCATCTCTCACATAGGTGAAGAAGGTGCGAGGCAAGCCAGCATCCACACTTAAGGTCCGTAGGTCATATCCAAGGAGACCAATAGGTCCTGCCTGCATTCCAGCATACTTATCCTGAATTTTTCTTTTATAGAAACTACAAAGACAAACACCACTGCCACAAAGCCAAGCTTCAAAAGGTCAAGGACCGTCTGACTCACGAGTTAGAAATTCGGAATAAGAGGATTAAAGAACTTGAAGATGAAACTGGGAAACTTCAACAGAAAATTGAAATGGTGAGGGAAAAAAAAGAGAGAGCGCCATGCCCCCACTGGCGGTCGACGGTCTGAGTACACCCGCTCATCCTCTTCAGTCATTACTCATGGCGTCTCTCAGCCCCAGCTTTCGTTTTTCCTACCACCTGCCACCCTTCTGTGTGAGGGAATTCTTTTTATTTTTAATGCATGTGTATGTATGTGTGCACATTGGTGTGTGTGTGTGTGTGTTATGTGTGAGTCGCGCTCGTGTTTGCTTGTATGAAGGTGCATGTGGAGGTCAGTAAACAACTTCAGGGGTCATCCCCAAGAGCACGGTGTGACTGCTTCCTTTCTCTCTCCTTGGGCTGGCCCTCAACAATGAGACTTAACTGGCTGGCCAGCAAACACCCAAGGATCCCCGCCTCTTTACTACCCAGGGGTTACAACCCTCACAGCCATGCCCAGGATTTTTAGGTGGGTTCTGGGAGTCAAACTCAGGGCCTCGTGCTTACAAACCCGAATGTGAGGAATCTCTTAAGGACATGGCAAGACTTGTAGGGTTGCTAACCCAACTAGGATATTGAAGCTATTCCTCAGTAGTGATTTATAATTGTCTCACCTTCAAATGGAAACATCAGTCCTGGAGCTGGAGTGATAGCTTAGGGGTTGAGAGCACTTGCAGCAGGGCTTGAGAGATGGCTCACTGGCTGCTCTCCCAGAGGTCCTGAGTTCAATTCCCAGCACCCATATGGTGCCTGAGCACTTGAAGCTTTTACAGAAGACCCAGGTTTGGTTCCCAGAACTCTTTTATTTTATTTTTTATTTTTTTATTTTTTGGTTTTTCGAGACAGGGTTTCTCTGTGTAGCCCTGGCTGTCCTGGAACTTACTCTGTAGACCAGGCTGGCAGCGAACTCATAAATCCGCCTGCCTCTGCCTCCCAAATGCTGGGATTAAAGGTGTGCACCACCACCGCCCAGCTCCCAGAACTCTTGTAGTAGCTCATAACCATCCTTTATTCCAGTTCAAGTGGTTCTGACATCTTCTTCTGGCTTTATTGGGCACCAGCCATGTATGTGGTTCACACACACACACACATATATGCACACACACAAATAAAAATAAACCTTTTTTAAAAAGTAGTCTTTTGTGTGTATGTGTACATGAACTTGATTAAACAGTGTCCCTCAAATTCATGTCCTTCCGTAGAATATCAGATGCAACCTGTCAATTTGGAAATCCAGTCTTTACAGGTGTAGTCAGTTAAAACAAGGTTGTCCTGGATGCAAGTTAATCTAAGTCCAATATATATAATAATAATAACAACATACTAATACAATATTCATAATTAATGTTATTAATAATAGGAGATATGGTAATAATGCATACATAATATTAATACATATTAATATGTAATAATATGTAATGTTATTAGTTACATATTATTACATATTACATATTAATTACATATTATTACTATAATGTATTACATATTATTAATATCCAATATACCTGCATCTTTGAAAGAGTAGTAGCAGAAGCAGAGACCAGGACACATCCCATGGAAGGAACACCCCATGAGGACAGAGGCGGACAGGGGAGGATGTGTCTGTAAGCCAGAGAACATGGAGGACACTTGGCAACCATGCAACAAGAGGAGGCTTGGAATGGTGTTCCCGTGAGGGGCTCAGGGTGTAGCCCAGCACCAGAGCACTTGCCTAACGTGCACAAGGCCCTGGGTTCGGTCTCCAATACTGACAGGGAGACCTTCTCAGTCCCCAGAACTAACCTGGTAGCATCTTGATTCCAGACTTCTAGCCTCTAGGACTGTGATAAAATAAACTTCCCACCGCACAAAGCCCCTGGGTATGTGGTAATTTGATTTGTCTAAGGTATGGGAAGGAGGCTAAGTTCTTATCTTTCTCCCTCTGCCTAAAAATGAATATAACTACATACCAGCCAGATGGCTCAGTGGGTAAAAGTAGTAAGGCACTTGATGCCAAGCCTGTTAGCCCTAAATTCAATCCCCCAGGACCCACAGGGTCCTCAAAAAGAACTGATTCCTGCAACTTATACTCCGACCTCCACATACACGTTGTGGTACACACCCACATAGTTGTTTAAAATGAATGAATGAATAAATGAATGAAAAGAGAACACAGTAAGTAGAGCACCATGGCACATGCCTGTAACGCCAGCCCTTAAGAATCTGAAGCAAGAGCATCACCCTAGGATATATAACAAGTCTCTGTCCAAAACAACAACAACAAAATATCCACAAAGCAGACGGAAGTGTATCCAGGGAGAAGAGTTCAATGCAGAGCACAGAATTCTGTTGCACTTGCTAGTGCTTTAATACCTGCTGGAATTAAAACACAGGGAAGACAGCTCTTTCTTCCTGGAGATTGAGTGCCAAGGTTGCTTTAACTGTGAACGTGTGCATTCCCTAAAGTAAACAACACAAACAGGAGGCATCTAGTATAACTAATGATCATGCCCAGCAGATGCCAACAGATTCGGGAGCCAGAAAGAGAGAAACTACTGGAGTTACTGTTAAGACCTGGGCACAGGCTGAAGCTCTTACTGTCTATATGTCCATCTCCCTCTTCCTAGGAGAAAGTGTTCCAGGGCCAGATCATGACCCAAAATGACATCCTCCTCCTGGAAAAGAGGAAGCTTCTAGAACAAGTCACAAATCAAGAAGAACTGATTTGCAGCAACAAGTCCACGATATCTGCATTCCAGAACAAGTAGGTGCAGTGGAGGGGCCCCTGAGCTCCTGAGGTTAAGAGTCTCTCTACTCGGGGCATGGGTGGGTCTGAAGACTGTTTGGGAGTGCTTCTGGCCATCCCATGGGTCTTGTTCTGCTCTCTTCTGTTTTCAGCTGCCGTGGCCTCAAAGAGAGTGTCATGGAGGGAAAGGAGTGTGTAGGTAGTGGAGTTGTGTAATAGTGATGAGAAGCCACATGCGGGTTTTTCGGTGTGTTTGATCCCTGCACAGCGGGGGGGGGGGGGGGGGAGGGAGTTTTCTAGCTATGCCTCCAACTGGTGCCATGTTTAGGGCGTTTTTACTGGATAAAGAAAACCAGCAGTTGCAGGAGAACTGCCTCCGGCTCATGCACAAATTGGCCTCCTGGAGCAAATTATAAGGAACATCCAGATTCGCAAAGAAGAGGTAAGATGTGCACTTTGTTTTGGATCGTGACTCTAAGGTTTGGCTCGCTGGTTTCCCCTGCCACAGCCTGCTCTTGGCTGCCTGGGTAGCTGTGGCAGAGTGGCTCGCTCCTCGGGGGCACATGGACAGCAGACCTGATGTCTTGGTGAGTCCTGCTCATCACTGGGTTAACTTTCATAACACTTTTATGCTGTGTAATCCCAAAGCCATCTATATATGCCTTGGAGCATCTTCTAAATGTGCTACATTGCTGTTGCCTTTTTTTCTGCTCTAGGTCAATAACTTAGCAGTGAGGTCTCAGAGGGCAAGAACTGTAGCTCATCTGTGACCACATCTGAGGACTGGCCTAGCTCATACATGACTGTATCTGTGGAGAGGTATAGTTCATACTTGACCATATCTGCCAGACAGACACTTTAGAGTGCTTTGACAACGAATGGATGCTTAATGTTTTCTCAGATATGCCTCCTTCTGAACAACCCTGTTTGCAGCGTATTGTTCTAGCCCTGTTTGAAGAGAAAGAACAGCAGATCTGAAGGCTCAGAAAGGTTGAGTGAGACCAGTTTAGTCTGCTAATGAGTCAAGACTGAGGAGATCAATTGAGTCAGAGAAAAACGTGTGTTCCAGATTCAAAGGAGAATTGCAGGGGATAGTGTGGGCTCAGGCAAGGTCCAGAGTCTGGCTGGTGAAGACTGGAGCTTCAGTAAGCAGAATCAGATGATAGATGCGGGATAGAGACTACACCTCATTTCCCTGGTGTGATCACCTGCAAGGTGTCCCTTCAGAAGATACTTCTCCACAGATCCAGTTATTGGCTCTACGGCTATAAGACCTGCATCTTGTTTGTTTTCACAAAGGTCACTATTTCTAAGCTACATGAAGTGTTTCCTAGTTGTCATCAGAAGAACTGCCAGCTTATGTGACCTGATTGTTTGTTTTTCTGTTTGCTTGAGGACTTCTTTCTCATTCAGTTCACTTACTCATCAACCTTTAACTCCAGGAACTGGGCTGGGTCTTGGGACCCAAGAGAGTCTGTGTCTTCATACCTCTTTTTTCCAGTACCAAAAGGCTAACACACCTGTCAATGAATATGACAGGATTACAAGTCAGAAGACTATATGGGGGCTCACACCTGTAATCCCAGAACAGAGGAGGCTAAGGCAGTAGGGTTAGGAGTTCAAGACTAGCTTCTGCTACTTAAGGATTTCAACGCCAGCCTGGGGTACATAAGACTCTGTCTCAACTGAAATAACAACATCAACCCAACAAATCCACAACAACTACCAAGAAGGCTAGACTGGTAGGGTAGCCTTTGCCTAAAGAATGACCAGAGTTCAGTTCCTGGAACCCAAATGGGAGAGGAAAGAACCAAGTCCTCTGACTTGGAAAAAAAAAAAAAGCCATGTAATGGTGGTGCACACCTTTAATCCCAGCACTCAGGAGGCAGGGGCAGGCAGATCTCTGTGAGTTCCAGACCAGCCTGTCTATAGAGTTACAGAGTGAGTCCCTGGACAGCCAGGGCTACACAGAGAAACCTTGCCTCAAACCCCCATTCCCCACTCCAACAACAACAACAAAAGGCTTTATTGGCCAGCTGGCGACTATACTGGGTATGTGGGATCCTGGTGCAGCACTGAGACTTTCTCAGGGTGAGCTTTTAAGCACAAAAACCATGTCCTTGGTTGACATACTTCAGTTAACAGGATAGTTAGCCAGACTCGGAACAACAGAAGCTAAAAGGCAAGGTTAGTACATTCAGAGACTTCCCGGGACTGTGGACATTGATGGATTAGGCCTTTGTTTCTGTTTAGGCAGGTGATGCTGTCTCTGTGCTGACTTTTATGGCCTGAATGGTACTTCTGTCATGGAGTCAGTTGTACTGAGGTATGGGGTTCTGTCACAACCCAGAAGGGAATCAACAACAGACCAAAGAACAGATATCATCAAAGCCCAGTTGGTGAACCTTTGTTAGGGTTATTTTAGGAGCATATATGGTTACTTCCAGAGAAGAATGACTTAAGACATCTGATCAAAAAAAAAAAAAAAAAAAAAAAAGCGGCGTGGTGCGCAGCCTTTGTCAGCATTGAGCAGAGGCAGGCGGATTTCTGAGTTCGAGGCAGCCTGGTCTCAGAGTTCAGGACAGCCAAGCTATACAGAGAACCTGTCTGAAAGAACCAAAAAAAAAAAAAAAAAAAAAAAACGGCGGTGGTGGCGCACTTTATCCCACACTGGAGGCAGAGGCAGGCGGATTTCTGAGTTTGAGGCAGCTGGTTACAGGTGAGTTCCAGGACAGCGGGTAAAGAGAAACCTGCTCGAAAAAAAAAAAAAAAAAAAAAAAGACATCTGCATCACCAAAAGCCATCCCACCAAAGGGATGAAAGTGGAAACCTGGAGCACACTATACAACCTGCAAACAACTCAACAGGTTGGAGAGTCCCTTCCAGGCTTGTGTCTCTCTTCCCACCCTTCCCTTCTCCCCCTCTTCTTCCCTTCTCTGGCCCCCACCTTGCTCACTCCAGCTGTCTTCAGACACCCCATATGAGGCATCAGATCTCATTATGAATAGTTGTAAGCCACTATGTGATTTCTGGGATTTGAACTCATGACCTCCGGAAGAGCAGTCAGTGCTGTCAGTGTGCTCTTTTTTTTTTTTTTTAGGTTTTTCGAGACAGAGTTTTGTGTAGCCCTGGCTGTCCTGGAACTCACTCTGTAGACCAGGCTGGCCTTGAACTCAGAAATCCGCCTGCCTCTGCCTCCCAAGTGCTGGGATTAAAAGAAGCGTGTAGCCACCACCGCCCGGCACAGTCAGTGCTCTCTCTCTCTCTCTTTTTTTTTTTTTAAAGTCAGTGCTCTTAACCACTGAGCCATCTCACTAGCCCTCTGATTGTGTCTCTTACCAGTCCTTACTAGTGTATCACCTTGGAGACTAAGGAAACTAGTGAGTCTGGCCAGTTTCAGGGACTTCCTGAAGCTTTTGAGTTAAGTCCTACATTTAAAGCACTTCCCTGCAGGATGGCATGTCTCCCCTCACTTTAGAACATCTTGAATTTTAAGGAGCATCCCTCTAAAATGTAATGTTTTATCTCTTGTACAAAAACAATATATAAAGATCTGGAGAGATGGCTCAGCAGTTAAGAGCACTGGCTGTTCTTCCAGACTTGGGTTCAATCCCAGCACCCACATGGCAGTTCACACCTGTCTGTCACTCCACTTCTAGAGGATATGACAAAATACCAATGCACATAAAATAAAAATAGGTAACAAAAAACAATATATAAACTTATCATTCCCTCAGAATTGTGGGAATTTCCCCTTTTTTTAATTTTTAAATTTTTTTTAGAATTACTTATTTTATATATGAGTATACTGTAGCTGTCTTTAGACACTCCAGAAGAGGGCATCAGATCCCACTACAGATGGTTGTGAGCCACCATGTAGTTGCTAGGAATTGAACTCAGGAGTCAGTGCTCTTAACTGCTGAGCCATCTCTTCCTGCTCCCAGCTGGAAATTTCTAGCATGAATTATTTGGTCTATATCAAGGGTTAAGCTGTGGTCCAATTCAGGGAAATTATCATTATCATCATTTTCATCGACTCTACTGTTTTGGGGAAGGATTGTGACAAAGTCCCCTACTGTATAGCCCTGGGTGGACTGGAACACACTGTATAGGCCAGATTAACCTCAACTTAACTGATTCTCCTGCCTCAGCCTCTTGAGTGCTAAGATTATAGGCACGAGCCACATGGCCACCTTTAATCTATTTTCCTGGGGGAAACATTTTATTTATAAAGTCATATAGCTCAAAAAAAAAAAATAGAAGGAATGCACCCCAATATGATAAAGGCCATGTTTGACAAACACACAGCTGACATGGAACTCAGGGGTAAAAGCTGAAAGCCTTCATTCTAGGGTCAAGAACAAGACAAGACGTTTCTGCTCTAACCACTTCCGTTCAGGTCAGTGCTGGAAGCCCTTGACAGGGTAATTTGGCAAAGGCACATAGGCTTCCAAACAGAAAAGGAAGAGATGAAATTGTCACTGTGAGCTGATGATGTGATCTTGCGTACAGAAAACATAATCATTCCATAATCCCTCTAAAATAACTCTATTAGAGCAAGAAAGGAATGCAACATAGAAATCAAATATTTCAGTACACTAACATTGATTTATATGAAAAAGAAATCAAGCAGTAAGCCAGCAAGATGGCTCAGTGATAAAGATGCTTTTGCCAAGCCTGACAGCTGAGTTCCATCCTGGGATGCACATGGTGGAAGGAGAGAACCAGCTCCCACAAGATATCTTCTGACCTCCACACACAAAAACAGATAAAGAAACAAATAAATGTTATGGGAAAAAGATGAAATCAAGAAAGCCCAGGAAATAGATTAGTGGTAAGATTCTTGTCTAGAATACTCAAAGCCCTGTTCAATCTTCACCACTCGCCCCCCCAAACACACACACGCCCTCGCCCTGTCAAAAAGAGTGTTGGGCTGGGATATAATTCTGTACTGGGCTGGGTAGAGGGCTTTGCCCAGTATGCACATGGCTCTTGGTTTGCTCCCAGCAATATATACATACGTATTAGTTGGGTTCTCTAGAATCACAGAACTTATGCAATGTCTCTATATAGTAAGGGAATTTATTGTGATGACTTACAGTCTGTAGTCCAACTAACCCAACAGTGGGTGGCTGTGAATGGGAAGTCCAAGAATCTAGTATTTGCTAAGTCCCACGAAGCTAGTTGCTTCAGCTGATCTTCTATTATATAAGCTGGGATCCTAAAGAATTAAGTTTCAACAGATGTGCTGGTAAGTAAGTTCAAGCAGATAAAGAAGAGTGAACCTTCCTTCTTCCACTGTCCTTATGTAGGCCTCCAGCAGAAGGTGTGGCCCAGATTAAAGGTGTGTACCATCATGCCTGGATCTGGAACTTACTTTGTCCCAGGGTGGGCTTGAACTCAGAGACCTGCTTGCCTCAGTCTCCTGGGATTAACAGCATGTACTACCCGCCTGGGCCTAAACATTTCATGGCCACTATGCCTCAAGATCTCCATGTCAAGATCTGGGTCAGAAGCCTGTGTCTTCCAGCCTCAAGATCTGGATCACAGGTGTGTCCTCCATTTCTGGATTGTAGTTCAATCCAGATGTAGTCAAGTGGACAACCATGAATAACCATCACAACATATATGCAGTAAATATGTAGAACATACACAACACAGAGAGAGAGAGAGGAGAGAGAGAGAGAGAGAGAGAGAGAGAGAGAAGAGAGGAGAGATAGGGCAGCAAGGAGAGCTGATAGGGGCAAGAATGGAGAAGAGAAGGGCAAAGGAGGAAAAGAAGGGTGAAAGGGGAGAGTTGAGAGAAAGGTGGGGAGATATTGGCAGGGGGAAGGAGGGAGGGCAAGCAACTATTCATTCCATACCCTTTTATACTTTATATTGCTTGTAGTATGTTGTGCTGTTGCCAGCAGTAAATCAGTTTTACGTATCTTTATCTATATACCATAAATTGTAGGATCTTATTGCCAGTGGCTTATCATTATAAAGACTGAATAGGGCTGGAGCACCACCATGGATGCTCAGGGGATGAGAGTAATTGATCTTGCAGAGTACCTGGGTTTACTTCCCAGCACCCATATCAGGTGGCTCACGGTGTTGTGCCAGGAAGCATTTGTGAACCCTAAAAGACCACCAAGGAGCCATTTCCAATGTAATAGCATTAGGGTCTCTTTATCACAAGCTCCGGCTTGGGCTCTCCTCCAACCCAACCCTGACACATCAGGATGGGAAGGGAAGGCGGAGCAGCCCCAAACCCTCAGCAGGACAAGGTTTTATAGGAAAATGGAAGTAAGGGGGGGGGGTCTATCCTGGCAAGTATCTAACTGAGTGTCTGTTGTAAGTGGACTGGTGGGTGCCTGAAGCAAGACCATATACAATCACAAACGGTCTGAAAGTACAGACTAATCTTTAACTGTTGCTAGGTAGTAACCAGGGAGTAACTTGGGCCAAGGACAAGCTGTGGGGTCCTTCCTGGTCATGGGTGCAGCTTGAGTTCTGCTGCAGGTCAGGTTCTCAGGCTTATTTTCTTTGAGATGGAGGCCCGTCCCGAGATGGAGCGGGTTTGGCCTCTCAACAGCCACCCCTGTAACTCTAGCATGTATATAGCATACAGCCAGACACACACACACACACTCATACACACAAAGCAAAAATAATTATATCTTTTAAAGATATATTATTTTCTTTTAGGAAACAGTAATTACTGACAACGCTGCATTTGAAATATTCAAAAAGATACTACCTTTACAAAACTCCAGGTGAGTTACATACATCAAAACCGTCATTAACTGCACACCTGAGATGGCTCCTTACTGGTTCAGAGCAACTGTCTTAAAAAAACACAGCTTTGGTTTTTGGGTTTGTTTTTTTTTTCTTCCTACATTTGGCTTTTGATCTACACCTAATCTGTGCTCTCCTCACCAGCTTTCTAGTCCTACAGGATACCAGTTTCAGGCAGGGGATAATCCAGGAGCACAGGCCTCCGGTAGCTTTGATTTTTGTCTTTTACTTTGATTTGACAGCTGTAAAGTGCTAAAGTCCTATCAATGCCATAGACCCTAAGCTTCTAACAGGAAGTTGTATGTATGTTGATATCCTCACACGTGGCCTTTCTCAGTTTCTCAGGGACAGGTTTGGTATTGTCAGCTGAAAATCTCCAGGAGACTGAGCTACACAAATCGGAAGGAGCAACAGCAGTCCCCAAGTCCCCTGAGCCTCTTTCATGTTCACAGGATTCAGAAAGTGGATATATAAATGTGACTTCTCTAAAAGAGACATACAACATACAAGGGGACCAAAAGCCAGAACTATGACCTCACTGGTCTCGACAACAATACTAATCATGCCTACTAACTCCGAGCCTGGATTTAAAGGTGCAAACTGAGCTGGAGAAGCCTCACAGAACACCCTGGACATCAACAAGGATTCTTCAAAATTGCTTATTAAACAGTCATTAAAATTTTTCAAAAATGGAATTATTGTTTGATATACCTATGTCTATGATACACCTATGTTTTCTTTTATGTTATTGGTTTTGTCTCCAAGTGTGTCCATATACTCTGTGCATATGCCAGAAGAGGGCATTGGTTCTCCTGAGACTGGAAATGCAGACAGCTGTGTCAGTGTGGGCGCTAGGGATGGAAAACCCAGTGCTCTGTTGAGCCATCTTTCCCGCCCTAAGAAGATTTTTATTTTATGTGGATTGGTGTTTTACCTGCATGTGTCTGTGTGAGGGTGTCAGCTCCTCTGGACTGGAGTTGCAGACAATTGTGAGCTGCCATGTGGGTTTTGGGAATCAAACCTGGGTCTTTTGAAAGAGCAGTCAGTGCTACTTAACCGATGAGCCATCTCTCCAAGCCCAAAGTTTTGTTTTGTTTTTTTTTAAATAACTTTAGTAATACTCTACCAGACAAGATTTATGTTTAGTAAGCACAGAAAAGCAAAGCACTGGTCATGGTGTGGAATGGATTGGCCGGGGGTGAATAAATTCACCTTTTAGGCTACGCAATAGAAAGGTTTATTTAGTGTCACGCAAGAGGCAGTGGGTGCAGTAAGAAGAGGACACGTGCAACCTACTCAGGCATTGTCAGAGCAGCTCATTTCACTTTGCAGTTAATCTCTTATTGTCCTTATTCAAGGATGTGCTTCATTTGAAGACTTAATTTAAAACAAAAAAAAAATGCTTTCTTTTTAAGATTTATTTGTTTTATATATGTGAGTACACTGTAGCTGTCTTCAGACACACCAGAAGAAGGCATCGGATCCCATTACAGATGATTGTGAGCCACCATGTGGTTGCGGGGAACTGAACTCAGGACCTCTGGAAGAGCAGTCAGTGCTCTTAACCACTGAACCATCTCTCCAGCCCTACAAAAAAAAAAATTTATGTGTAATGGTGTTATGTTTGTATGTCTGGTGTCCCCAGATGCTTTAAGAGGGTGCCAGATCCCCTAGAACTTGAATGACAGACGGCTGAGACAGATAGATGAAGGGAATTGAACCTGGGTCCTCTGGGAGAACAGCTCTTGCTCTTAACTGCTGAGTGATCTCACCAGCCCCTTGTTTGGGAACTTTTGAGATAACATTTCTCGTTAGCTCAGGGTCAGCCTTCTCTCAAACTTGATAGGCCAGAAGATGACCTTGAATTCCTGCTCTTCCTACCTCCACCTCCCAAAACCTGTGATTACAAGCATGTTCCACCATGCCCTGCTAATAAGTGTATTTTGATTTAAAATTTCCATTACGTATTTGAGAAGTTCCTCCAGATCCACCCCACTGCCCTACCTACCAAATTTGCTGTTCTGTCTCTGTCAGTTCTAAAGCTCACCAAAACCAATTTGTGTGCCCTTATATTCTTGGCTGTGTGGTATTCCAATGAAGCAGGCGCTGCACTATTAAAGCAATCTGATCCCCCTTCCTTCAGCAGCTATCAAGTGCCAATAGTTCCTCGAAGTAAGTATTATATATATATTTTTCAAGACAAAGTTTCTCTGTATAGCCCTGGCTGTCCTGGAACTTGCTCTTGTAGACCAACTCAGAGATCTCTGAGAGATCTGCTGCCTCTGTTCCCAGAGTTCTGGGATTATAGACATGTTCCACCACTGACTGGCAATAAAACATTCATTGAAATACATTTTTTAAGGGTGACTATTCATGTAGAGGCGAAGTTCATCGCTGAATACCTTTCCCAGATTTGGTAGTTTTAGTATTAATATTTATTTCTGTAAATGCATGTGTGTAGGTATGCACACCTGTGCAAACACTGAGGTCAGAAGAGGACATCAATGACTTCCTCTGTCATCTACTACCTATTATGTTGAAGGAGTCTCTCTCCCTCAGCCTGGGCTTCGTTTTCTCTGAGAGGTTGGAAGCCATTGTAAGCCCCAGTGAACATCTACCACCCCCTTGAAGCTGGGTGCGCAGGCATGTGCAGGGTACCCAGTTTGTCACATGGGTGTTGGGACACTCTGGTCCTCCTGAGCCATCTTTCCAGCCCCAATCCCAAAAGAATATGACAATCCGTGTTTGTAATTGCAGCATTTGAGAGACTAAGATAGGAAGTTGGCGAGTTCAAAGCCAACCTATGATACACAACAAGACTGTCTCAAAATTAAAAAAAAAAAAAAAAATTTAAGGTGAAAAAAATGTTTCAAAAAAGACCTTAAAGGGTGTAGCAACTAAATGACTTCCAAAACAGAGACAGAAGGGTAATTGGCAAGCACAGTATGAGAGATGAGGCCAAGGAGTGGTCAGCCTCTACTTCCTGGTCTTTGCTACCAGCCTAGCAAATAGCTCTAGCATTTTGAATACACAGGTGGGCTTATCTTAAATAGGCAAAGCCCCACAGGATTTACTAGCACAAAGGTTATTTTAAAATCTACAACTGTCTGGGAAATGAGCTGGAGGTTTGTGACAGAAATAAAATTAGTCCAAACACCAATCCCTGAGACTTTTAATGATACTCTGTTGTGCTTGCAGACAGGAGTCTAGCATGGCTGTCCTCTGAGAGACTCCACCCTGCAGCTGACTCAGAGGGATGCCAAGACCCACAGACAAACATCAGATGGAGCTTGGGGACTCTTCTGGAAAAGCTGGGGCAACAAGGATTGAGGGCCTCGGAGGGGATAAGAACTCCACAGGAAAACCAAGAGTCAACTAACCTTGACCCTTGAGGCTCTCAGAGACTGAACCACCAACCAAAGAGCATACACAGGCAGGACCCCCCACTCCTTCCCCCAGCATACACAGACAGCAGATGTGCTACTTCATGAGGGTCCCGAACAATTGGAGTAGGGATTATCCCAAATGCTGTTGCCTGGCTGTGGAATTCGTTTCTTATAGCTAGGCTGCCTTGTCTGGACTCAGTGGGAGAAGATGAGCCCAGCCCTGCAGAGACTTGATGTGCCAGGGTGGGGGGATAACCAGAGAGGGTCTCTACCCTTTCAGAGAAGGGAAGGAGGAGATGGGAAAACCGGGAGAAGGGGCGCGATGTGGATATAAAGTGTATAAATAAAAATTTAAAAATAAATTTTACATCATAAAAAAAAAAAAGAAATAAAATTACATTTCCAGCATCCCGACTGAGCCTGGCTACGTAACAAACCATTTTAAAATATGGAAGGTGACCCAGAGGGTCCTCCTCTCATGGGCTGTGGCAGGGGGACACCAACTGTGACTGCTCAGGAAATGCTGTCTGCAGAAGATTCATTTGTACTGCACTAATACAGACGCGTGAGTGGGGAAGCCCACAGACTTTGACAAAGACGCCTGCGCTTCCTTCCCTAAGCTCCGACCAGCTCAGCTAAAAAGTACCATTCCCAACTACCTCTGCGCGCGCCACACTTCCGGGGCGGGGCGCAACCGCGGTCTGTTTCCACCGCGTCTGCGATTTGGATGAAGTTCCCGGGACCTGCCACCGGAAGTCGGGATTCTACTTCCGGGTCAAAGCCATGGCGGTGGCAAATTCAAGTCCAGTCAATCCAGTGGTCTTCTTTGATGTCAGCATTGGCGGCCAGGTGAGGTGCGGGCCGTCTAGCGGGCCTGTGCGGGCTGGCTGGACTTGGGTAAGGGAGGCAGCCGAGGGGGCCCTGCTAGCCCTCCCGAGACAGGTTGGGCCAGGCGGCGGAGGTGGGAGCTTCCGAGCTGCGTGGGCAGCGGTCGTAGGCTGAGTATTACGTCTCCCGTTTCTTGCAGGAAGTTGGTCGCATGAAGATCGAGCTCTTTGCAGACGTGGTGCCTAAGACAGCAGAGAACTTTAGGTAAGGATATGCTCCAAGTGAACCAGAGCTGAGCCCGAAGCCGGCCTCTGGTCTTTGTCAGGTCTGCCTCTGTCCATCTATTCATTGCCTTGGAGCTCTGTGCTCTGTGCACCGGCCACATAGCTACCGATTTTGACTGATCCCATATCAACTTATATCACTAGTCTACATGCCCTGACATCTGCCTGATCAGTTATTGGACATGCTTTCCCCAGTGTTTGAACTCCTCTCCAGAGATTAGAGGTGCTCCAAGCAGTGATGTACTGTGGCTGAATCGTTCGCTCTTTCTTTCCTTTTAGGCAATTCTGCACTGGAGAGTTCAGGTCAGTCTTAGATGTGTTTGGCTTCTCCACCTACTCCTGAAGGGTATCCTGGACGTTTGGTGAGGGTATTGGGGAACCATGAACAGATCTTGAGTAATGGAAGATGATGTGCAGAGAGAGAGTGACTCCTTGGATGTGTCCTTTGCCTCTTTTCTCCCATTCAGATCTTAATGACAGTCCTTTTAGCCTCTAGTGTATCCTAAATGGGAAAGACCCATGATTATTTTTCATCATTCCAAATCTCTTCCTTTTCGTTTACAGAAAAGATGGCGTTCCGATAGGATACAAAGGTAGCACCTTCCACAGGTAAGGAAGGTTTTTGGCAAACTGGAAATGCAGTCATCCCTTGGTATCCGTACAGGCAGTCCTGTACACCTGAGTACAAAACCTGTGGAGGAGTAAGTCTGTTGTTTTAAGTGGCATGTTCAGGCTAAGGTTGTAGCTTGGGTAGAGAATTTGCCCCGTATTCATTAGGCCCTGGATTCAGTACTCGGCACCATGTAGCCTGTGCACAGGCTTGAGTCATCCCTGACTTTATGTAATACTGCATTGTAGAAGCAACACCAAGGAAAGCACTGGCTGCGTGCTCTGCATCCAGCAGTCACGGTTACCAGGCAGTCGTCTGTAGGAACCTGGCCTTCATGATCTCCTGACTTTCTATGATTACTTATTTGTTAGAGTTTAACGGAAGTTGCTTCATTTTAATCCTGAAAATGTCCATGTCTCCCATTTCAAAGGCTTCAGAGCTAGTGTCTGTAATCCTCCCCGGCACTCTTGTGAGGTAGTATGTGTTTTCTGCGTTCTTTGAGAAAGGAAATCAAGGCTAAGCCAAGCTAAGGCCCATACCTGGGTATACCAGCTAACACTATCGAGGCTCTATGTGTGCAGTAGTCCATTCACAGAGATTTGCTGCTGTTCTCTTTTCTTTTTTTTTTTTTTTTTTTTGGTTTTTCAAGACAGGGTTTCTCTGTGTAGCCCTGGCTGTCCTGGAACTCACTCTGTAGACCAGGCTGGTCTCGAACTCAGAAATCCGCCTGCCTCTGCCTCCCAAGTGCTGGGATTAAAGGCGTGCGCCACCACCGCCTGGCACTTGCTGCTGCTCTTTTCCTCCAACTTGCATTAAGCCCTTGACAGGTTTTTTGTTGCTGTTGTTTGGTTGTTTTTTTTTTTTTTTTCCTTTGGTGACTATGTTGATGCCAGGTTTCAGCCCCTTTCTGTTGTTCAGGTGCTAAGTCATACACCAAAGATTAATTCAAAGGTGCCCCTGAGTTAACACTGTGCCTGCTCACCCTTTTCTAGGCCTCAGTGATAAACACTGAACTCCAGAATAAACGCTAATCTACCACCTCAGTGACTGAACCAATGACTCTTTCCTCAGGATTTTTGTTTTTAAAACTCTGTTTCAGGGTCATAAAGGATTTTATGATTCAGGGTGGAGATTTTGTTAATGTAAGTACTGCTTCTTTTCTTTGTTATTTTTGTGGCAGGCCTCAGTCTTGAGATTTAAGAACAGTAGCTAAGTTAAGTGGGGAGAGCATGGACATGGGGATGTACTGTAGAATTGCTGGCTACCATTGACTGTGTCCTTAGAACACATAACAATACTCACCTTGAACCATAAACTTCCCTTGTCCAAACTCTAGCTTTTTGTGACTAGAAACTGGACTTTGCTGGCATACATATAAGTGATCGAGACGATCCACATTCATTGTTCACAGGAAACTTTGAAATTGGCTGCAGTTTTCCCACAAAAGGAAGGGAGCTGACTGCTCTGCCTCCTCCTTCTACTTCCTCTTTTGCTGTCACTTTCTAAACACTCTATAGTTTGTGTTTGATTGCTTTTGTGGGTCTTTCTTTCTCTTTTCCTTTTGAAAGCTAAGGTTTTAATCACAAGCTGGTTAGCAGGCAAGGGATCAGATCAGGAGAGATGGGAGGGCTAAAGGGGGTTTGCTCTGCTTGCTGAGGTGGCTCAGCAGATCCATTCTGCACAAAAAAGACCATGACTTTTTTGTGACCACACTATTTGTGTCCCCATCCTAACCTTGGATGTGTGGTCAATAAGCTAGAATATTTCTTTCTTAAACCTCCTTTTTCTTATCTCTACTCCACTTCTGCATGCTATTTCTTTGCTGTTAACATTGTTTACGTGGGTATGTTACTAATTCCTTTTGTCTGAGAGACGTTCTTACTCCATTAGATGTAAATTTAGTTAGATTTTTATGAGTCTTTAAAGATCTTTTTTTTTTATTATTACTTATCTTATGTATGAGTACACTGTTGCTCTCTTCAGATACTCCAGAAGAGGGCATCGGATCCCATTACAGATGGTTGTGATCCACCTTGTGGTTGCTGGGACTTGAACTCAGGACCTCTGGAAAGCAATCAGTGCTCTTAACCACTGAGCCATCTCTCCAGCCCATCTTTAAAGATCTTAACTCCTACACATGGTTGCAATGGCAGGTTTTGGGATGAATCCTGCTTTCACTTAGGCTGCCTTTCAACTGTGTGGTACTACTGGGAAATCTGGGGCTGGAGAGATGGCTCAGCACTTAAGAACACAGTTGACTCTTCAGAAGACCCAGATTTGATTCCAGCACCTACATAGCCATCTGTAACTCTAGCTCCATGAATCTTAAAAACAATAAGAAGGAGTACACAGGAGGGTTTGGGGGCAGAAAGCGAAGGGGCAGTGATGTGATTATAATCCCAAAAATATAAAATATAAAATTTTAAATAATAAAAAGTGAATTTTAAAAAGGAAAAAAAAATCAAGGCTTAAAGTGCAACAGTGTTCCTCCACGCATCCAGTGTGTGTGTGTGTGTGTGTGTGTGTGTGTGTGTGGTGTGTATGCGTGTGTGTGTGTGTGTGTGTGTGTGTGTGTGTGTGCTTGAGAGCATGCATGGGTACAAGCCCGTGTATGTGGAGGCCAGCAGGAGACATCCCGTGTTCTCTGTCAGTCACTCCCTTTACTGCCTCGAAGCAAGGTTTCACTAGATGAAAGCTGCCTGATTCAGCTAGGACAGCTGGCTGACCACCTGCCTCCCTTACCCACTGGACCATTCTCCTCAGCCTTATCACCTGGTTTCCAGGGTTCCCAGCATCCCATGCCACTGATATGTCTCTTCTCTCTTAGGGCGATGGTACTGGAGTCGCCAGTATTTACCGGGGTCCATTTGCAGATGAAAATTTTAAACTTAGACACTCGGCTCCAGGCTTGCTTTCCATGGTAAGTGAGGTTCAGTTAAGATTTGGGGTTAGATTAATGGCTGGTTTCTGGTGCCTTGTTGAGGCCCATCTCTACCACTTGGAATCAGGCCTTACCTGCACCTAGCCCCTCCTCCTTCCTTAGTACAGTTTGATTTTATTGGGTGGGTTTTAACAGCTATAGAAACCAAACTGAGCTCTGACTTGTGTTGTGCTTTTATTTGACTTTTATTTTGACTTGGCTTTTAGTCTCATGTTCAGTGGGCTTCCAAGGCTGGTGCTCACCTGCTTGTTGCCCTGGTTGCTGTGATTCACTTGTCACCGTAGCTGCATCCTGACCACGCCCCTGTTTTTCTCACTGATATCCATGCTCATCATTGCTCTCCCCACATCATCCCTGATCCCTGCTCAGACCCCCTCGTACCTCCATCCAGCCCACCCCTACTCATTGCTTGCCCTCCTCACCTTGCTCACTCTTCCTCCTCCTTTCCTTACTCACCCCTCTTGCCCCAGCTACCCATCTCACTATCAATGCCCCAATCCTTACCTCCTTGGTCCCAGTATTTACATGGCTATTCTCTTTCCTGCTTACCTACTCTGCACTCATCTTCTCAGCCATTTATGAAATGAAAGATTCCATCACAGCTGCTCCATGTCAGGCCTCAGGGCAAAGCATAAGGGCATAAACATGATCCCTGCCATTGTGACATGTAGTGTCTAATAACAAACACACATGCAGGTGACCAGCCCAATATAGAATAGTTCACACCATCGGTGCAGTAAGTGAAGCCATCTGAGGGTACATAAAAGGACCCTAATGGCCTAGAGAAAGCCTTTGTAAAGGGGAAAAGATCTAAGTCTTTACAGGAATTCTATACCCAACTCCTAAAGAGGAGAGCATTTCAGGTCTACTGGATAGGCTCTGTAAAACTCCAAGCCCACACAGAAATACGGTGGCATACTTAGGGATAGGACAGGTCATGTTTGCTTTGCTTGATTCTCTTCTGTTTCTGTAGTGCTGGAGATTGGATCCAGGGTCTCCTGCACGATAGGCTACATCCTACCTAGTCCTTTGCAACTCTTTTTTTGTTTTTTTTGTTTTTTTTGTTTTTTCGAGACAGGGTTTCTCTGTGTAGCCCTGGCTGTCCTGGAACTCACTCTCTAGACCAGGCTGGCCTCGAAGTCAGAAATCCGCCTGCCTCTACCTCCCAAGTGCTGTGATTAAAGGTGTGTGCCACCACTGCCCAGCTGCAACTCTTTATTTATTCTTTTTGTTTTGTTTTGAGACAGGGTTTGACCATGTAACTCTGACTGGCATGAAACTTGGTATATAGACAAGGCTGGCTTCAAACCCAAATAGTTCTACCTGCCTCTATGTCCTGAGGGCCACCACACCCAGCTTATTTATTATGTGTGCATGATGGTTGATGGTGTATATTTCCAGTGTGTGGGTATGTGGAGGTCAAAGGACAACTTTTGGAAGTCAGTTCTCTCCTCTCCTTTATATGGATTCTAGGGGTTAAGCTCAGGTTGTCAAGCTTACAGAGCAATCGCCTTTACCTTCTGACCCGCTCGCTGGCCAGCCCCTTAGTCCTCTTTCTGCTTTTTCCTTTGAGGCAGGATCCCACTCCATTACTTAAGATGGCCTTGAAGTCATTCTGTATTCCAGGGAGATCCTCAGCTCAACAGTCCTCCTACCTCAGCTTCCAAAGGAGCTGGGTTTACAGGCATGCACCAGAGCCTTCTGTAGCATAGTTATCTTGGCTTCCTTCTCCTTATGAGTTCTTCAAAGGCAAGGACAGATTTCATGATCTCAAGGCCCTCTCGCCTGTCACACAAAGACACAGAGGAGTGACAGAACTGTTAGGAGAATGAAAGCCAAAAGCTATTGGGTACTTATAGCACCTTACCTGCCTTAATTCATTTTAATATGGAGCCTCCTTTTGAGATAATGAGCAAACTGAGGCACAGGCAGGTTGTATTAGTGAACTAAGATCACACAGCCACTGGTGGAGTTCTGGGGTTCAATCTGTGTCCCCTGCTGCAGGGCTATTCCTGAACATAAGCTACACCACCAGAAAGGAAGAATAAAGATGTGTCCATAGGAACGGAGGGAGGGTCCCTGAGCCACACAGATGTGTTGTATGACTGTTACTGTGTCTGTTTGCTAGCAAATAATTTTGTAAGAACAGCAGAGTAAAGCCGGGCAGTGGTGGCGCACGCCTTTAATCCCAGCACTTGGGAGGCAGAGGCAGGCGGATTTCTGAGTTCGAGGCCAGCCTGGTCTACAGAGTGAGTTCCAGGACAGCCAGGGCTACATAGAACAGCAGAGTAGAGGAAGATGGAATGTGGGCTCTGCAAATTGTGCCCCTTCCAGAGCAGAAGACTACTCTAGCTGGCTCGTGGTGGGCAGGAGGAAATTCTTCTTTCATACGTGAGATGCTCAGGAATACGTATGCAAACATCACAGCTTTCTTTTGAGACATGATCTCACTGTGTATCCCTGACTGACCTGGGAGCTCCATTGATCAAACTGGCCTCAGTCCTCTCCTGCTTCTGTCTCCCGAATGGTTAGATTATTAGTATGTGTGAGGACCCAAGTTCAGTTCCCAGCATGGTTAAAGAATAGAAAGATCAAAGGGACTTCCAAAGTGTAGTATACAATCTTAGACTAGAGGTGTCCCCAGACATCCACTACTTCATGCTTAAACATAGAACTGGCCATTTCAGATTTGTTATGCATCTGATTAAAGCTGGTGCCACATTCAGTATAAGTTCTACTCTTGCCTTAGTAATGGTGTTCTGTAAAACCTGTCCGTCAATACCCCACCCCCAGGCTGCCATTGAAGTCTCCACAGTAGTGTTCTATGGAACCTATTCCTCACCACCAGGATGGCCTTGAACTTGTGGTTCTCTTCCTCGTCTCACAATTTTGGGATTATAGTCATGGGGACCTATGCCCAGCTTTGTGTGTCTTTGAGTGATAACACTTTGACTTTTCTAGTTCCTGTCTCATTTCCCCCCAAAATCTTCATGGACACTGTTGTAAGGCAGCACTCCAGGCACTCATCATAGGTTTGAGGTATGACAGTGGATTTAGCAAAAGGCAGTTATGTCTTACAGCCTGTCCTTTTATACTGTGTTATTGAGTTCATTAGTGTAAAGATTATTTTGAAACTGGACATGGTGCATATGCTTGGTCTCTGTGCTTTCCAGGCTGAGGCAAAAGGATCATGAGTTGAGGGCAGTTCTGTTCTGTCTCAGGACTGGGCATATAGTCAGTGCTAGAGTGTTGCCCAATGTGTGTGAGGCCTAAGTACGACAAAAAAGGGAGACTGAGCTACACTGTTGTGGTAGCTCATTCTTAGAACTCTAAAACTCAGGAGGCTGATCTCCACAAGTTTGATGGTTTGGTGCCAGCCTGGGCTACAGAAATGAGACCCTATTTGTTGGGAGGGGAAGGGGATACAACAAAATGAGCTTGCCTCTGAACAGTTTCTAGGAAAGAAAGGGGAAGAGATGTGGCTACAAAGTTTCAGATTCTCAGCAGGGCTGGGGTGGGACTCAGTTGCATGAGTGCCCAAGCAGCTTGCGGAAGCCCTGGGTTGGTTTCCAGAACTGCATAAAATAAGCATGGTGTATAAGCCAGCACTGAGGCAGTTGGATCAGGACTATGTACAGTTCCAGGACAGTTTAGGTTACATGAGACCTTGTTTCAACCCCCTCTCCCCTCAATAAAAGAAGTAAAATTCAGCAATGAAAGATTTGGGACAGTGGCAGGGGCTGGAAGAGTGGCTCAAGAAAGTAGAGATCACTTCTGTTATTACAAAGGACCCAAGTTTGGTTCCTAGCACCACATCAGACTGCTAAACAAGGATCCTGTAGGAATGTGGTCCACGTAAAAGTTACCACAGGCACACACATATACAAGTAAATAAATTTTAATACATAGCAAAAACCACTTCAAACAGCTGGTTTCATAGGTAATGTGTCTCTCCTTAGCTGGTAACTAATTTGTAAGTATAGTCCAGTTGTAACTAATTTGCAACTAGCTATATTAAGTCCTGTAAAGAGGGAAAGGGGGGTGGTAAGATGGCTCAGCAAGTAAAGAGAAGGGATAAAAACACCTGCTGCACACACCTGAGGACCTGAGTTCAGTCCTAGCCCCATGTCAGTGTGGAAGTGGAGAACTAACTCCACATAGCCATTCTCTAATCTCATACACCAGGTACATGTACAAAAGCGCACGCTCGCGCACACAATTTTTAAAAAATTTAAAAGAGCCAGGGTGGTGGTGCACACCTTTAATCCCAATGCTTGGGAAGCACAGGCAGGCGGATCCCTGAGGTCAAGGCCAGCATGGTTTGCCAGTCAGAAACTACAGAGCTAGTTCACAGGATAGCTCAAGAACTAACAAAGAAGAAACTTGTTCAAAAAAAAAAAAAAAGAACAGAAAAAGAAGAAAGAGAGGGAGAAGGGAAAGAAAAAGGGAAATGGACCCATTATGAGTAAAAGTAATAGCATCAGTAAGAGAGATGAGATAGAGTCTAGAAAGAGAATATATTTAATATGTATAGTGACATATTTATATTTGCCATAATTTAAGCCATTACTACTTAAATGCTGAACTAAAAACTTAAGTAAGTCTATGTTGCCTTGTTTTAGATGAACAGTCATTCTTATTACAAACCTCACATGGGGGCTCAGTGGGTAAAGGTGCTTATTACCCAGTCTGATGTCCTGAGTTCAATCCCCAGGACCCATGTGATGGAAGGAGAGACCTGACTCCTACAAAACTTGACACTAGGATGACTGTGCATTGATTAAAGAATTTGGATTCTCAGGAGTGGGGATTCTCTGTCTATTAATCCTGTGTCCTTGTCTAGGCCTGGGCTCATAGGTGCTCAGTTAGGTTGTAGTTAGAGCTTCAGACTTTGTGGGAAAGCATCTACAATGGCCAGAGAAACTTAATGTAGGTATGTTTTGTTTCTATCAGGCAAACAGTGGTCCCAGTACAAATGGCTGCCAGTTCTTTATCACGTGTTCTAAGTGTGATTGGCTGGATGGAAAGCATGTAGTGTTTGGTAAGTCTTACTCCCATTCCATCATCTCAGTCACTTGGGCCTGCCACAGGATCCAGTCTCCACACCCACTGGATGTGCTCAGCTGCTGTAGCTGCTCTAGGCTAGGGCATGTGGACATGGTGGGGATGGTAGGACAGATGGACATGGAGGTTGGCTAGAACTCAGGGGAAAGGCAAGAGTATGGATTAAATGCTCATGAAATAAGTAATAAAGAAATGCCCCAGGGCAGCATGGAGGAGTGGGGTTTTGGGATCACTTATATTCAAGCCTGTATCCTAGTTCCCTGTGTATATTCCCTGTGACTTTGGGTGAGTCAGCTCACCTCACCAAACCTCAGTTTACTTACATTGTAAGGGGATCTGATGAGATGCTAAGAAACATGGACACTGGGAACTGGAAAACACTGTGCTCGCACCAAGAAGGGAGCCTTACTTAATGTTCTTCTGCAGGAAAAATCATTGATGGACTTCTAGTGATGAGGAAGATCGAGGTAGGTCCTAATGGGTGTCCTCTGAGTCTCTTGTGGTCAGGTGTCTCATGCTATTAATGAGAAGCCAGTTTTCTAGACCACCTGTCACTGTTCACAGTTCCAGGCTCCTTTGGGAAAGAGAGGTCAAGTTGGACCCATTCATTAACCTCCCAGCACTTACTGGGGCTTTGGCTCTGATCCTGATGCCCACTGAATGAAATTCCACTTCTTGGCCTTGCATTCAGAATCCTCTGTGCCCTGTACCCTGCCTGCCCCTCCATGATCCCTTCTGCCACTGTCTCCTCTGGTCCAGTGGCATCAAACTCCTGGCTCTTCTCTCAGGAGGTCCTACAGGTGCGTGCCTCCTGCTCTTCACAGCCCAAGCCTTGGCTTCCAACGCTTCTCTCTAGCTACAGAATTCTTTCTTGGGATCTTACTTACCCTTACCCTTCAGAGCCCAGTTCAGATGCCTCCTCTTCTGTGGCTCCCCCTCCATAAGCTAGGTCCCTTCAGGGTTTTTCTTCACTGTTACTAGCTGATTGCACTGTGGGACTAGGCCTCTTAGTGCTCCTTTTCTCTTTGATCTGTTACATTTTACTGTCTGTCAGGACTCACGCCTCACTTCAGTCTATCTGGGGCCTTTCCATAGGTGATGAAAGGTTCCATGAGGCACTGGGCAAGTGCCTGAGTGCATTTCGTGATCTTGTGCTTTGTTTTCTAGAATGTTCCCACAGGCCCCAACAACAAGCCCAAGCTGCCAGTGGTGATCTCACAGTGTGGGGAAATGTAATCTAGACAAGATGGAACCAGGTAAGTGTTCTCTTCTTCCTGGTTAGATAGGAATCATGGCTTGAGGGAGACTTTCCACTCAGAGATGTGGACTGAGTCCATTTCCTCTGCATGTGTGCTGGGAGCAGGCACTCCTTCAGAGCAAGTTTTCTCACCTGTCAGGAGAGGATGTCAACCTTAGGTCATTGTGAGAAACAAAAAAAGATGGACACTGGAAATATTCCTCTTTTCTCCACTGCTTCATACAGTGTCACCCTGAAAAGGACCTGATTTCCTTGCACCAGGACCAACCTAGGGAGCCAGGAGACATGTGCTGTGCTATCCTCAGAACCAACACTAGTGTCCAGCCTTGGGACCTTGAATGCTGCTTTCACGGGGCCCTTTCTCCTAATATTTGCCACTGGCTGCTTTGCACTGGGGCTTTCTGGAAAAGAATTGAGGCACTCCTGGGAGAGAAGGCATGTTCTTGGAGGTGAAGGCTAGTGATGCAAGTGACTTGTGTGCTAGAGCACACTGGGAAAATAGGTCCATCCACTTCTGGGAGGAGCCGTGGCATTTTGTTTGCCTTTTAATTTTTTTTTAAACCTACAGAAATGTTGGGGAAATGTTGATTACTCACCCACAAGCTTGCAGCTAGGGTGATGCATGAGTGACATTTGTTGTGGATGTGCTGTCTCCTCCTCCATTCCCATGCCTATCCTCTCTTCCGCTATCTCTCCTCCACTGTCTTCTTTGTCGTCTTTAACTTCCTGCCTTCAGTGCTTTTGGTTCCCATTCCCAAACTTCAGACTTCTTGACACTTCATCCCTGAGCACTTCAGGAGGAGCCCTAAAAGTAAGAGTCTCCTAAATAAACAAAATGATATTTGTATACTTGGTACATATTCCAGACTAACTTTTTAAGTCATACAAATTTTATTTGTAGTGCTGGGAACTGAATCCAGTTTGTGTATTCGAGCAAAGTATACGACCTAACTGCGCCCTCGGTCCCACTTTATAGGTGGACACACCTGTGTGTACACACACACCACACACCCTGGCCAGACATGTTGAAAGGCTGAGGCAGGAGGATCACCTGAGAAGGTTTAGAGAACAGCCTGAGCTGTTCACCAGAGTCCTTGTATTTTCTCGTTTGTTTTAGTATGTATGAGTGTTTTCCCTGTGTGTACATTTGTGTAACACTTGTATGCCTGGTGTCCACAGAAACCAGAAGAAGACATCAGATCTCCTGGAGTTATAAGTGCTTGTAGGCCATTGTGTGCGTGTTGGTACTTGAACCTAGGTCCTTTGTAAGAAGAGCAAATGTCTTTAATCACTGCGGCATCTCTCCAGCCCCTGCTTGTTTATTTTTAATTGAACAAGTAGCACAATACAATTTCCATGTGAAAACTTTTAACACCAAAGTAATGATGTAGGAGCTGCTCTTCCTCCCAGAAGTCACTTACTTGTCATGAGGTGTGTTCACTTTTCTTTGTCAATGTCTTATGGGGGGTGAGTGTTTTTTCTTAAATGACATATGCGATAGTATTCCTCTTGCTTTTTCCCTCTTTCTTATTGTGTGTTTGTCTGGGTTGGGGTGTGTGCATTTGAGTTCATGTACCTCCTTAGACTTGTCCTAGGGGTTGTCATCAGCTGAGTGTGAGTGAGTACTGGCTCCTCTGTAAGAATGTGAGTGCCTCTAACCACTGAACCATCTCTCCACCCATACCTAGTTCTTTGCCTCAGCCTTCTTATTGCTGAGATAAAATATCACCACACCTATCTAGACGTGGTGGAGCACACCTCCAGTCCCATTACTCGGGAGGCAGAGGCAGGCAAATCTCTGAGTTTAAGGCCGACCTGGTCTACAGAGCAAGTTCTAGGACAGCCAGAGCTACACACACACACACACACAAGTTTTTTAATTTTTAGCTAAGTGTGGTACTACACATCTGTAATTCTGTAATCCCAGCCAGAGAGAGATGGATGAGAGTCTGACAGGATTAAGGACCATCTGGACTTTAGAATGAGTTCAAGGCTAGCCTGGCAACTTAGTGAGACCCTGTGTAAGAGGACAGATGATGAAGCCTGCTCAGGGGCAGATAAAGGTTCTGTCTACCAAGCTTGTAGACCTGAGTTTGATCCCCAAGACCACATGGAGGAAAGAGAGAACTGACTCCTGCTAATGGTTCTCTGACATGTGTTGTGGCTTCCCACACCCATATGCCAATGTGCAAAATAAACAAATGGAATTTTTTTTATCGGGGCTGGGTGTGGAGGGTTATACTTACAATCTCAGCATGTGGAGGCTAAGGTAAGATTGCCACAAGTTCAAGCAAGCCAGGGCTGTAGCTTCTTGGCTCCAGTGAAAAAGAAGCTGGGGTGCTGCTCAGGAATGCAAAGGTCCACAGGGTAAAGTGGAACTTCCAGTTTCTTTGGAAAGTCAGTTATGTCAAATGATGTTTTGCTGGGTGGGGCACACAGGTAAAAGGATGTTTTCTAAAGTAGACACATGAAAGAATGTTTTGCTGAAGCAGACACAGAAAGAAACACACCAGCCAGGCAGTGGTAGCACACACCTTTGATCCCAACACTTGGGAGGCAGAGGCAGGTGGATTTCTGAGTTCGAGGCCAGCCTGGTCTACAGAGTGAGTTCCAGGACAGCCAGGGCTATACAGAGAAACCCTGTCTCAAACAAACAAACAAACAAATGAAACACACCAAAAACCTTCTGGTGGTGTTCTGACAGCTTCTTGCCGCTTCCTCGGACTTGGGCAGATTGGCAGAGTGATGTCAGCTGATACTGACTCACATGTTTTGCTGAGGAAAGACTCCTGGGAGGACACATGTTTGGAGTAAGTATACATAGGACTCAATGAACAGTGACGGCGGGCTTGCATAGCCAGCTTTTCAAGAGGTCTTTGTCTTCACTGATCTTCACGTTGAGAGGCATAGTAGAGAACTTCACTGGGCATCCCTGCCGGTCTTGATCAATCCTGCTGACTCATGCTCATTCAGTGGAGGTCTGGCTGTTTCTGCTGGATCCTGCTATTGCTGCTGACTCGTGTTTGCTATCCTGACACTACTGAACTGGACTGCTGGGAAACTGACAATTGGAGACTGGAATTGCCCAAAGAACTACTTCTAAACCACATACAGCAGAGCCTCTCAGTTTCCTCTGCATAGACCTGCTGTTGCTGATTCTTGTGAACTGAACTGATGATATCCTGACAACACAGACTGGATTTGCTCCAAAGAACTGTTTCTAAACAAGTCCACTTGCCTTGTAATCTAATAACCTTTCCTTTCCACTACCTCTGGTGGGTGGTGGACTAGAAGGGAGGTTAAAGCATTTAAGAACCTTTATTAAGTCACTGATTAAAACTTTTACTACGGCCAGGGTCTCACTATATTACCTTGTCTAGCCTGTCTCCATAGAGATGCCCTGTCTGCCTCATGCCTGCTGACATGGAAGGCATGCACCAACATGGTTGTCAGTTTCTTTTTGACATAGAGGTCTAGTAAAATGCCAGACAACCTCAGTGACCGTCTCATCATCTGTGACAGGCTTGTGCTCAGACCATCTGGAATTAACAGGCATTCAGTAAAACTTACTGCATGAGGTGCTGCAGAGAGAATACCAGGCATTTTAGGAAGGGGATTAGAGTGAGCAGTGCTGAGGCAGGAAAGCACAAGTGCATGCTGGGAGCTACATGTGGACCTTTCTTGCCTAGACAAATGCTTCCTTCTCAGGCTGAATGGATACCATCCGCCTTTCTGCCTCGATGGGAGCTCCTCTGGGCTCAACCTGCTCACACTTCAAGAGCTCCTGGCTTTTTCCTATTATCACTCATTTCTTTCTTTTTTTTTTTTTTTTTTTGGTTTTTCAAGACAGGGTTTCTCTGTATAGCCCTGGCTGTCCTGGAACTCTGTAGACCAGGCTGGCCTCGAACTCAGAAATCTGCCTGCCTCTGCCTCCCAAGTGCTGGGATTAAAGGCATGCACCACCACCACTCATTTCTTTTATGTCAGTAATGAACAGTTCATAAGCTGATCCTTGGACATCACTAGATGGTAGAAGATTGCAAAAAAAAAAAAAAAAAAAGACTCAGAAACATTTAAGAAATATCATGTAATCTACCTAAAAACTTGTCTCTAGGCATGCCTGTGGGGATTCTGTTTTGCAGTGGTGTCTTTGGCCATTGTCACTCTCAGTCCCATGAGGGTTTGTCACTTTGTATTAAGTTCTGCCTTTTACTTAAAAACTTGTTCAGAACAGGAAGTGGTTGTACACACCCTTAATCCCAGCACTCCATAGGCAGAAGCAGGCAGACCTCTTTAAGCTTGAGGCCAGCCTGGTCTACACAGTGAGTTCCAGGACAACCAAGCCTAGATAGAGAAACCCTGTCTCAGAAGTGGGAGTGGGGAGGTCGGGATTTGCCCAGGAACTCTGTTGGGGCACAGGGGTTGTAACTTGGTGATAGAGTACTTGTCTGATACAAGATCCTAGATTCAATGCACAACACCACAAGCCAGAACCCTTCTTTCCATTGGAGTCTCCTTTCAATACAGTTCTTTACAAACTGGACAGCCTCTTTGGGGCTCTATGAATTATTAGCCTGCCTCCCCACTATTAGCAAAAGTCATTTACATCTTTCTCTGTTAAAGTCCCTTTTGTAGCCCAAGGGGAACAAATTCCTCAGTGGCCATTCACATTCCAGAGGCCCACTAGACCAGGACAGTCCAATGGACAGCCCTGTCTGCAGTGATGGAAATGCCTGGGACTGTACCTTAAAAACTAGAGCTAGCTGGGCAGTCGTGGTACACGCCTTTAATCCCAGCACTTGGGAGGCAGAGGCAGGCGGATTTCTGAGTTTGAGGCCAGCCTGATCTACAGAGTGAGTTCCAGGACAGCCAGGGCTACATAGAGAAACCCTGTCTCAAAAAAAAAAACAAAAAATAAAAAAAACTAGAGCTAGTTGTTAGGCAGGGATGTTTAAGCATGTGAAGCTTCGCTGCTGTTGGCTAGGCGGAGGGGTGGTCCTTTTTCTTTTTTTTCTTATAGGGAAGGGAGGAGTTTGAAATGTTACTTTTTTAGCCATGGCAGACCAAGAACTCACTGTATAACCGATTTTGGGACTTAAACGGTGACAATCCCATCTCTGCCTCCTAAATGTAGGAATTATAAACATGCATTACTGTGCCCAGCTACATTTTATTTTTGAGATAAGGTCTCACTGTAATCCAGGCTGGCCTCAGGTTTGCTATGTAGTTGAGTATGACCTTGAATTTCTGATCCTCCTGCTGCCACCCTCTACATACTGAGATTGCAGGTGTATATCATCACATCTGATCTATATAGTATTGGTGACTGAACTCAGGGTTTCCTGAATAATAGGCAAATGTTTTACCTACTGAGCTACATATGCAGCTCTTACTCAATCTTCAACTTTATTTTATTTTAATTAAACCTCAAAACCTACTTTTAATAAGGGTTCTTAAACACTTTAACCTCCCTTCTAGTCCACCACCCACCAGAGGTAGTGGAAAGGAAAGGTTATTAGATTACAAGGCAAGTGGACTTGTTTAGAAACAGTTCTTTGGAGCAAATCCAGTCTGTGTTGTCAGGATATCATCAGTTCAGTTCACAAGAATCAGCAACAGCAGGTCTATGCAGAGGAAACTGAGAGGCTCTGCTGTATGTGGTTTAGAAGTAGTTCTTTGGGGCAATTTCAGTCTCCAATTGTCAGTTTCCCAGCAGTCCAGTTCAGTAGTGTCAGGATAGCAAACACGAGTCAGCAGCAATGGCAGGATCCAGCAGAAACAGCCAGACCTCCACTGAATGAGCATGAGTCAGCAGGATTGATCAAGACCGGCAGGGATGCCCAGTGAAGTTCTCTACCATGCCTCTCAACGAAGTGAAGTTTCTACTTTACACTTGACTCAGGAATTCAAGTTTAACCTGGGTAAAGGATAGCAGCATAGCATGACCTCATTTTGTTTTGAAGGCAAAGTGCTTACTTGAGAGCCTGAGTTCAGATCCTAGCACCCACAGAAAAGCTGGGTGTAGAAGCTGGAGAGATGGTTCAGTAGTTAAGAACATTTGTTACTCTTGCAGAGGATCCAGGTTCAGTACTCAACAACTATATAAAGCTTACAACCATTCATAACTCCAGTTCTAGAAGATCTCTTCTGACCTCCCTGGGCACCAGGCATATATGTGGTGCACATACATACATGCAAGTAAAACATTCATACACATACTTTTTTTTTTTTAAGATTTATTTATTTATATGTATATGAGTACTTGTAGCTGTCTTCAGACACACCAGAAGAGGACATCAGATCCCATTACAGATGGTTGTGAGCCATATTGCTGGGAATTGAACTCAGGATCTCTGCAGAGTAGTCAGTGCTCTTAACCACTGAGCCATCTCTCCAGCCAACACATACTTTTTCTTAAAGTGTTGTTGTAGGTTTTAAGACATTGGGAAGTCGAGCCATATACCAGTGTCCTGCTTTCAACTTAAATCACTGAGGCATCTCTACTGTTCTGTTAGCATCAGGACTGTAGCGCTGTGTCACTACATGGGAAGTTCAGAAGCAGCCTTTCTGTGGAGGGTGGGAATGATTGTGTACAAAGTAGAGAAGTATCCAATTATGTGACAACCTTTGTGTAATAAAATTTTGTTTAAAGTTAAAAAAAAAAAAAAAAAAAAAGACATTGGGAAGTCTAGAGAACAATCTGCTGTAAAGAGGCGTGGCATATTGTTGTCCACTTTGGATTTCTTCATATGAAACTTGGGACATATTGAGGAGAATAAAGAATAAGCTAGCACCCTGTTCTTTCTCTGGTGAAAACTTACAAGCTTCTCTAACCTCCAAAAGTGTGTGTTTTAATATTTTAATGAGATTTGCTTTAATATTTTATATGTGTGTTTTGTCTGAGTATGTATCTGTGTACCACACACATGTCTGGTGCCCAAGGAGGTTGGAAAACCACATCAGAGCTGTAGGAACTGGAAATTGAATGCTGCTTCCTGAACCCAGGAACAGCCAGGGAGTGTTCTTAACCACTGAGCCATCTTTTCATCGCTCCAGAAGTGTTTTTTTTATTATATCTCAGGTTTGTTTGGGTGCAATAATGGTTGGCAGCCATATAGATGAATTTAGGACCTATTAGGCAATTGTTGTCTAGTTGTCACAGGGCAGGGCTGTGACAGAGTCTCAGCCTTTTGAACATCCAAATTACAGGCATGAATTTCCATACAATGTATTCTTTCTCACACTTCAATATACTTCGAATCCTGAGAACAATTTGTTAGCTGAGTTTGGTGAATTTTCACCAGTAATAGTGAGTGGCAAGGCTTAGCATGGAGGGTTACAGGGTGTGTCCTTTCATGAAGAAACTCAGCCCAGGAGGAAATGCCACCCTAGTGTTCCAGCAAGAATCACAGTGTTCACAGGCTCACTTTATCATGCAGCTGAACCTGTATGATATTGCCCAACACTATAAATATAGCAAGTATAATAAAGACACCAGAAAAGAGACAAGCACCCTAGATACCTGAAAGGTGTGACCACATGTGTTTACTTGCCTGTTGGGCATGTGACACTAGTCCCTGCTTTAAGAGTGGGCCACGTGAGAGGTAGAATGTCTGGCTTCAGTCCAGAGGCAGGCTCCTACATTGCCTTTACATTCATGGCTCTTCTATGCAGTACTGTTGGGCCTTATGAAAAAGAAAAGAGGGGACCTGTGTGTATTGGCAAGATTTCTAAATGAAGCGACTGTTAAGATCCAGTATGCTGCCAAACATGGCACCCTGTTGAACAGCTCAGAACTTTCTGTGGAGCTAAGTAGCACACTGCTAATGGTACATACTTCTGCTGAGTAGAAACAGCAAAGACATTCTTTTTAGTTAATGTTGTCCTATTTCTGCTTGAATTTCCACATGGAGCTTACATCTTCTAATGGAAACACACACTGTATGTATATGTGTATATATCCCAAGTCTTTCCATTCCCTCCTGAAGTATGCCTATGGTTCATATCAGTTTAGAAATCCTGCCTTTGTCCCTCCAGCTCATCTGGGTTCAGTCTGGTCAGTTTTTTCCACCAGGTTCCCTTACAGCACTTAACACAGTATATCTATCACAAATATATGTATGGTTTTGTCTTGACTGAAAACCCCTTAAGCAAGGACCATATTGAGAACACAGTGCCTGGTGACACAGACCTTTGTCCCTGCTGTAGATTACAGTGCTGTTTACAGTTGACTTACTCATTCTTATACTCTTTGAGGGCCCAGGGTAAAGTTTCTGAACCTACATTGAGATACCAGAACTCACTGTCTCCTAGTAGGGGTTGTGCCATATAAGAGTACTGGTAAGGGAAAGGTGGTAGTTCCTGGGTAGACATGCCCACCTCTGAGTTCAGCTAGTCTAGAAGGCTATGTGCAGCAAGCCATCAAAACCTGATGAGGACACAGTCCTTGAACCCCGCAGAAAGCCCCAACACTGTTTCCTCTGGCCTTAGTCAAGTCATCAAACCTCCTGGAACTCTTGTTGGTCCCTTTGCATGGAGATGTCTATGCAAGCCAGTGTTGGTGAGCTCATGCTGCTGAGTTTAAACTCTGGGACCCACATGGTTAAGACAGCCAACTCATACAAGTCCACTGATGACACCCCATGACACGCTTGCCCTCACATATATAAGTAAATGTAATTTAAAAGGTAATACACACTACACAGAGTAGGGAGAGGTAAATATTATATTCTTCTTCACAGGTTCTGGTGATCTAAAAGTCTAGTCTTTAGGAAAAAGACTTCAGAGTTGGGAGCACTTGTTCTGTGGAATGTCCCTTTCCTGTTCCTTTATCCCTCTCTCCTCACAGTCCTGTCTCTACCATTTAGGTCCTCTGCTGTTTTGGGGTGATATTCTCCATGGAGTCTGACAAACTGGACTGGCCTCTTTGTTTGCTTTCCTGTCTCTACAGTATGGGATCCAGGACCTGGAATTATCACAAATCAGAACCAATAATCCTGTTAAAATTTTGAACTGTAAATAAAATATTTTTTTTAATGCATGGGTTCTGTAGTTACTATTTGTATTGCTCATTTTTAAAATCAAGAAAAGCCAAAGTTTATCCAAATAAGACAGTTTAAGTTTAAATGAATAGGATCCAGAGCCTGCTGGTGACACAGACCTTTAATCCCAGCACCAGGAGGAAGAGGCAGGCCTGCGAATCTGAGGCCCTCCAAGGCTGCATCGTGTGTCCTTGTCTCAAAGAACAGAGCAAGAAAGCAGTAAACCTCTACAGAATCATTTCACACGGAGAATGGGTAGGTGGGCAGACCCAGCCAAACCTCAGGAGAGTTGGTGTGTGCTTCTAAGCAGCTGTAATGACTGTCCTATCACCTTGTCTCTGCTTCAGCTTAGGGCTAGCTCTCAGGAGCCAACATGAAGAGCCAGGTGCTGTATCAAAGTCTCCAACTTGCAGGGTCCTCTTAGGTTCACACTGATGGACAAAGGTAGTAAGTAGTAGGTAGTCCAGGATACCCAAGCAGTTTAAGATTCACTAGCTGTGAACCACCACTGCTCAAGGGGAGGAACCATCTGGTGGAATGTGTTTTGATCAAGTAGGAATCATTGGTAGGGGAATCTTTACTAGGTCCCCATGGAGGTTTTTAAATATGCATTGGTGTTTTGCCTGCATGTGTGAGAATATCAGATTCCCTGCCATGTGGTTGCTGGGAATTGAACCCAGGACCTCCCAAAGAGCAGCTGGTGCTCTTAACCACTGAGCAATCTCTCCAACCGTGAGCCATGAAGGTCTCAAGGGAAGTTTATAGTCTCTCAGATCCCAGTTTTCTCCTCAGTAAAACAAGAGTGTCATCTAGTTAGCTCAGTGCTGCTGAAAGTGAGAAGGGGCCGGGCGGTGGTGGCGCACGCCTTTAATCCCAGCACTTGGGAGGCAGAGGCAGGTGGATTTCTGAGTTCGAGGCCAGCCTGGTCTACAGAGAATTCCAGGACAGCTCGAGCTACACAGAGAAACCCTGTCTCGAAAAACCAAAAAAAAAAAAAAAAAAAAAAAAAAAAAAGAAAGTGAGAAGGTATTGTAGTACATACATTATCACGGCACTTGGGAGCCTGAGACAGGGGCATTGCAGTAAATTCTGGACAGTCTGAGCTTTTATCATGAGATCCAAGGGAGAACAGAATGGATGGGTGTGGTGACACATACCTGTAATCCCAGCCCTTGGGAGATGAAGGCTGGAGAATCAAGAGACATTTTATCTATGTGTGACCTTGTCTCAAAATACATTCACACATAGAGGACAGATAAAAATAACATGCCTTGGAAATTATTTGGAAAGGGAATAATCCAACATGGAAAGATTCCACTTATGGAGCGAGCATAATGTCAGGATGAGAGAGCTAAGGCAGGTGTAGTGGTGCCTGCCTTTCAGGTAGATCTGTGTCTTTTCAAGAGCAAGCTGAATTCCAGAAATGCCAGGGCTATGTAGCAAGACACTCTCAAAAGCACACAAACAAAAAGAAAGCTGTATGATGCAACTTTCATGAGGTATTTATTGTATTCATTTCAATATTTTGGAAGGATGGGGTCTGCTATGTAGCCATGAGTAGCTTGGAACTCACTGAACTAGGCTGGATCTTCCTGCCTCTACCTACTTTCTAGGATTACAGCCATGTGCCACTATACCTATCCATTTTTTTCCTTCCATCTCATGGTCAGAGATTCCTCAACTATATAGGCAGATGAGCCAGGTCAAATTCTAGAACAGAACCTGTCTTAAAGGGCCCTTTCTGTGTACTGGGGACAAGGTGGTAAAATACAAAAAGGCCCTAAGCAACTTCCTGTAGCTAGGTAAACAGACTTCAGTGAGCATAAGAAATATTCATGCTAAGCAGAGGGCTGTAAGTGACTGGACGGAATGGAATTGTCATGAGATGGAACAGCTGTGCTGATCTGGTGTTCTTGTGATAGGCTGTGCAACTCAGCTCTCTGACACCTGGCACGACTGCCTTGCCAGCCTCTGCAGAACCAGTAAGAGTAAGATGTGGCCCATGCTTATGACAGGAGACAGACAGGTGGTAAAGGCAGGAAGTGTGGTCTGGTGTCTTTAGTTCTAGTGGGAATTTTAACTGCTGTGTCCTTAACATCTGGAAAAACTAGACATCTAATATCTAGTAGATGTCCAATCTATATGTGTTACATGAACCATATTTTCAGGTAGAGTGGAGAGATGAGTGAGAGGAAGAAGTTAAATTTAAAAAATAAATAAATAAAAATAAAAACTTGGAACAGGGAGGGGCTTTTCAGGGGCAGGGACAATGGCTCATCCAATAAAAGCTTTCTGGGCAAGTGTGATGGTGTCAGTTGAGTTCCCCAGAATCCATCTAAGAGCCAGATGTGTTTATAATCCCAGTACATGAACAGGAAGATGGGAAGTTGAAACAGAATTTCAAGGAAGCTTGCCAGCCAGCTAACCTAAAATATGTAGCATGACAGCCATGAGAAAAGCTGTCTCAGCATCAGTAAAGTGAGGACTGACATCTGAGCCATGGTGCTCCAGGACTCAAACACACATAAACACATGCACACCATATACACAAAAATACTAAAATTTTGAAGGCACCAGGCACTTGGGAAGCAGAGGCAAGTGTATCTCTATGAGTTCGAGAACAGCCAGTCAGCATAGGTCCAGGCCACCCAGCGCTACATAGTGAGACTCAGTCTCAAAGAACAAAGCCTTAAAAGAAGGCCCGGAAGAGTGATGTAAATGCTGATGGATTGATTGGGATAGGGAGGATGCTGGGGGTGGGGGGGTGTCAGGGAGGATGCCAGGGCGGGTCAGGGTGTGTTTCTAAAGCAGAGCCTGAGGGGAAGGTGACAAAGGGGAAAGAAGCTGTTTTGCAAAGAACATTCCTGGGATTTGTTCCCTTGCAGTCTTTAAAAGCAGAAACCAGAATTCTGATGAGATTCATGGAGCAACTAGCTAGTGTAAACTCCCCAGGTAGTGTTGGGGAGGGGGATGACTAACAGAAAGGAATGGAGAGTCCCCAGTTTGGGACAGGAAATGAATTGCAATAGGACCTGTCCATCCTGAGGTGCTTTTTTTTTTGTTTTTTTTTTTTCTGAGATGGTTTCTCTGTGTAGCTCTGGTTTTCCTGGCACTTCCTCTGTAGACCAGGCTGTCCTGGAATTCAATGAACCACCTGCCTCTGCCTCCTGTATGCTAGGATTAAAGGTGCTTGCATCAGTGCATCCTAATGCCTCTTCTTCATGTTATACCAAAGCATGAGGGCAAATGGATGAGCACCCGGATGAGGAAGTAAGGCCACTCCTAAACAACAAAGACAGATAAACAATTGGCATTTCAACTGGAGACACTATCTTTTCACAGCAGTTAACATTTCTTTTTTTCTTTGGTTTTTTTTTTTTTTTTTTTTTTGGTTTTCTGCCTCCCAAGTGCTGGGATTAAAGGCATGTGCCGCCACCATCCGGCAGCAGTTAACATTTCTTTCCACATTTCTTGTATGTGGTATGCACGAGCATATTCATGCATGTGTGGTGTATATATGTGGAGGCCCAAGGCTGATGTCCAGAATCATTTTCCTTTGCTATTCCAACTATTCATGGAGGCAGAGTCTCTCAATAAAACCCAAGGCTGGATGATATGGTTAGTATTGCAGGCTAGCTTGTTCTGGGGACCCAGTCTCTGCCTTCCCAGGTTGAAATCCCAAAAGAGGGCTGCCATGTCCACTCATCATGAGTATCCAAACTCCAGTCTTACCACCAGAACTGCAAGTGATCTAACCATGGAGCCATCTCCCCAGCCCCTGGTCATTTATTCTTAAGGGTTCTATCCATGCTGGCCTGGAACTTACTATATAGCCCAAGATGGCTTCTAAATCACTGAGGTCCTCCTGCCTCATCCTCTCAGCTTCTGGGAGTACAGGTGCCCACCACATTCTGTTGCCACTGCTGTTATTTTCTAAGTGCCTTTATAACTTTGGGACAGTCTTAAGTCTACAGAAGACGCTGAGGAAGGATGCATGAACAATAGCCCTGGTAGCCACCTCCTCTCTGCACATTGCTGCCCCAAGCCTTTTCACCTGGAATACTGTCCAGATGGCCCTGTGGCCACAAGCACTTCTTTGATTCATTTTTCACATTGTCTAATTAAACAGATGATTAACTTCAACCCTTGGCACCACAGAAACAAAACAAGAATACATTAAAATGTTACATTGCTTGACATGGTAGCACACATCTTTAATCCCAGCATCAGAGAAACAGAGGCAGGAAGATCTCTGTGCATTCCAGGTATAGTAAGACCCTGTCTCAAAACAAAACAAAAACCCATTCTATGTTAGGCTCTAGGTAGACAGATGCTCAAGGGAAGGTCAGGCATGAAGGTACATTCCTGTACAGCTACTACCAAGGACAGGACCATGAATACCAGGCAGCCTGAGATTCTAAGTGAGACTCTGTTTCAAAAGCCGGTAGAAAGGAGGATGTTACAAAAGGAATTTACAGAATTGTGGGGAAGATTTATAATACATAGTAACAGCTAAAAAAAGAGTCCCTGGTAGGTTGAACAAGGGATGAGTGGGTGGGGAGGTACACTTAGAGAAGTCATACCACAGTAAGGAATGGACTGGAATGTAATGGAGCCTCCCCCCTGCCCCATTTCAAAAGAACATTGGCTGTTGGGGAAATTTAAGAAAGGAGGAGGGCTGGATGTGGCAGTATATGCCTTTAATCTTTTAATGCCTTGAATCAAGCTTGAGAGTTTGAGTCAAACCCGGGATATACAGGAAGACCCTGTCTCAAGAAAACAAAACAAAAAATAAAAGAAAAAATCTGCAATGTTTTAAGTAGTACAACAGTGTAAAGAAGACGACCTTGGCCGGGCGGTGGTGGCGCACGCCTTTAATCCCAGCACTTGGGAGGCAGAGGCAGGCGGATTTCTGAGTTCGAGGCCAGCCTGGTCTACAGAGTGAGTTCCAGGACAGCCCAGGCTACACAGAGAAACCCTGTCTCGAAAAAAACCAAAAAAAAAAGGCGACATCACATTTTTAATTCAACTCTGTGATAAATTCAGAGGCAGTGATAGTCCTCCTAAAGGTGCTTGATAGTGACACCAGGAAGGATGGCCTGAGTGCCACGCCTGAGACTCCGAGTTGTCTTACTTCCACACGTGGTGGCACACAAAATAAAAAGTAACACTATTTTCTGTAAAAACAAAACAAAACAAAAAAAACATTCAAAGCACAGGTATCCTCTGCTTTTGAACCTAAAGTTGACCCAGCAGCCTACAGAGCTTTCCATATTATTTGGCCCTTATAAAAATTTTTGCTGGTTCTGCTCTAAGCAATGGCAATCACCAAAAGTAATGGCAGAAAAGCCAGACTGGCTTCATGATCATACTTCTTCAGAACGGACTGAGGAAGGCCTTCACCAAGTAGAGTGGCAGGGCCAAGGATTATGTCATTAGCTTTCTTTTTGTTATTTCTATTACATGTATTTATTTACTGGGAGCTAAAAGTGTGCCACAGTGCTCATGGGGAGGTCAAACCACAACTTACAGGAAGAGGCTATCTTTCTCTTTCCATTACTGTGGAGCTCAGGGAAAGAACTCGGGTCTTTAGGCTTGGTCGAGTGCCTTTACAGATGGAGCCATCTTCGGTCCCCTTGTTTTCCCCACTCCAATCCTACTTCGATTGGATTCCTTTATTTGCATTCTCCTTGAGGCCCTGTCTTTTCTAGGCCTTTCACAAACCTACCTTTGCCTGAAATGTCACCACCCAACTCTTCCTGCTTCCACTCCCTAAACGCTGTGCTCAACCAAGAAGTGTTGGGCGTTTAAATTTCTGCCTCCATCAGAAAGCAGAAACTCACTGGCAAACTACTTCAATCCCCAGTCAATAGTAGATGCTTAATAAACAATGAATGAAGGTAGGAGGAGGGCTTCAGGAACAGAAGGCGGCGTGTTTTACCGTGCATAAGAACACGGATAGCAATTCTTGTCTACAGTGCTGCTTAAACAACAAAAAAACCCTAACATCCAATAAATGTGAGATGAAATTAAATCTGATTTGTGGCCAGTGTGAAATACATTTCTCGTACGACCGGGGAAAACGATCACCCCCGCCCTGAACTCGCTGAGTCGTGGCAGCCCGAGCGCCTGCGTGGTCCCTCCAAGGTGACTGGATCACCAGAAGCCTGACCCATTAAGAAGGCCCCGGCGTTCACCCAGCAGTGGGAAGGAGCCCCTATTAGAAGGCAGGTGTAGGCCCGGCCGCCGGGGCCCACGTGCGCGAGGAGCACAGCCCCGTAAGAGAACGTTCCCTCTGCGCGTCCTCCCGGTACTCTATGGTGCTCACGGCCGAGGCTCTCATTCTAGTTCCGGTCTCTATGGCGGCAGAGGCCGGAGAAGCTGTGGGTCGGGCGAATTAGTCGCTAAAGGTACCAATGAGAACGCAGGAGCCGCGGAGCGTGAGCCAATAGGCGCTAGAGAGCCTGTCAGGTGGTGAGATGGACAATCATGCTGGCCAATGGGAGAGGATGAGGGCGGGTCTATCGCGGGGCTTATCCCGCCCGTCCCGCCATTCTCGCTAGTTCGATCGGTAGCGGGAGCGGAGAGCGGACCCCAGAGAGCCCTGAGAGCCCCACCGCCGCCGCCGGCCTAGTCACCATCACACCCGGGAGGAGCCGCAGCCGTCGCCGCCGGCCCCAGTCACCATCACCGCAACCATGAGCAGCGAGGCCGAGACCCAGCAGCCGCCCGCCGCCCCCGCCGCCGCCCTCAGCGCCGCCGACACCAAGCCCGGCTCCACGGGCAGCGGCGCGGGTAGTGGCGGCCCGGGCGGCCTCACATCGGCGGCGCCCGCCGGCGGGGACAAGAAGGTCATCGGTGAGCGCCAGAAGGGACCGGGGGTGGGGCCGCGGGTCGGACCGTTAGGCGACGCGGCCCGAGCCACCGACTACGCGGCCGCCCCTCCCCCCGAGGCCCGCGGCGCGCGCACACCGGGATCCCGCCGCTGCTCGGGCCGCTGCCGCCCCTCCCCCGCGCCCACCCGCCCCGGGGCCTCGTGTTCGGGGTCCCCGCCCCGCCGCCTACGCAGCCGGAGTAGCGCGGGCTGTTTTCCGGGCCCTCACGTGCTCGCCTCCCGGGCGCACACCCACCTCGGACCCGCGCTACCCGGGGCACCCACGTGTGCGGCGAGGGCGGCGGCCCCAGCCTGCGGCCGGATCCTGGACCGACTTCCAGGGCCAGCTGGTGATTGGACGTTGTTGTGCTTTGTTTTCCAGCAACGAAGGTTTTGGGAACAGTAAAATGGTTCAATGTAAGGAACGGATACGGTTTCATCAACAGGTGAGATGCCGGTGTAGAAAGCTCGGGTCCGCCTCTTGCATGGGCAATCTCCATGGGCCAGAGCCACCACGGGCATGACAGGGTGGGAGATTGGAACCGTGTGTTTCTTCCTTGGCTGACGGGATTAGTGGGTCCGTAGACGTGCTTTGTGTTGCCGTTAAGTACCAATCTTGAGCTGGCCTCAAAGCTTTGGCACAAAGCAGGTCAAGGCAAGCGCGGCGCATGAACCATGCCTTAACAGTAATCTTGCATCAAACTGAGGCAACTCAGGCTAAGCACGTTTTTAACCTTGACATCCTTTTCTGCTTCTTTGAAATTGCTATGTAAGAATGTGACCCACTAATTAACATACAGGTGATCTTTCACCTTGTTCACCTCTCGGGGAACGTGATTTGACATGTCAATTGCCTGAGATGTTATCTGTACTATAAGGTTATGTTGCCTTTGTTTAGATGACTCAAGTATGCAGTCAATTTAATACCTCGAGCACATTTTCTATAGACCTTCTTTAGCTAAAGAGGGCTCTTATTTGTCCAAACGGCAAGTAATACATCTGAAAGGAAATGGTTCTTCCTCATTTTTTATTTCTCCTACTTCCTTGTCAGGGAATCATGCTGATCAAATCAATTTTTGTTAAAGCTTGGCTATAGCCTGTTGGAGTGGCCTTAAGTCCTTGGAAACAGCCTTGGTAGTATTTGGCTTAGAGTTGTAAACTACATCTTCATAGATCCAGAGGAGGGTTTGTAGACGCGGTGGTAAGTGCAGGCAGTGCCTGCACTCTGGACTCCCTTGTGAGCCCGGCATCTTTTTCAAGATGGCTGCCAAGGCTAGTGCAGTTGCATGGGTGTAGAGCACGGCGAGTGCCAGCAGCAATCCTGGCCGTACAGCTGTGAGACTTGGCGCCATTTCAGCATTTTCTCTCTTACATGCTTGCTTAGAAGGCGTTAAATAAGTAGATGGTGAAAAGATCGCTAAAGAGTGACACAGTGCTTGTGAATGGGCAGCTAGGCTTTTAAAAATAATGGAGTGATGAAAAACGTTCAGTGATGAACCACACACAGTCGTGGAAACACTCAAGCAAAAGCGATTACAATCACTTAATGGTCTGTTCTCTACAGTTGCAATTAGAGGGAAACATTTTGTTTTTCCAGACTCTAGGATTTCTCCAGTCACAGGCTGTTTGCCTTCCTGACCAGTGCTACATTTTCCATGGTTTTTCCCCAGTGGGTTACTAGTGAGCAAAGAAGAAAATGTAATGCTTTGATACTTGTGTGTGGTTTTTAACAATTTCCTGGTGCCTTTTAACGTGATCGTTATTCGTGATTTGGTTAAGATTTCTACCCTGATGGTCCCAGGTGATGTTGAGAATAGTCTGCACTCACCTTCCAAAGGACAGTTCTTAACACCTCGGCCCATTGTAGCTAGCTAGCCCTCCTTGGCAGCTCTTCCAGTTGGGTAAATTGTAGTTTTTGTATGTATTTAATACATTTTAATATTTGCCTGGGCTTGTCACATTTTTTTTGAATCAGTGTCTATCCAAGATGAGTATACCTCAGTTGTTTTATATTGTTCATTATGTAGATTACAATCATTGACCATGTCCTTAGTATCAACTTAGTTGATCATCCTTTGGAGCAAGTTAAATGTAATTGGCTTTTGATGACTCTTTGTTAGACAGCCTTAACCCAAATTACTGATTTAACTGGTTAAACTGTGCTTTGTTTCTAAGCAGGCCATTATATTAATGCTGTGGTTTTAAAATGAGATACACTGTAAATTCTGGTTCCAGTGAACTAGAGGTTTGTCCTAGTTAGGAAAAGTATAGAATACCAAACACTGGAAACAGTTGACTCCAGAGGTGGTCAGACCATGAAAAATGGGAGATACAGTATTACAGTGCAGTGAATTCTGGATATATATTCTAGGTTCTTTAGCTTATAATCTACATGGAAGATTTCATCTCTTTTCTGTCTTTAGAGAGAGGTGTGTTGACTGGTGAATTCTTACAACTTGGTCAGAATTCTTTGTCCTAAGGCTTTTATTTTATTTATTTATTTATTTTTTGGTTTTTTCGAGGCAGGGTTTCTCTGTGTAGACCTGGCTGTCCTGGAACTCACTCCGTAGACCAGGCTGGCCTCGAACTCAGAAATCTGCCTGCCTCTGCTGCCCAAGTGCTGGGATTAAAGGTGTGCGCCACCACTGCCCGGCTGGCTTTTTATTTTCAAACACTGGTTTTGTTGTAAATTTTTTACTAAAGGGACTGGAGATGTAACTCCTTTGGCTTTGGTATAGTGTGTTTATCTAGTGTACCAAAGCCTGGGTTTGATCCATAGCACTGTATAAGAAAGCATGGTGATGCATGCATGTAATCCCAGGAGGCAGGGTATCAGGAGTCATGCTCTGCTACTTAAGTGAATTTAAGGACAGCCTGGGTTAAATATCAAGACCCTGTCCTCACCTCTTGAAATAAATAATGCCTGGAGTGGTGGTACATGCCTTTAATCCCTGCACTCAGAAGAGTTCAAGGACAGCCAAGGCTCCACAGAGAGTCCCTGTTTCAAAAGACAAATAACCATAGAGAGGCATTATAATCTAGGAGTTGAAGAAATTATTTCCTTTATCCCTTCATATACTGTGTTGACAAAAAAAAAAGCATATGACTTAAACTTTGTATTGCTTCCACAAGTAAGTTTTTCAGCTTATAGTAGAGAATGGTTCATAATTCTGAAACAGTGATCGGAGAAAAGCATGAAACAACATTTTTCAATGGGATGTGTCTTTTATGGTGGCATAAGTTAGGGTTGGAGCCAGGCGGTGGTGGTGCACGCCTTTAATCCCAGCACTTGGGAGGCAGAGGCAGGCGGATTTCTGAGTTGGAGGCCATCCTGGTCTACAGAGTGAGTTCCAGCACAGCCCGGGCTACACAGAGAAACTGTCTCGAAGAAAAAAAAAGAGAGAGACGTTAGGGTTGGGATGCTGCCTCAGTGATGGAATTAGGCATTCAGAACACCACAGAGGTTCTGCTGGTCATCTCAGCCTTTACATAGAACATCATTCCTTCTATCTGGTTTTTTCTTTGAACTGTGATCTGTTACTTTAAAAAAAAGTTTACATGCATGTTTGTGTGTGAGGGCATGTCTGCTACAAGCACTTGTTTGCAGGTCAGAAAACAGACTGCATCTGAATTTTGTTATATTGCTAACTGCCATTTCTGCCTGGCCTTTTTACTCATGGTCTAAAAGTTTAGCTTTATGTCTTTAAAGGTTAGTGCTGTCAGTGTTAGTCTTCCTCTGAGGGTCCTCCCTTTTGGGGTTTCCGAGTATGTAACTAGTTAAAGACTTTTTACTTGATCTGCACAGGAGTCTTTGTTTCGTCCTCAGGTGTGACAGGTTCTGCCTTTTATTGTATTCCATAAGGTCCAGAGTTGGCATGAATTCTGGTTTAGTGTGCAAGTCAGGTTTGCAAATTAAAAGACTTGTTTATCCCATACTCCCATACTAAGATCGAGATGCAGTTGAGGAATTAAAGGAGAAAAATATTGGTCCTCCTTGATCTTTCTGGGTTTTGATGTAATAAGGAAATGGGTCTTTTCAGGGAGTTGGTTAGATTATAGATGTATGCCATCAGATCTAGTGATATTATCTTGGTTGGTTTTTTTTTTTTTTTTTTTTTTTTTTTTTTTTTTGGGAGACAAGGTTTCTCTGTGTGTTTTACTACTTAGCTGAAGTTCCACTCTGGCGGGATGGGCAGGTGTTCATACTCTGTAATCACCAACAGGACCAAAGGTGGCACATGAAACAATACAAGAAAGCCCATTTGGGCACAGCCATGAAAACCAACCCCTTTGAAGGTGCTTCAAGTGCAAAGGCAGTTCCACTGGGGAAAGTAGGGGTTTGGGTTCAACTCAACAGCAAGAAAATGACAGCTTTTTTGCCCAGTGATTGTTGTTGATTTGGTCCAAAGGATCATGCAGTGGTGGCATTCCTAGAGTAGTCTGTCCACGTTCATTTTAAGTGGCCCGTGTGTCTTTGCCCCTGTGGGAAAGCAAGAAGGAAAGATCAGAAGCATAAATATGGTGGCAATACATTTTTATATTCCAAAAAAAATTAGCTGAGTCTGTATTGTACTGCAAAACCTAATTAGCTGAGTCTATTGTACTGCAAAACCTAAAGTACAGTGTCCTGGGTAAAAATGAACATTTTGTAGATTGGAAAGGTTTTGACTAAAATCTCTTTGGCTTTTAAAGTCATTCTATTTCATTTCTATCTCAGAAGTCTTTAACATGTATCTACTACAATTGGTGTTGCCTGAAAAGACCTGAGGACTCCTTAACTGTGTTTAAGGAAGGGACTTGCAAGAGGTTGACCAAATGCTGGGGCTCTTGACTTGCACACAAGGCGAGCTACCTGCATTAACTGACCACCCATCTTAAGATGACTGAAGTCAACTTACTCAGTCACTAATTGAACAGAATCCTCATGTAGTGGTTCTTTCCCTCTTTTTGCCAGGTTTTCCCTCTTTTGCCTCATTCACTCTTGAAATGTTCTAGAAAAAGCATTGAGTACATTAGCCTTCTGTTTTCCGTACACTGAGACTGTAGTTGGAGTCAGGTGGTCTTCAGGATTGTCTGAACCCTTGAAATCATCTATGGTCATGTCTGAGAAATATGTCTGCCTAGAAAACAAGTAAGGAATCAAGTGGGATTTTTGATTTTAGGGTAAGCGTCAATCAAGGCTTGGAAATTGATGTTAGTGGTTCTATTAAGATGTGGAGTAATTTGTTGAGGATAATCTTGAACTTAAGTAGGTATTATTTAAGGCACTAATGTGTGTAAAGAGCACTTCATGAGTTTGTTGTCAATTTCCAGCACCACCATGGATGATTTCTTTGAGAAGGCTCAATTCTTTTATTCTCATTTTGTTCCTGTTAATCTGCTTTTAACTTTAAGAACATTGTTGGTAATTGAAGGGAGCTAGAGTTTGGATTATAGGTATCCAAGAAATGTTTTAGAGTTTTAATAGAACACTTAGCATATCGTGTAGTATGTGGCGCAGGTAGTAATAAAGGGGGGAGCTGCATTCAGTGCTGTGAACAAATGGCCACAGGATGTATTTCAGTTCAGTGCTTTGTTGAGATGCCTCTGACCAACACCTAGGATAATGTTTAGAATTTCATCTCGAGGATGCTGTACGTATGTGTCCCACATACATACCTGGTACCCACAGCCCATAAAAGGGGATTGAACCTCTTAGAGTTAGAGAGTGAGTTGTAGGTGCTGAGATCCAAGCCTGGCTCTGGCCAGAGCAAGTGCTTTTAACCACTGAGCCATCTCTGCAATTCCAATGGTGTTTTCCCTTTGTCATTTTAATAAGTTGATTTAATGTGTTCAAACCAGTGCAATTTTAGCCTGGGTGAAATTGTATTTTAGGAACTGTCAATTTTCTTCCTGATATCTACATATACTTTGTAAGTAGGCTGGTTGAGTCACTCCTAATAACTGCTGTGTTTGTGGTTTGGGTTTTCATTTTTCTGTGTGTATCCACAAAATAAAGTATTTCTTAGGAAATGATACTGTTTTATTGCCAGCATTATCCTATTTTTAAAAATAGATACATGACCTTTTATAACCCGGAAGCAGTTGTTTATTGTGAATAAAAAAATACCCTCCATGGAACAGTGAATTTAAACCACATGCATGTGGGTTTTTTGTTTGTTTGTTTTTTGAGACAGGGTCTCACTGTATATGTCCCTAGCTGTCTTGGAACTCACTATGTCGTCTTGGTTGACCTCAAATTCAGAGGTCCACCTACCTCTGACTCCCAAGTACTGGAATTAAAGGTTTGCACCATCACACCTGGCTCATTCATTATTTTATTGCATTTATTTATTGGGAGATTGGGAACGTTTGGAGGTCAGAGGACAACTCGCAGATGTTATCCCTATGTAGGTTCCAGGGATCCAATTCACACGATCAAGCTTGTCAAGAAAGTACCTTTACTTGCTGAACCGTCTTACTGGCTCCATTTTAAATAAAGCATTATCAAAACAGCAAATATGGATGAGGTGGTGCATGCCTTTAATCTCAGCACTCAAGAGATCTCCAGGCTTGAGGCCTGCCTGGTCTGCATGTTGAGATTACCTGTCAGACACAAGCAATAGACAGCAATTTTAATTAGTTAAGAATAAAATTAGCATTCACATACTAAGTTTACTTAATATAAAAACCTAGTATGATAGTGATTCTTGAGAGGGAGTGTTTGAGATAAGTCTATATATAAGCTCTGGCTGTTTTCTCAAAGGTATCCACCTGGCATTGCCTCCCCTGCCATTACCCTAGCCAGGATACTGAGCCTTTAGATGTCATCCAGCAAGCCTGGTACCACTTCTACCCCTGTGAATTCTGAGTCTCCTGGCTTTAGAACAGTAGTTAAGTAGACTTGTCTACCCTTCACCTCTGTCAGTATTTGTTGTGCTTTAGAGACCTAGATTTGAAGTAGTCGTTGCTGGAGCAAATGAAATTAATGCTGCTTTTACCTGTCTTTGAGGTGCCTTGTGGAATTGCAGATGGTGGACATCATGATCAATTATCAATTTGTGTGTGTGTCTTAATAAAGATTTGCAATTTGGTTCCAGCAAGTATATTATGTTGTGATAATGTATCTATTACTTTGTGGTCAAAATTGAAGTCATTTTGTATGAATTCTTTTTTTACATGCTTTTCATAGCAGTATGCCACTAGTGTCTATGGTCATTAAAATACTAGAACTAATACTGAGACATTTTTCTGGCTTACCAATAGTGAAGACGGTGGAGTGGGTCACTAAAGGAAAGGAAATCTGTTTTTCCAGTGCTTCTGGTTCCTAATGAATCCTCACTTCCAGTTTCTGATCAGTCTGTTTTTTCCATTTATGTCCTGAGAAAGATGTCTAAATGTCTTCATTGGGTGGCCCTTTAGTCTAAGACTTGGTCAGTTCCTATTTGAACTTTGACCTAACTAATTTGCTGCACTCTGCTTATTGAAATGGTCCTTAACAGTTAACCACTATTTATGCAATAAATTTTATCACAAAACATTCTTGTAAGAAACTTTGTTTTCCTGGTAAACCCCTGTGACTAATTCAGCCAGTACTGTGGAAGCTGAGGCACAGCTCATAAGCTCAAGATCAGGCTGGACTTGAAGCTATCAAAATATGAAGTTTTTGCTGATACATTTGGATTGTGAAGTCAATGATAGCAGTGAAAGGGAGTGTGTGGTATTTGAATTGGTGTTAGGTACATGAGTGAGGTGTCCATAGCTTCCATTGTTCTGTTCTGTAGTGTGCGTTTTCTAGGTTGGAAATGGTGAGGAGGAAGTGGAAATGACTCTACTGTTAGTAATGCTGGCTGTAGATAAAGGTGTGTGCTCGGTTATTGTTAATGTTTAATAGGGCAAGGACTGGGAGAGGTGTTGCTTGTCACTACTATACTTTGAATTATGGCTCATTTTTTACATTACATGTTTGCTTATTTTACACTGTTAACAATTTAGTCTTAAGCAGAATTCGTGTAGCTTGTTTTTCACTCTGTCTCCTGCTTGCTTGCTTGCTTGCTTTCTTCCTTTCTTCCTTCCTTCCTTTCTTCCTTTCATTCTTTCTTTCTTCTTCCTGGCTTACCTGCCGAAGATGTGAAAATTTGTTTGTCCAATGTTCCTAATGTCACCCTGGCCCACACTCAAAAATTAAAAGTCAAGAATTGCTTTCCACTTAAATCCTATACAGCTAGGACCTCGGAGGGAATTGGGGATATCCACTAACCAGGCTTGTTTTTAATCAGTCTTGCACAGTGAAACTTGCATTTCATTTCTTCACTTGTTCTCTTCTGTTTTACAGGAATGACACCAAGGAAGACGTATTTGTACACCAGGTAAGTGCTTATATAGATTCTCTGCACTTCTGCCTCAGCTTGTGAGAAGAGGGTGGGTATGTTCTCAGCTGTGGTTCTTTGCTAAAGGTTAAGTCCAAGGTTGAGTTAATTTAGTTCTGAATCTAAGAGTGATGCTACAGTTAAAGTGTAGAGTGAAGCATTGCATTGGAGAGTTCACTTAATTAAAATGTTGAATCAGTTCAACTGATGGCACTCATTTCATACCTCGTTTAGACAAATACCCACCATGAGTTAAGCCTGATAGTGTTTCTATAAATACACAGAACATTGGCAAGATGCTTGCAGATGCTGTAGAGTCAGGTCTGCTTACTTAGTAAGGGTGAATCTTATGGATAGAACTACAAAACAACAGTTGCCCCTGTTTTGTAAACAGAAACAGGAAGCCAGCACCATGACGGTCTTTTTTTGTCTTAAAGCATTTTAAATGCTTGTTTTCACCTTTAGAATTAACTAGAAATTAAATCTTCACTAGTAATGTAACATTAACTGGAAAACATTGCAGCCAAGTTGTGATTGGTCAGTAAATAACTTAATTGGCTGTCTGTTTTTGGACGAGAAAATTTAACCAGGCAGAAACTGCATCCTGAGTAGAAGAGTAGAAGAGTGACTGCATTGAGAAATTGAGAATTCTTGTTAAAGTAAGAGGCTGCTGTGGGAGTGCTCCACTGCTCCCACCAAGCTTGTGTACAACATGAAGTGGGTTAGGAAGGCAGCTTTTCGCTGGGACTATTGAAATGAATGTCCACTTATATTGAAAGTTATTTTTAACTTTAACCACTTTTTTTAAGTGATAGAGATTAAAAGACCTAGAATCAGAATCTGTACTCACCAGTATTTGGATAACTAAAAGCTTCTCCTTAGAAGTTAACAGGTTAGCATTTTGTAGCTCTTAGAAATGAGATTCAGTGGGGAATCCCTGTATAGGTTCTAGTACATCTAAAACCCTATGGAATATAACTTTGCAAACATTTAAATTCTAAATGTAAATTAACTGCTCATATCTTTAAAAGATTGTCCTTGTTGGGGTAAGGTGACTTTTACCTTTCCTCTAATACACTGAAAATACTGAGCAGACTTCAACAGATAAGCAACAAGGCTCATTATTAGTCTTCCTGCCACTGGCACCCATGAGGGATTAGAAGGGGCTAAAGGGGAACACTGATGTGTTTGGGGATTTTAATGCTTGCTTCTGCTATCCCCTATGACTGCAAATAATTGGGAGTTGGCTACATATAAAAGGTACGAAATTACAGCCGTTCAGATGACAGATGAGATCAATTATTTGACTCAACTCACCCAGTCATATTACCCCATAAAGTGTCACCAATATACTTTCCTACTTATTTTGCAAGTGGTTTCAACATGGAGTTGTTCTTGGGACTTGGCTGCACAGGTCGTGGTGGTGTATCAAGTAGACTGCAGTTCTGGGCACCGGAACTTAATTGGCCTCAGCTTTGTTGGTTGTCCTGCCTCCTGGAATGGAAATGCATGAGTGATCCTGTAATGGATACTGCTGTGATGTGGAATGAACATGGGATTTGGAGTCCCAAGACCTGGATTTAGAAAAGTTCCCCTGCCACTTAATAGCTGTGTGACCTTGGGCACGTCATAATTTTTTAAAGCCCTATATAATGTAAGACTTAACTGTTTTCTGGGGAGGTAATAAAAACACCGTACAGAGAGAAATACAAAAGAGTGGTATAGATACATGTGAAATGCATTTCCATGGAAGTATTCATTATAGACAGGCTGGAAGGGATTTTGGTTGACATTTGTAATTGAGTTTGATCTAGTCAAGGGACAAGAGTTGTTAATGGTCAACGTTGAAGCATGTAAAACTAAACTCGCCTGTCATCTAAACTGGCCGTGTGTCGGGCTAGCTTCTGCTATTAAGTGCAGTCTTTGGGGGATAGATGGAGGCCTCATTTTGTTCCAAGCTTCATATGTGATGCTTTTCCAAAAAGCACCTTATTTTACACATTGTTGTGTCTGTCTTGAGTATTAAATTACTTTAGTTTTGTAAATGCTGGGGCCTTGTAAGATTGGAGTCTTTTGATTGAGGTTGGGGGTATCATTGGTTCCCTGCTTTTTTAAAACTATTGACAGTTTGGTCTTATGTAAAGCAAATATTAAGTATATATCCAAGGTAAAAATGATGTTGACGCTGGTACATTTAAAATGAAAAAGCACATTCTTCTCCCCTGTTAATCTATTTTTGGAATGATGTTACTAGACTGCCATAAAGAAGAATAACCCCAGGAAGTACCTTCGCAGTGTAGGAGATGGAGAGACTGTGGAGTTTGATGTTGTTGAAGGAGAAAAGGTGAGGATGCTTTTTGTGTAAAGGTTTGACTTCGGTATGGAAATCATGTGGAGATCTCATCCGTTTAGGATGGTGGCTCTAATTGGATGGATGATGTGTTCTGGTGACTACATGAACACAGGTGCATCAAGCCTAACGTGCTGGCTGCAGTTAGAGAGCAGTCTCTTCAGAACAGTGAGGAGCTGATGATGTAGTCATTCCTATGCACCTTCTGCCCATGCACACGACCTCCATTTTGTTTTTTCTTGGGTTTGTTTTTTTTCCCCCCTCCCTGGCTTTTGTGAAATTTATTGAATATTTGGATTTCCTTTGTTATTGTCAATGAATAATGACTTTTGTAGGGTGCGGAGGCAGCAAATGTTACAGGCCCTGGTGGAGTTCCAGTTCAAGGCAGTAAATACGCAGCAGACCGTAACCATTATAGACGCTATCCACGTCGTAGGGGTCCTCCACGCAATTACCAGCAAAATTACCAGAATAGTGAGAGTGGGGAAAAGAATGAGGGATCGGAAAGCGCTCCTGAAGGTCAGGCCCAACAACGCCGGCCAACCTATCGCAGGCGAAGGTTCCCACCTTACTACATGCGGAGACCCTATGCGCGTCGACCACAGTATTCCAACCCCCTGTGCAAGGAGAAGTGATGGAGGTACGTGCCAAAAAAGTGAAAAGGATTGACGCTGTGAGTGTAACATTTTTGTTTACTTTCCTGGGAGTTGAACCTAGGGCTTTGAGGATGCTGAGTGACCAGCAGCCCTCCCAACTCCTTGTTACAGCTTTTGAGAAAGTGTATATCTTGACTGTCTCCTGGAAATTTTCTCCTAACTTAACCCTGTTACCCACAGGATGTACTTTTGATAGTGACAACCCTCCAGGCTTGTTAATTTATTATGTGATCATAATTATTAGATGTCTTGTGCTCAAGAGTTGTAGTTTAGCTGGGCAGTGGTGGTGTGTACCTTTAACCCCAGCACTCTGTAGGCAGAGGCAGGTGGAACTCGACTTGAGGCCAGCCTGGTCTGCATATATGAAGTGCCAGGACAGCTAGGGCCTATGTAGAAAGACCCTGTCTCAAGACAAAGAAACAAAAGTTTGAATTTGCCTGATTGAGATTTTGTATTGATCAAATAGATTTTAATTTCTGATGTCTTCCAGGGTGCTGACAACCAGGGTGCAGGAGAGCAAGGTAGACCAGTGAGACAGAATATGTATCGGGGTTACAGACCACGATTCCGCAGGTATGGTCCATCATAACCTGTTTCTGTTAGGTTCTTCAGCCAGATGTTATACCTCTCCAGCAAGCATCATGCTTCTCAGTCTTTCGTGAGTTAATACTTCACATTCTACCCCCCCCCCCCCCCAACTTGAGAACCAAACTCAGGGCCTTGCTAGGCAAGTGCTCTGCCACTGAGCTGAATCCCGACTTCAGGAATTCTCTTTCCTGAAGTGAGCAGTCTTTGAGAATGTATTCTTTGCATTTTGGCACTGCTTTAAAATAGCTTGTATCGTTACAGCTTTCTTTATCTTTCTTTATTTCTTAAGCAAGGGTGTAGAATTCCAAATTTTCTCTCCTTGAAAAGGTAAGAGTAGTTCAACAACAGTATCTCCAGCATGCTTACTTAGGAGAGAAGAAAGGTAAGGGTGATCTGTAAGTACTGGGAGGTATCTGCTACCTATCACAGCATACATGAGTCACCCTGAACCCAGGCAGGACCTGTCTGCCTGCTCAAGTATAGGAAGTACTGTGTAGTGGGTACTTTTGGTAAAGGAAGTGCTGGAGTAACTGGGAGAATAGTAAGCTTGCTGGGCACCAGTCTTCATGGCTCAAGCTTCAGGGGTAAAACCCAGTGAGGTTACAATGGCTATGTTTGCTCTACACATGGATTAGCAGCTAGTTTTTCCACCTCACCCCAGAATTTGGGATTGAATCCGATGTCCACTTGTCTGATAAGTGTTCACTGGTGAGTATCCTCCTGATTCTCTGACCCTCCCACCCTCAGTGTGTGTGTGTGTGTGTGTGTGTGTGTGTGTGTGTGTGTCAACATTTGTGATCTTTAATCACTTCCCTCAGTTCTTTAAATATGGATGTGTAGTTTATTGATTGAGCTAGACTGGGTGGCCAGTGAGCCCTGGCATCACCATCAAGGTCTTATGTGGTATTAGTGATCCTTACATTTGATGGGTGAGCTGTCTTTCAGCTCCTCTCCCTGCCTTTTTCTTTTTGTTTCTTTTTTTTTAAAGAGAGAAAGGGGAAATGAGACTATTTAAGTTGCTTGAGCTGCTGGCCTCAAACTACCAGCCTTCCTACCTGGCCTCCTGAGTAGCTAGAGTCAAAGGCAATTACCATAGTACCCAGCGTGACCAGTGCTTGTGAGCATATTATTTGCTCTGTTGGTTTTATTTTATTTTATTTTGAGGCAGTGTCTCACCTGGTAATTCTGGCTGGCCCAGAACTCTTAAAAATTGCTTGCCTCTGCCTCTTCGAGGCTGGAATTAAAAGATGTGTGCCATCATGCTTACTGTCCTGTGTGTTCCTCATTTGTTTTGAGATAGGTTTTATGTAGCTCTGACTATTCTGAAACTCTTTGTAGGCCAGATTGCTCTCAAACGCAGAGATAGATCCAGATCACCTTCCTCTGCCTCCTGAGTGCTGGGATTAAAAGCATATGCCCAATGTCCTATGTTTTTAAGATAGGGAACCTTTTGATGGTTCACTATAGTTGGTTATATATTTCCTAGATTTATTTGTGTGTTTTGCTTGCATGTATGTGTGCCCAACACATGTATGACTGGTACCCTTCATCAGAGGCATTCAGATCCCTTAGTACTAATGTTAAGAACAGATAGTTGAACATGCTGTGAGAATAGAAATAAGAACTCTTAACTAGTGGACATCATTTTGACAGCATTTTCTTGTGTTATCCTTAAGCTCAATTCCTGTTGTCCATTTTGATGTTGATGGCTGAGTGTTTTAATATTATATCTGCTACCATAACATAAGTATAAAGTATACTTCTGTAGCAGTCTATACTTTAGTCTACAGGTGTGAACAACTGAATCTTCTGTTTTGCTTTTATACTATACTGTAGAGCTTTTAAAATCTCTTCCTAGCTTTCTGGTATCTTGAGCAAATATCCTTGTGGGGTTTTTTGTTTGTTTGTTTGTTTGTTTGTTTTTATTGGATTTACATTTCAGATGTTCTCCCCTTACCCCATTTCTCCCCCCTCCCGAGCAAATATCTTTTGGTGGTGTTTTTAGTTGTATGCCTGCCTTTTATAAAGATAGATATTGATCTCTTGCTTTATTTGTTACAGCTAATGTATCTAATTTTTAAAATTAATTTTGCGAAGTTTTTTGTTTGTTGTTCCATATATGTATGAAAGTTTGCCTGCATGTATGTCTGGTGCCCGTGGAAGTCAGAAGCGCTTGTGGGTTACCCTGAAGCTGCAGTTGGGGTTGGTTGTGAGCTACCATGTGGGTGCTAGGAATCAGACACTGATCCTCTGAAACAAGTGTTATTAACTGTGGAGCCATCGCTCCAGCCCTTGAACTAATTTTATGGTAGGCTATACATTTCACTTTAAAGTTTTCACTAAGTATAGGATTTTTCCAAGCATGCCACAAGTTGGTTGCTTCTCAGTTGCTTGCTTGTCAGTTTAAGTGTTAATGGTAGTAAATGAAACACCATGCCGCCCATGTGTAAGTACACAGTGAGGAAATTCTAACTGTTCACGAGCAAATAGGAGGAAATATTAAGACACAGGAAGCATGGCTCCTTTTGATGGAAAGGAGACTGGTATTGGTAAGACAATGGGGCTGAGGATTTCAGTCTGTGAAAAATGGAAATGAGATATAAAAGTATAGTAGGAGGATAGTTACTGGCAAGAAAAGTTGAGTCAAAGGGCACCAGCATGGTTCTGTTTTCCAAGCATTTGAGCAGCAAACTCAGCTTTATTGTCTCTGGTTTATATGAATGAAATAGAGAATGTATTTATACACTTGGCTTTTGAGAGTACCTTACATTTTTGCTAAGCTGTCTGAAAGACCATGAAGAAGAAAATGGTTGGTGCACCCAAGTACCAAATATTACTTGTGGTTACTGTTTTCTAAGATTATATAGTATTCATTTCAGGGGCCCTCCTCGCCAAAGACAGCCTAGAGAGGACGGCAATGAAGAGGACAAAGAAAACCAAGGAGATGAGACCCAAGGTCAGCAGCCACCTCAACGTCGGTATCGCCGCAACTTCAATTACCGACGCAGACGCCCAGAGAACCCTAAACCACAAGATGGCAAAGAGACAAAAGCAGCCGATCCACCAGCTGAGAATTCGTCCGCTCCCGAGGCTGAGCAGGGCGGGGCTGAGTAAATGCCGGCTTACCATCTCTACCATCATCCGGGTAAGCAGGCACCCTTTAGCTTCCACTGTACTGAGCTGTAGTGCAAAAGAAACTGGCAGTGATAGATTAGGACAAGCCATTTTATTATAGTGTTATACACTCTAACACAAGTTAAGACAAATGTACATTTTGATTATGAGCTGCCTACATTTCTGAATCGACTGATTTTTGTAGAAAGCTAACTAAAGTCTTACTACTTCTCTGTCCTCTGAAGACAGTGTTGTGAATTTTAAGGAGGTTTGAAAAGTAACCTTGCCAGGTTTGGTAGTGCCCACCTTTAATCCCAACACCGAGGCAGAAGGCAGGCAGATACCTGAATTAGAAGCCAGCCAGGGAATCTGAGGTCTGTCATGCCTAGCTTAGCTTACATTTGGCTTTAGTTGCTAGTAAGACTTAGCTCTGGTTCTGGGGTTACCATTTTCTCCCCTTCTGTACCAAAGACCTTTCCTATGTATCCAGTGCCCACTTGTGTTGTAAATCATCCTTTAAAGCAGAACAAGGTGGGTAAAATGCGGCTGCTGCCATTCCAGAGTGGAGTCCACTGGCTAAGACTCCGGTGCTAAACAAGGGTCTTTTCTTTGCAGTTTGGTCATCCAACAAGAAGAAATGAACATGAAATTCCAGCAATAAGAAATGAACAAAGATTGGAGCTGAAGACCTTAAGTGCTTGCTTTTTGCCCGTTGACCAGATAACATTAGAACTATCTGCATTATCTATGCAGCATGGGGTTTTTATTATTTTTACCTAAAGATGTCTCTTTTTGGTAATGACAAACGTGTTTTTTAAGAAAAAAAAAAAAAAAAGGCCTGGTTTTTCTCAATACACCTTTAATGGTTTTTAAATTGTTTCATATCTGGTCAAGTTGAGATTTTTAAGAACTTCATTTTTAATTTGTAATAAAGTTTACAACTTGATTTTTTTCAAAAAAGTCAACAAACTGCAAGCACCTGTTAATAAAGGTCTTAAATAATAATGTCTGTCTAGTTTTGTCATAATTCTGTAATCTTCTCCCACTCTGAGGATACCAGGGAACTCTGGTACAAACCCCAGGGAACAGGAACGCTTAAGATCAGAGTCTGTCGAGATGCTATAAGACAGCAGCTGTAGAGGCTTGAGGAGGAAAGGTTTCTTTTGCTGCAAAGTAAAGGGGTAGAGAAGTTTTGCAGGGCTGTGCAACTCTGGGGGATGTTTCCCTCTAGAGAAGCTCCACAGAGTACATTGGCATTGCACTGAAGAGCTGACAAGTGGGAAGTAATGGCTGCTGTGTGTCAGCCAAGTCCATCAACTTTAGGACTGTTCTTTGTAGTAGAAACTAGTAGGAATTGATGGAAGACTTAAGCAGTCCTACTAACATAAACAACTGAGAAACATGTTAGTGTTAGCTCATACCAGCCATGGTGACTTGTGAAAATACTCTGTCAAGAGCATAGTTCAAGAAATTACTGGTAAGATCCACAGGTGAAGCCAGGCAGTGGTGGCAGCGCACGCCTTTAGTCCCAGCATTTGGGAGGCAGAGGCAGATGGATTTCTGAGTTTGAGGCCAGCCTGGTCTACAAAGTGAGTTCCAGGACAGCCAGAGAAACCCTGTCTTGAAAAAAAGGAAAGAAAGAAACAAGAACTGAATCACCTGAGAAACCTAGAATCTAGTACTTTTAGTCCTTAAAGCTAGGTGCATCTTTACTTCCTGCCAAGAACCTGGAAGGTTCCTGGAGAGCTGCATGTCTTCAGTCCAAGCTTCCAACCTTCAAGTAGAAGCTTGTGAGCATTTCTCGTGTTATTGGGAAAAGAATCAGCAAGCAACAGAGCAGATGACTTGGCAGCAAGAGGGCACCCTCTTTATCTGGCTACTACCACGATTTGGGATGGGACTTCCTATGGTAATGCTGAAAATAATAAATGTAATCCTGACCTAATTATTAAGGAGGAAGATCCAGGGTTACTACTGTAGAATTCTTCTGCATACCAAGTCTTGGGTGACCTATCTAGAGGTCCAGGTGAGGCTTGGGACAGAAATCCAGAAGAAAGGCTGCGTAAAACTGTTCTCAGCAGTAGAGGTGGATGATGTAGGGGGTGAAGGAATTTGGAGACACAAAGTGTGTTGTACTGAATGAAGTGATAAAACATGGGAAGGAGTGTCAAGTCATCTTCAAATGAGTGGTGGTTGACCACCTATAGTCTCACCTATATAGACCAGACTTGAATTGACTGAGGTTCACCTGCCTGTCTGCCCTTAAACTAGGACTAAAAGCTATCTTTCAGAGGCCCCAATATTTATCACATCCTCCATATCCAATTAGTGTGAGTTCCATGGACTTTAACTGAAACAGCACATTAGCCGCCTGAGACTGCGCCCAGGCTTCCACCAACACTGCTGTCTGCATGTTTTCCACATTAGTGCAAGAGACCTACCAAGTTCTGGTGGTGTGCTCAGGGCACGGGCAGGAGGGTCTCTTAGGAGGCCAGGCTGATCTCCACAGCTTTAGAGCAGCCAGGGCTACATACAGAACTAATGTGGAAACTTAGAATCTCGGTGACTGTCCTACAGGAGACTTAATGTGCACATTCCATGTCCACTCTGTCCCAGTTTCCTTTTCCTGGAACATGGGAGGCACCATCCCACCACAAGGCGTTTCCTCTTGGCTGCAACTGTTCCTGCAGATAACCAAATGTCTTTCTCCCTTGGTTCTTTAAAGCCTGCAGTTTAGGAAGGACATTTCTAATGTGTTTAGACATAGCATCCTCTCCCTGTGTGCAGGTTCTCGTGGTCTCCTGGATTCCTGCTCTAATTCAGCTTGCTCCTAACACAGCATATCTCCATCTACTATGTCATTCTGCTGTCTGTCCCTGATAGACCTTAAGCTCCTTAGGGGCAGGGGCTTATGGTTTTGTTGCTGAGTTCAGAACAAAATATTGAACCTGTTGAAAGTAAATAATAAACAACCTTGAATGGGTTTGGAAGTGGGGTGGAGTGAGGGCCATAGCTGGAAGGGAAGAAGAGCAGTGTGATTACAGTTTCATCATACCACAGACTGGGTGCCCTAAGCAGCACTTCTGAAGGCTGACAATTCCAAGATCAATGTAAGTCTTATGATAATGGCTTACAGTCTGAGAAAGGTTACCTTCTTGCTGTGTCCACAGGACACAGGAACCACTCCCACTCTTGAGTGCCCCACCCTTATGACCTCATCCAAACCAAATGGCTTCCTGCTATGGCTTGGATCTGGAATATACCCAGAAGGCTCATATTGACAGCTCTTTTGCCAGTAGCACTATTGGGAGGAAGGGATGCCTAAAGAGAAGTCTCTTTACCTTTAGACATGCCTTTAGAGAGGGTTGTGTGCCTCTCTTCTGTCTTGGACCATGAGGTAAGACAGCTTTGCTCTGCCTTATGCTTCTAATGTCAAGATTGCCTCACCTCAGGCCCAGAAGTAAGAGGAAGGGGGGCAAGTGATCATGAATAGAAACCTGAAACAAGCCGGGCAGTGGTGGCACATGCCTTTAGACCCAGCGCTTGGGAGGCAGAGGCAGGTGGATTTCTGAGTTCGAGGACAGCCTGGTCTACAGAGTGAGTTCCAGGACAGCCAGGGCTACACAGAGAAACCCTGTCTCGAACCCCCCCCCACCAAAAAAAAAAAAGAAAAAGAAACCATCTGAGGACTGTCCTGGAGACAGTGCTTCAGCACTGAGTCTCATAGTCTTGTGCTTGCATACAGCTAAGTGAAACACTGCCAGTCAGGATTTGATTACTGAAAGCTCATGTGCATCCCAACACCACCAAGTACTCTGGAACTAGCAGCTGGGGCTTCAACATGAATTGGGTGAAGGGACACCCTGACACAGTGTATCTACTGTGTTGTATAGTTTGCACATTAACCAAGTCAGCCTCCTCAAATTCTGATCCTTCTGCCTCTGCAGTGCTGGGATTAAAGTAAAGGTATGTGCCACCATGCCTGGCTCATAACCCATTTTGTGGCAGTAAGATGAAAAGCCTGAGTTTGTTCTGGCAGAACAAACTTATTAATAATTCTTGAGTAAGGTAACTGAGTGCTGAACTGGAATGCTGCAGCGGACCTCTTGGCTAGCAACCCAGTAGACATGTGAAATTTGCTTTACTCGACTCCTTTGCAGCTAGATTTAGTCCTATGACCTAGAAAACTTGGTCAGTAAGACATTGAAATGGAAAATGATGGCAATAAGAAATAGTGCTCACATAGAAGCCCTGCTCCCTCTCTGAGGGTGGGGCCCCAGGGACACCATGACAAAGGCCAGAACTGTAGGGATTCAGATCAACTCTTAGCATTGTTAGCCTCTGTTAGAAACTACATCCAGGCTTTTTATGGGAGAAAATTAACTTTTGTTGTTGTTAGAGATTTTGTTGATTTTGATTTGTAGTTTTTCTGTGTAGCCCTGGTTGTCCTGGAACTGGCTCTGTAGACCAGGCTGGCCTCAAACTCAGTCTACCTCTGCCTCTAGAGTGCTGGGATTAAAGGCACATGTCACTACTGCCTGGCAACTTTTTGTTCTTGTTTAGATTTATTTATTTTATGTATGAGTACACTGTAGCTGTCCTCAGACACACTAGAAGAGGGCATCGGATCCCATTACAGATGGTTGTGAGCCACCATGTGGTTGCTAGGGATTTAACTCAACCTCTGTAAGAGCAGTCACTGCTCTTAACCACTGAGTCATCTCTCCAGCTCAACTTTGGGTTTTTATGGAACCCATGTAGACTCGGCTAATTTCAAACCTGCCTGCTGCTCCCTTCTAAGTCACAGAATTAAAAGCTATATGCCACTATCCCCACGTATATGTGTGGAGCTAGGTACCAAACTGAGGACCTTGGATATGCTAAGTGCTTTGCCACCAAGCTACATCGGTAGCCCTTGGCTTTTTAAGACTGAGTGACCCTATGTAGCAGGAGCTGGCCTCAAACCTTCAATCATGTCTGTGCCACCAGTGTCCAGCACTGAAAACACCTATTTCTGGGGGTTTTTTGTTTTGAGACAGGATTTCTCTGTAAAACGCCTTGCCTGTCCTAGAACTTGCTTTGTAGTCCAGGATGGCCTAGAACTAACTCACAAAGATCTGCCTGGCTCTTGTGTTCTGGGTGCCAGGATCAGATGTGTACTTTACCACTGTCCAGCCTTTTTTTTTTTTTAATAGCTACTTAAAGTTGTGAAAGAATATTGCTAGAATAATATGATTTTTGTTAGGGCTCAATAAATGCTGGCTTTTGTAAGCAGGTATGGCTATAAAATGGCAAATGCAGAGCCAGGGTAAGTGCCCCACTCCAATCCCAGTATTTGGGAGGCAGAGGCAAAGTCAGGCTGATTTTTTTTTGAGTTGCAAACTGGTCTACAGATTAAATTCTATATCAGCTAGGACTATGAAAAGAGATCCTGTCTCTTATGAACCATAGTTACAGTATACAAGAAATGTTGCATGTGGGCTTCTGACTACAGGGAATATAATTGAGGAAGAAGTCCAGTTGCTTTGCTGTGAAATATGCCACATTGTGTTGGACCCAGGCTACATAAGTGTGCCCATAATGATAGCTTTTTGGTGGTGGTTTCTTTTTTTTTTTTTTGGTTTTTCCAGACAGGGTTTCTCTGTGTAGCCCGGGCTGTCCTGGAACTCACTCTGTAGACCAGGCTGGCCTCGAACTCAGAGATCCACCTGCCTCTGCCTCCCAAGTGCTGGGATTAAAGGCGTGTGCCACCACCGCCCGGCTGGTGTGTTTTCAAGGCAGACTTCTTCCTAGACTTGGTCTCTTTGACAGCAGCTGCCCCAAGAATCTCATGGTGGCCTTGCCCGACTTTCCTTAGACTACTTGGTACTCTAGGACTTTTGTGTTGTCTCCGCTATGTGATAATGCCTGACAGGAAGAGCAGCTTAGGACCCGTTTTGACTGGCAATTTGATAATGTGTTAACAGGAGCTTGAGGTAGCTGCTCACAGCACATCCTCAGTAAGGAACCTAAAGCAGGTAAATGCTCTGCTTGCTTCTTTTCCTTTTTATTTCTTTAGAATGGTGGAATGAATGAGCAATGCTCCCCGTTATCTCAGGTACTTGTATACTTAGTCCCCAGTTAATGGTACTGTTTGGGGAGTGTAAATTACCATGGCTACGGTGTTTTATCAACGGCATTAAAGAGTAGTTAGTATAGACTGGAAACCCCAGCCCATAGAATGGTTTACCTCTCATTTAAGGTGTGTGTGGCATGCATGTAAATACATGTAGAGTTTGTGGGGTCACATACCCTGGCCCGTGTGTGTGTGTGTGTGTGTGTACACCAGAGCAGAATATTGGGTGTCTTCTATTTCGGTGTGCCTCGACTACCTTGGGACAAAGCCTCACCAGACTAGAAGTTCATCACTTGAAGCAGACTATCTAGCCAAGAAGTTCCCAGGATCTGCCCATTTCCACCTCCCAGTGGCAGATTCACAGGCATGCAGTGATGCTGGCTTTTAACACACATGTTGGTATTTAAGCTGATGTTTACAGAGCTCATGCTCTTGACCACTTAAGTGACTCCTCAGCCTACAGTGGGTTTTCACTCCTTAATGAACCCAATCTAGAAACTCCTTCAGGGGAGTGGAGAGATGGCTCAATGGTTAGGAGCACTGGTTTACCTTCTTGAGGACCCAGGTTCAATTCCCAGCACCTACATGGCTATTCAAATCTGTCAAATCCTGTTGCAGAGAATCTGACACATGTATGCATGCATGAATGCATACATACATACATGCATACATACAGGCATACATACAGGCATACAGGCAAAACACCCATGTGCATTAAGACAAAAAGAAAAAACTTGAGATATGCTCATCAGTTTGTCTCCTAGGTTATTGTAGAATATATCAGGTTGACAGTATTAATGTCACAGATAATTCACTAACAGTTTTACTCAAACTGTTGGGCTTTTTCCTTTCTCCCCTATTTTCTTTGACACACATTTCCTTATTAAAATTCTCACATCTAGTCCTCTTGGGCTTATTGCTTGGAGTACCCAGACAGCAAAGGAGACAGTGAGGAAATGAGCTGGTCGTAGGCCAGGCGTTCCCATGCATGGCTGCAGTTCTGGCACTGGGGAGGTAGAAACAGAGAGGATTGAGGGTATCCTTGCCTATGGTAGTTCTATGCCAGCCTGGGATTTTATGAGACCTTGTCTGAAAAGGAAGATAAGAGGCTTCTGGGACAATGAGTAGGAGCAGAGAGAACCTGAAGTGGATACCACTAAGAATTGACTTCTGTGGCGGGAGGTGGTGGTGCACGCCTTTAATCCCAGCACTTGGAAGGCAGAGGCAGGCGGATTTCTGAGTTCGAGGCCAGTCTGGTCTACAGAGTGAGTTCCAGGATAGCCCGGGCTACACAGAGAAACTCTGTCTCGAAAAACCAAAAAAAAAAAAAAAAAAAGAATTGACTTCTGTTATAGAAACGAAGATGCTGGGAGGCTGGAGTGTTGCGACTTTATGAGCCTACATGTAACCCCTATAGGAACTGCCAGAAAAGGAGATATAAAACAAAGAAGTCAATACAGGGAGTGGGCGTAAAGGTACATAGAAAAATAGTTTAAGTACATCAGCAAGTACTTATGGTGGAAGAAGTAAGTATAAAGTTTCCAATCACATGACACAATTTAGTAACAAATAGAAACAGTGATCCAGTACATGACATCTGCAGCAGACAGATTGTGAGACAAAAGAGGGGGAAAGGGTGAAAACATTACATACAGACTCTTCACTGAATCAGAGCAGGATGCGAGGGGAGGTGGCCAGAAGTTGGTATCTGCTGTCTCGGTCCTTGTGTGTGTGGGGGGTGTTTGTCTTCTCTCAAACAGTCGCTCACTGAACATGGAGCTGTTACTTCAGCCGTGCTGGCTGGCCAGCAGTGTCTAAGGACGCCCTGACCCCACCTCCAGTCTCAGGGTCACACTGTGCCCCCTAGGGTTTTTCTGTGGTGCTAAAGACCCAGGTCCTCTTGCTGTTCTACCTGTACCACTGTATCTGTTGCCTGCACAGGCAAGAAGAGGGTATCTGGAGCCCTGGAGATGCAGATGGCTATGAATGTGGCCGTGTAGGTGCTAGGAATCAAACCCAGGTCCTCCGGGAGAGCAGCCAGTGCTCCCCATCCTCCAGTTATCTCTGTTTTAATGTACATGTGGGTGTGTGCAGGTGCCTTGGAGACCAGAGGTATCCAATACCCTTGCAGCTGGAATTATAGGTGGTTCTGAGGTCTCTTCAGCCTCCTAAGATAGCTCTTAGTGTCTTTTCTGACCATAGCACTGTGAAGTTGTAAAAATCACAAGGTTTGTGGAAATTAACACAAATGGGGAGGAGGAGGATTCGGTGCTGAAGCTGGAACCCACAGCCTTGTATATCCAGAGTTCTTGCTTTACCACCGAGCTGCTTCCCAGTCTCAGCCATGAACCTAACTACTGACTCAGAAGAAGAGCCAACACACAGCAGCCCCAACTCCCCCAACACCACCAATGGGCCAAAATAACAAAACATTCATATGTGTTAGATATACAAACCAAGAGAAAGACTCAAATTACTTAACTCAGAAATGAAAGTAGGAGCCAGGTGTGGTGACACATGCCAGTGGGAGCCAGAGGCTAGCCTGGTCTACATAGTTCCAGGCCATCCATAACCACATGAAACCCTGTCTTGGAAGACAGATAAACCTACAGTGGAGGGTCAAATTATAGAAATCAATAATAACCACATTAAAAAGCAAGTTGATTTACCTAGCTGATAAATCAGACCAGACTAAAGCTAGAAGATAAAGTTACTATGTGATACAGGGAGTAGTTAGAGTTGTAATGGATTTAAGTATACACCAAATGTTGGCCTCTGTTTTCATCAAGCACTAATTGTCCTGAAAGGCCAGATAGATCCTAACACAGTAATTCTGCCATTCTGATTTCTAGATGGGTCATCTGGTCTAAAAACCAGCAAAGAAACAGCTAAATTACATCATATTTCATCCAAAACAGTGAATATTGATTTCTCAGCCACTATTCTCTAAAATACATTCTAGGCCACAAAATAAGATTTACTGAATATAAACTGAAATTATTTCTTCCATCTTGTCAGATCTTAGTACAGTGAAATAGAAGTCAATAGCAAGAAGCGCAGCAGACGCTGACAGATAAAATAGGCACTGAACATTACCAGAGGCTGGTGGTGCGGGCCTTCAGTCCCAGCACTTGGGAAGCTGAGGCAGGTGGATGTCTGAGTTGGAGGCTAGCCTGGTCTACACAGAAACCATCTCAAAACAACAACAACAACAAATCCTTAGATAAAATACAATGAAAACACAGCCTGTTAGAGCCATGGGGACAAGGCCAAGCAGTTCTAAGAGGAAATCAGAGTTGCGGGTGTGAGCCGGAGTTCAGATTGCCAGCACCTGCAGAGAGAAAAGCCACGAGCAGGGAGGAAGGTCGGCAGGTCAGTGAGCTCCAGTTTGAGAGAGACCCTGTCTCAAGAACTAACGTGAAGGGAGACAGATAGGACTCAGATCCTGACAAGCACACATTTGCCTGCACACACATAACAAAAATATGTACTTGTATGCCAGCATAAACATTTTTAAAATCAGTTGTGAATTCTTGCACCTGCTACCAGTCTGGACTCAGGTCCCATGCTTGCATGGTAAACTTTACCCAGTCCTCTTCCCAACCCTGCTTTCTTTCTCTCTCTCTCTCTCTTTTTTTTTTTTTTTTTTTTTTTTTTTTTTTTTTTTAGAGGTAGTCACTAGTAATTGTATTTTCCTCTTAGAACTGCCTATGGTTCTAAAAACTTCAACAGCCCAATCCAGAAGCCGAAGATGGTAAAAAGTAACAAGGCAGGATAAAGACTTAGTTCATTGAAAATATAAGATTAACAAAAGAGAGAGAAGACCTAAATTATAAAGGGATATTTTTAAATCATTTTAAAAATCTGGAAAATGGAGCCAGGTGGTAGAGATGCACACCTCAGCACGCAGAAGGCGGAGGCAGAGGCAGGCAGATCACTGAGTTTGAGCCCAGCCTGGTCTACAAAGTAAGTTCTGGGGTAGCCAGGGCTATACAGAAACCCTGACTGGAAAACCAAAAATAAGTAAATAATAGAAAAATGTCAAATGAGGAAGATATAAACAAACAGAAAAGAACCACTAGAGTGAAGAGAAAGGCTCCAGGGTGGGGAAACGCCATTGCCAGTTCATCCCAGAACAGAAATAACATCTGTAACATGCATATAGATCTGCAAAAGTTAAACGCCAATGAAGCATATAGGTTACTTTCCTCATTGCTGCAAGGAAGCACCTGACCAGAGCAACTTACAGGGTTATCCAGACTGACAGGCTTTTAGTTTGCTTTCCAATACCGAGATGAAACACTGACCAAAACCACCCTAGGCAGGAAAGGGTTTAGACTCCATGGAGGGAAGTCAGGGCAGAAACCTGGAGGTGGTAACTGAAGCAGACATGAAGGCATGCTCCCCGCTGGCTTGCTGTTGACGATGTGTGCACATTCAAGAGGCCAAAACCTAGAAGAATGCTTGTGCTGGGCTCATTGTCTCATCTTTACTCAGTCCAGGACCACAGCCAGAAAACGTTGCTGCTCACAATTTAGGTGGGTCTTCCTACCTTGATTTACCCTCACAAGCATGACAATTTTAGCCATGAACTAAATAAACCATTCTTAAGAAACACAGTGCACTTGGGAGGCAGAGGCAGGCGGATTTCTGAGTTCGAGGCCAGCCTGGTCTACAGAGTGAGTTCCAGGACAGCCAGGGCTACACAGAGAAACCCTGTCTCGAAAAAAAAAAAAACCAACAACAAAAAAAAGAAATACAGCAGCTAATAAATACTTGAACATCCTTAGGAATCAGGGAAATGCAAACCTACTTCCAAGATAACCGTTTCAGTCTATTCAGAACAGCTACCAAGAAAATGACACAGACACCGGATACAGTCAAGGTAAAGGCAAGTGGATCTGTGAGTTAAAGGCCAGCCTGGTCCACATAGTTCCAAGAAGCCAGAGCCATATTTCATTTTCTCAAGAAAAGCAAAAGTAAAGAGGTGATATTTTAAGCTGGTTATGCAGTATCTTAATATCTAATAGTTCTTCTGTGAGTTTGAATTTTAATGCAAAATTGTTATACAAAAAAGGAAAATAAAATTGTTCTAATTGAATAATAATTTTCAAGTGTATTCTGAAGTTGTCCAGTACTGTTTTTTTTTTTAATGTTTTAATAATTGTTATTTTGTATGGGGGTTATTATTTTTATTTTCTGTGTACCTGTGCTCTGCATATATACCTGTATGTCATGGTTCCTGTCCGAGGTCAGAAGAAGGTATCAGATGCCCTGCAACTGTAGTTACAGATGGATGTAAGCCACCGTGTGGATGCTGAGACTCTACCTGGATCTGCAGCAAGAGCAGGAGCAACACGTGCTCTAACTTGCTGAGCCATCTCTCCAGCCATTTTTCTCATTGTCCTCCTCCTTTTGTGGTGGTTGTTATTTTGAGACAGGGTCTCACAGAGCCCAGGTGGCTTTAAATCCACTGTGTAGCAGAAGAGGCTCAGGTTGGTATTGATCTTCTGATTTTTCTGCCTTTACCTCCCACATACTGGAATTATAGGCATGTATCCCACACCAGATTTGTTCACTTGTTTGTTGGTGGCAGGGTCTCACTCTGTATGTAGCCCAGTTGTCCTGGGACTTACAGTGTGAGACCCAAATCTCAGCTCCCTAAGGGCTGGGATTCCCACATCCAGATGAAAGACCAATGCTTGACTTCAGGCTCCAGCAATGCTGAGACAATTCTATTGATATAAGTAAGAAAATCAGACAAAATATTTTATAAATACAATTTTGTTTTTTGTTTTTGGAGACAGGGCTTCTCTGTGTAGCCATGTCTGTTCTGGAGCTCCCTCTGCAGACCATGCTGGCCTTGGACTCACGGAGCTCCATTTTACTACAGTTACTGGGTGAGTGAGTGAGTGTCAGGACATACCCCAGGCACATGTGGAGATCAGAGGACAACTTGCAAGAGTCAGTCCTTACCTTCCACGCAGTGTGTGCAGGTCCTGGAGAATTGAACTTAGGTCATTAGGCTTAGCAGCAAGTGCTTTACCCACTAAGATAATCTTGTAAGCTCTCTCTCTCTCTCTCTCTCTCTGTCTCTCTCTCTCTCTCTGTGTGTGTGTGTGTGTGTGTGTGTGTGTATGAGAGAGACAGAGACAGAATGAGAGAGAGAGAGATCACCTGTGTGCTCTCTGAATGCAAATCCTCAACAGTTTCCAAAAAAACATGGTGACACAGGGAAGTGACATTGATGCTCAGGGACATGGTTCATCTCAGAGGCCACTGAGAACCTGGAGTGTTGACCTGGAGGAGGGAGACATTCAAATACAGGCTCACCAAATGCTGCAAGCCCTGTAAACCAGCCTCTGCTTTGAGTCAGGGACCTTGTGTGAACATTCCATACTAGTCATTTAAACGGACACTCCAGTAGGGAAAAACATCAGAGAAGGAGCCTTGGATTTCCAGATACCAGCGTCAGAGAATACCCAGCAAGGAGAGAGAACTGTGGTAGGTGTGTGAGCTATACTGTGTCCACCTCCTCCTGACTACACACCAAGTCTTAACCCTCAAGAATAAGCGAGTTAGACATGTGTAATCAGAAAAATACAATATCTAAAGAGAAATGAATAGGCAAGTCTAGAAGCTGACTAAGGACAGCCAAAGATAACATTAGCTCACTAAGAGTTTGCACAAGGCAACAGTCTCAGCTAGCATCTCATCCTGGGGCAGGATGGTTGCTTTCATAGAAGTAACAGTTTCGTTGAAACAAAGAGACACTTAATGACTCCACCCAGAAAACTCTTAGAACTGATAAACACTTCAGCTAAGTAGCAGGATACCGAATCAACAACTAACAATAAGCAGTAGCTTTCCTGTATACAAATACATTTGTGAAAGCATGCCAAGAAAGAAATCAGGAAAACAACTACACTCTCCGTAGTTCAGAAAAGACAGCAGAAGATACCTAATGGGAGAACGGGAAGATGAGTACAATAAAAACTTTAAAACAAGAGAGAAACTGAAGGCAAAGAATAAGGGAGATTTCTCCGCACTCATGGACTGGAAGTGTAAAAGTATGAAAACGGCTATCCTGTCCAAAACAACCAACAGATTCATTACAGTCCCCATCAGAATCCCAAAGCCATTCTTCCCAGACAGAAGCAGCAATATTAACATTCCTTGTGGAGAAGCTGGGAATGCAGCTCAGTCCACCTAGTGTTTGTCCAGCATGCCCAAAGCCTCAATCTGGTCCCAAGTCCCAGAACTGCATGAAACAGGCATGGTAGTGCATGCCTAAAATCCCAGCATGCAGGAGGGAGACAGGATAATCACAAGTTTTTGGACCCTGTTTCAAATTTTTGCTGAACTAAAAATATGGGTCAGTGGTTAAGTGCATCGGCTGCTTCTTCCAGGGGACCCAAGTTTAGTTTCCAGCACCCACTTCACGTGGTTCACAGATATCTATAAACTCCAGTTCTACTGCCCTCTTCCAACCTGTTGGTACCTGCACTCACATGGCATACGTCCATGAAAACACATGCACATAAATAAAAATAAAAACAAAAAGTTTTTAATTTGGGCACTCAGGAGGCAGAGGCTATGAATCTGTGAGTTTGAAGCCAACTCAGTCTACAGTGTAAATTGCAGGCTAGCCAGGGCCACGTAGTGAGACAAACAGGAAGCCGCCACCTTCATTATACCTAACAAACAAAGGACGCAGGAAATCCTCATGGTGCAGCTAGCCCAGTGCCCATCAGTGTTTCTCAGGGTTTAACATGCTGTCACCAACATAAAGGTCTTGTTAAAATGTCACACTTGCGCAATGGTGAGTGGCCAACAGGCCAGGTGGCACAATGAAGGACTCTGAGGTGCTCTGAGACAGGAAAGTCTTTATGCCTTGGTCAGAGTAAGGACAATGACAGATGCAGGCAGCAAACACTGGGGTCTTTTCACACTTTTTATTTCTTAGTTTTCTTTCATTAGCAAATATACAAACAGGGTAGAGTGGACCCCATAAGCCAATGGCTCTTCCCGACATCATAGCTCTCCTTGCCTGTGAACCTTTTCTAAAAGGTTAAAGCAAATCCAACCATCATCCTTTCAGGTGTACCTCTTATAGATAAGGATAAAAAAAAAAAAGCCTATATAGTCATTATCACACAATGTAACAGTGTTATGTAACACAAAAGTAAGTAATAACTATTCGATTTCAAGCTTCTTCCCAGGCTACGGCTTCCTGGTCTGTCCCTTCAGGGCCTGGGAATTCAGGGACTGAACACATAGCTATGGTCCTTCTGGAATCAAAATGTCTAACTTGCCCATTTCACTTCTGGGACTAAAAAGGCTACGGCTTCCTGGTCTGTCCCTTCAGGGCCTGGGAATTCAGGGACTGAACACATAGCTATGGTCCTTCTGGAATCAAAATGTCTAACTTGCCCATTTCACTTCTGGGACTAAAAAGGCAACGGCAGTAGCTTTAGAACCATCGCTTTCGAGTCTGAGTCTCATCTTCCCTGGCCTTTCCTGGATCCTTCAGCCTTGGGAATAGAACAGTAAACAACAGACTGGACATTTGAATGGGGCTGCTTCAGGAGATGCCTGGGAGATCACATACCCCAAACTCTTAGCTTTAGACTCCTTCAGTTTCTCCCACACTCTTCCTTCCCGCCCCCAGTACAAAAGGTGTGTGACCGTCTGCCCTTCCAGTCTCCAGCACGGGTGGAACGAGCTTCCTTTCATAGAGGAACAGACAATGCCACCCTTCTGTCAGGTCCTGTCCTTGTATGGAGCTCTGTACTCTCATGCCTGCTCCTGACAACCACAGGATGCAGCCAGCACATTCGGCCTCTGCATCCCATGCCCCCCCCCCCATCAAATCTTGAGCCTCCCAGCCCTCAGACTCGGAAGAGGAATCATGAGGCTTCCTGCCAGCCTCACAACCAAATACCAAGGGCTGCTAAGTACCAGACCTGGGGAGGAGCTAGCTGTGTCACACTCGGTTCACAGGTCTCAAACTCTGGGTTAGTCAGGCTGCGCGTGACAGGATTCAAAGTCAAAGTCATTAAGCACAAAGGGACATTGAGGGGAAGGATATAGGCGTCTCCTCCAGTGGTCAGGACTCCGGAAAGGCAGGAGGTGGACGGGACTTCCTTTCTAGTCTTGCCTCTCCCCCCCACCCTCTTCTGGTAGGCTCCTTCCACCCTCTGCAGATCCCTCAGAATGCTCGGGAGTGTAGGCCTCAAGGAGTTACCCCTAAATGAAGCACACAATTTGAAGGAGCTGTGTGAATTCTGAAGCCTGGGTCCACGAGACCAACTAAGTTATTGTGTCTGGGTGGAGGCTGGACATCTACTTCTAAATTATTGCAATGTGCACTTAAGGCCAAGGACTACCTGATGGCTTCAGGCTCAGGAGAGGGTTCTCACTTGGGAAACTTATTTAGGATCAGAGTTGTCCATAGGGAGGGACGGCTGCCGTCAATCAGAAGATTAATTGGTCAGCAATTCAGCAGATATGTGATTACCTGAGCATAGCAACTCTCGGTCACCTGCTTCCCCGCTCCCACCCCACTGTCAGCTGTAATGTTTTGGTCTTCATACCTCAAGACTGCACAGAAACAAGGAGCTGAGGTGGCTCCTGGGATTCAGTAATGTGGTGGGCGATATGGTTAGAGACTGGAAGTGGGAAAGGCCAGCACTAGCTGGCTCTAGCTAGGAAGACATATGGGAAGCAAGAGAAGAGAGTGGTGGACACCTGGTCCCAGGAGAGGGACAGACCTAGAGTCCAGGGAGAGGGTTGGGTGGCAGAAGCCTGCAAGGCAGGGCCAGCACTCCCTGGATAGGGGACCCGGGGATGAAGGATATTGCTGGCCCTTTGCTTACCTGGGTTGATTTCCTTCAGTTCCTCAGAGGATTTAACCTTTTCTAGTACCTGGACTTCAAGACCCGAAACCCTGTCATCTGGCTACACTTCAGGGTGAGGGAGCATTGACAGTCACTACAGGAGTAGGATAAGAGCTGAGCAGAGGGCTTTGGAGTTGGCTTAGGGCTGTCCTGATGCCGTGTCCCTCTCCACTCCCTTCCTCACCGAGGGAGCCCCTACAGGATCCTGTCACTTGGCTGTGACACAGCCCCCAGTTGGGCCTCACAGAGACTGTCTTTTCCCTTAGGAGGACTCCCAGGGAGAGCCTAGAACATTCTACCTATGGAATGGTCTCCATGCCAGGGGCTCCCCTCACCCTGAGGTCTTGCTCCCCTACTAGGCGAGGCTTTAGGTGGCTTCCAGGGTTAGCTGTCATCTTCCCTCATGGAAGTTCTGGTACAAGACTCTAAGGCAGGGCAGGCAGAGATACAAAGCAAGAACCCTAAATGCTTCCTGCTCTGCCTGTACCCTGCAACCCACCTCAATAGCCCCAAGAGCTGGCTCTGGCCTCTCTAGTCCAGGCCCCACCCTAGGCGCATGAGAACAGATAGGATGACATCACACTTGGGGCCAAATGTTCACTTCTCTTTCCAAAAATATCAAATACACAGTCTAGAGGTCGTAGGGGGCCTGGTTGGGAACCTGGCTTTTACACACCCAGGGGGCCCTTGACCGAGGCGGGCAATTTAACAACGGGTCTGCAAGTCAAAAGAGAGAAAGCTGGTTAGTGGGATGAGCAAAGGTTGAGGGGAAATACCAGGGGCTGTGGAGTTCAGGCCCAGGAGCAGGATTCTGATGGCAGCCCTGCCTGGGGCCTGTTCCTAGGGGTGTGAATGACAGTCTGACCTCGTGACCTGTATGGGCATCCAAACAATGTTGGGTAACTGGCTGCCAGAGGCTGAGGCCTGCTCTCACAGGTTGGAGAGCCATGCCTCCAAGTCTCTCTGAAGCTCAGTTGTCCTTGGGTCTGATGTGGAGACAGTCCTTAGCCCAGAGTACTTCTTCTATGTGCTCGCTGTGAGAACTGGGAGTATGGAAGGCTGTCTGGCCCAGAGTGCTGTACGCTGAGATCCTTCTGTTGCTGGGAGGCCGTCAGGGCCCAGCCTGTATTAGGCAGATGGGTCCTTCAGCAAATAAGTTGGCAATTGAAGGAGCTGGTGGCTAAGCTAGTGTATAAATTCTGGTACTTATTCTGGTGTAGACAGAACAGGCCTGGTCCTTACTGGGTCACGTGTGGGCTGGGTCTTGCCTCTGCTCTCTTTGAGTGTCTGAGTCTGGGACTCAGAGCCTATGTTGAGGACCAGGTGTTTGGAGCTCCAGACTGAGTTCAAGGGATCCATACTCCCTCTACCCTGCCCAGGGCATTATTTAGTCTGGCTCAAGTTCTGGGCAAGGGGGTTGCTGGGCAAAGGGGGCTAGGTAGGGTAAGCAGACTCAGACGTACTCTCGGGCAGCAGTTGAGGGTCCAGAGCGATAAGGCTGTGGGATGCTGTTGGCTCGCTCAGGTTCTGGGCATGTGCAGCAGAGAAAGGAACCACCCAGCATGGCCAGGCCAGCAGAGGCCCAGCCAACAAACAGAGCTGGGCCAAATTCATATCTGTAAGAAGTAGAAAGGACTGTATCAGGCTGCAAATCCCAGCCCTGGCTAGCCCCAACCCTCCTGGGGTCCACTCCCTCACCCCCAGCACCTGGTACACAGAGGGTAGCACACAAGCTCACAGGCCTCTTCCTTTTCTCCAAATAAACTAGGGTGAGCGCTCACCCTGTGTCCCTCCCCACCAACAAGTCCACACCACACAGCTCAAGCCTCGGATGGGCAGTTCCTCATCTGGTGGATACAGAGATCCAGATGGACACAGTGGAACAACCCGTCATCCATGCCCCACGCCCCACCGGTGGTGGTCTGGTCTATAGAACAGCATCCAGCCAGGGCTGCTCCTTACTGCCTTCTGGAGATGGCTGTCCCTCTGCCTGGCCCTCTGCTCTCTTCACACCCATCCCTGCCAACCAGCCTAACTCTCCTAGGGTTTCTCCATCTCTGTGGCTTGGTACAGGTCTTCCTCTCCTAGAACCTTCCCTGTTCTTTCTACCTTCAGGGCCAGTTCATATAGAACCTCCTGGCTGAGGAGTTTGTCTTACAGTTCTCCTTCACCCCCCTACCTGCTCCTCTCACCGCCCCCCAGAGAGAGAGACAGAGAGAGAGAGAGAAAGAGAGAGAGAGAGAGAAAGAGAGAGAGAGAGAAAGAGAGAGAGAGAGAGAGAGAGAGAGAGAGAGAGAGAGAGAGAGAGAGAGAGAGAAGAGAGCAGAGGATCCTTTAATCTGCACTGGAGAGCAGACAGGCTAAACTGTGTTCTCAGGACCCAGCCCAGGCAGCCCTGAGAGACCAGAAGAAATGGTCCCAGTTCCAGCTTGGCTCCTTGGGTTAGACAGGATCCTTGTATGGCAGGTCTTGGTGCTGTAGCTGCCCACCCAGAGTACAACTCTCTTGTCTGAATTCTTCTATCTTTTCCATGGATCCTTTCCATGGAGACAGCCCAGGAATCCTTTCACATCCCCCACCACCCAGAGTCAGCAAGACATCTGGCCTGGGAACTGTCATTCTTTGCTCTTGCCTGGGCTGAAAGGAAGGGAAGAACCAGATAGACTCAGGCCCTTCTGAAATCCCCTGTCTATACCCCCACCCACCCATAGGACTTCAGCCTTACCAATTCTGACCAAAGAAGCTCCTAATTATATGGCCTGCTTCCTGAAGCTGCCTCCTTAGTCAGAGCCCCCTGCTGGAGGCAAGGCAGCAGGTGGCCTCTCTGCTCTTCTGCACACAACAGAGGGCAGCAGCAGCCTTACCCAGGATGAGGGGCAAATTCTCACAGCTGCTGGGCCTTACCTTAGTTAACTATTTTCTCCAGTCTCATGTTCCCACCCCCAATTCTACTTCCTCATTCAGGAAGCCAACTTGGCCTACTGCCACCAGCGGAAGTAAAACAAGCCCTGGTGTGCGAAGCCCTGGGAGAAGTCCCTTTCCTTATCACCTCTTGGGTCCTCACAACCACAGGAGACCTGGTTCTGACAGGAAAAGATTAAGTCACAAGTGATCCAGGTCACCCAGCAAGAACATGGAGTTAGACTTCAGACCTCACGTGGCTCTCCTTTCTTAGAAACTATCTGGGGCCTGTTCTCTCTTTCCTCTTCCAAGTGACAGCCAAGGGACCAGGGCAGGACAGATAGGAAGGAGGCCCAGCTCCAGCACTCACCTGGCATTGACAGGAGTGCTGGGGTTGAAGAATTCCTGGGTCACCAGGGTAGCGTACCACGAGACAGCAGTCAAAGTACAGAGACCTAAGGACCAAGGAGAGGCACTCAGTTCTGCCTGGCCCAGCCAGCCACAAGCTGCCTGGTCAAGACGGGGGAGGAAGCTGAGCACTCACCCGCCAAGAGGAAGAGAGCACCTCCGGAGATGGCCACACGGCCCTTGGCAATAGGATTACTGTCTCCAACCCGGGTACACTTCATGCCCACGACGCTGAGCACCATGCCCACAAAGCCCAGGAGCACGGCCACTACCATCAGGGCTCTTGCTGACTGGATATGACCTGAGACAGTTTAAGAAGGGTCTGAGCAGGAGTGGAAACTTGGAGATGGTGTGTGTGTGTGTGTGTGTGTGCAAATTGGAGGTGTTAGACCTAAAATGGGAGGAAGTTGGTGTGGAAGGGCTTGGGTAGAAGCCTAAAGAACCCCAAGCACTTGCCTGCTTGTGAGAAGATGTTTCCCACACGCCCTTGCCAGGTCCTCTGAATGGTGCTGGGTGATGGGGTAGTTTGAATGTGTTCCTCTGCTCCTTTCTCTTGGGCCTGGTACGCCCTCAAGCAGCAGAAGATGGGGCAGAATACCACTCAGGATCACCAAAGGAAGAGCTGAAAGTCTGTGAGGACCAGCTAAACCCAGCTTGGTTCCCAGTGGCAACCCTGTCAATCATCCATGGAGGCGTAGGCCTCCTTTATGAGTGTACTGATAAGTTCTGGGCCCCAGGCAGCCCAGGAGACTTGGATCCATGAAGAGGCCAGTGATCTGTCTGGACCAGTGTGAGCGGCACTGACTGGTGGGCAGTTCTGCTGCGAGCCTTGTCGGAGTGCAGGTGGGATGGTCCCAAGGTCAGAGCTGTAAAGGTGTCTGACCGTGTGGTGTGTGTGTGTGTGTGTGTGTGTTTGTGTAAACATGTCTGTCAATATGGACTATGGAGAGAAGAGGAGTGGAGAGTTTTAACAGTCTTATGGAGCCAGACCCTCATCTCAGTCCACCCTCTGATGCCCTGGGTGTTAGTGTCCTAGTTACACAGGAGAGCATTAAGGCACAAGGGTTGGGTGATGGATGTCAGGACCGGGAGCCCAGGCTGCCAGCCTCTTGTGCTCCTGCCTCTCCCGAGCCTAGAGACCTGGCTGGTCTGGACTCTCCGGTGTACACAGGCCAGTAATGCCACAGGGGCTGGAGTGTGCTGCCCAGGACTGAGGACAGACTGTGAGAAAGCTTGCCCTCCACCTCCCCAGCCCAGTCAGTGCCCCCTCCCCAGCTCCCACCAGAGGCCTACCGTCCAGGGCCAGGAGTGAGTCATAGAGTTTGCATTGCACCTGCCCGGTGCTCTGAGAGGCGCAAGACATCCACAGCCCTTCGTAGAGGCCCACGGCAGTGATGATGGCATCGCCTGCATAGGAGGACTGCTTCCACTGTGGCAGGGCCGTGCTGGCAATGATGCCCACCCAGCCACCCAAGGCTAGGAAGTAGCCCAGGAGCTGGAGGCCTGAGTTGGCCATGGCCTACACAGGTAGGAGTCTGAGGGTTCCAGGACTTAGCGATGGGCCAGGGTCTGGAGAGCGTTGTGGTCATGGTAAGACGAACAGCTGGAAAACGGGAGCTAAGTGGCACAGGAAGAGAGGAGGAAGGGGATGGCTGACTGGCCAGCCCAAAAAGTCAGCCCAGCAAAGGCAGTAGCTGCTGGATTCCAGAATGCAGGGGGCGGCCTTGGGGCTGGAAAAGGCCAAAACCCGCCCACAGCCAGTTCCCAGCAGAGCTCTTTTTGCCCAGTTTCTTGGGAGTGGAGGGCGGAACCTAGAGTCCAAGCTGGGGGACCCCTGCCCTCCCTGTCTTAATAGTAAGGAAGGGAGGGGCTAGGAGGAGTGACTCTTTCCCTTTCCAACCAGGAAACCCCCTTCAGGAGTGATTCCAGTGCCCTAAGGTTCTCCTAATCCCTTCCGCAAGCACCAGCTCAGTGGATGGCTTTGCTGTGCTTTGGTGCCTGTTTTGAACCAGGGGTTTCTTGCACACTGACTTGAGGATAGAAAAAGAAAGAAATTTTAGTTACAGCAGGAAAAACTATAGAGTGTGCGTGTGCATGTGCGTGCGTGCGTTGCGTGCGTGCGTGCGTGCGTGTGTGTGTGTGGCGTGCATGTATGCTGGGTATGGAAATCAGGCTTTGTACATGCTAGGCAAGCACTCTACCACTGACCTAGATCCCCTGGAGTTAGTTTGGGTAAGGGCTCTAAGGCCACACATGCAGAGACTTGGTTAAATATGAGCTTCTGGGGAGGAGAGTCCTGGGTACCTAGAAGCCTATCAAAATAAGGGAGGCCAAACTGGGGGCAAATGCTGTGAGGTCTGTCTGGGATATGAGGAGAAGAGGGACCCACAGTAACTGGGCCAGCAGTAGCTGCCTGCCAGCCTCAGACATGGTGGGGAGCTGGGGAGATCTATGCCAGCATCTGTCCTGGACTCAGAGGAAGAACTGCTCAGCCAGTTAATCCCCTTCTGGCTGGTTCAGCAGCTCCTGCTGGGACCTGAGACAGCAGGCCCTGGCCCCTAGCTCCAGAACAGCCTGGCAGGAGCAGTAGCCTCTGTACATTCCTGGGGTTCAGGCTTCCCACTCCTAGCCCCCTGCCTGCCCCTTCTCCCTCAGCCCTCGGGAGCAGGGAATGTTTAACTCCCCTGGGTCTCATTAGCAATCCTCTCACGTTTATTTCAGCCCCACAGGCTTGGCCTGGGTGCAGGAGGAATGTGACACCCCTGCTCCCTCCAGCCAGCCTCGCAGCAGCCGCCCCTCTGCATCCCCTGCATCCATCCATCCCACTGCCTTTCCTGAGCTGCAACATGGCCAGCTTCCTCCCCCACACCTTCAACCCCCACTGCAGGGACAAACCCCCAGCCTGCTGCCTCGCATTCTTCACGTGGGTGCCTGGCACGCTCAGACAATGGCAAGCCTATGTGCCTGCTCAGGGCGTGGGCCCCGGTATGGCCTGCAGCTCCAGCTCTGAGCTCAGGGGACCTGGGAAGCTGGGTAAGGGTGAGTGCTGTTTGGTAGACAGTGCCACACACTGGGTCCCTCTGACTTCCTGCGTACACAAGACCTGCTTCTTAGAGTAGCCTGCTAATCCCCAAAATACCAGTGGGGTCCAGAAGGGTGACAGAAAAGATGGTTCAGGCTTCCAAGTCTCCTGCCATGAATGATAAGACAATAGGACCAAAAGAAACAGGGGAGATTACCAGAGAGAGCCCAGAGTGAGGCAGGAGATACAAGCAAAAGATTGCTGGGGGCAATAAAGCTCTGATAACCTTAAGGCAGGCCTTCCAGGTAGGCAGGTAACTGAGATGTGTATAGCGCTGGTTCCTATGGCCTCTCCCCATGTCTTTGCCTTTCTGCCTTTTGGAGGGAATGGGGTTAGGGATGGGGGTGCCTCATAAGATGCTCCCTACTAATGAGACAACTGTGGAGGATTCAGCATCTTCATCGTTAAAGAGATTCTGTTTTGCTGAGCTGACATGAAGCTTAGGGGAGGCAGAGGGACTTGCACAGATAGCAACTCTGACACACTGGTCAGATCCCTGAGTTCCGGAGCCTCAGGGCCACACTGAACACTAGCTGTGACCCCTGTCCTAGACATGTGAGAGCTGAGGTAGAGGGAATGATGGTCACTGTCCCCAGAGCTAATGAGGGGCAGCAGGACACCTGTCTGTCTGTCCCTCCATTCAGGTCATCCCCAGACACTAAGGGCCCAGAGCCTCGTGATTATTGTTTCTTCTCAAGAGTTTCTCTGTGTAGCCCTGGCTACCCTGACCAGGCTGTAGACCAGGCTGGCCTGGAACTCAGAAATCCACCCGCCTCTGCCTCCAGAGTGCTGGGTTAATCCACCACCACTCAGCGTAAGCTCCCATAATTCTTACATCTTCCCCTGAAACTCTTGAGTTGCTTTTTCCTTTGTCATTTGAGATTTGGGTCTGTTCTACCTGAACATTCTCTGCTTCACCAGCAGCCTTCCTGTACCAGTGTTCCAAAGCCATCTGGAACTCAAGTCCTGCTCCTGAAGCTGAGTCCCTAACCCAGCCAGCATAGCTTCTCCACCCTAGGGAACCGACCATTCTTGGTGGTTCTGCAGCCCAGTGATTCTCAGGCATGCAGAGAGAGCTGATGGCTCAGGGTTCCCAGCCTCCCAACAGAGCTGATGGGAACTGCCTGGGGTAGACACAAAGTCACAGTTTAAAAATAAATAAATCAAATGCCTTCTCTTCCGGAGGGTGCTGGCTTTTCCTTGGCTACTGAAAAGTGTGTGACCTTAGGCAGGTCCTCAGCTTGTCTTCGTCTGATTCCTCAACTGAAAAATGGTGATACTACTTTCCTGTCTGGTTCATGAGGTCAATTAGGATCATAAATGGTCAGAACTGGGCCTGATCCAAGCTGAGCCCAAGGTATGGGCCCTAGGATGGACCTTCCCTGGTGTCGCTTCATCCTGGCATGGCAGACTGCTTAAGGGTGGGAACTAGCTTCCACCTCCTTCACCATTGTGCTGGCCTGAGGGTGGCCTTGGTAGGTATGTGTTGATCATTGATGGGCTGGTATGAAGAGTCATTGGTTTTGCCTCTCTCGTAATGAAATGCCAGGGACCCGTCCACCATCCTTGCTCATGGCTGGTTAAGAGGGTCTGACTCAGTCCGTTGCAATCTTTTACTTTTCCTGCTGCTGCCATGGAAGTTGGAGGCTCAGAAGTGGTCCCAGCTTTACCACCCCCAGCTGGGTCATGTTCCTGCACAACCACAGGCTTAGGACAGAAATGATTCGCCTTGGGCCACACAGTAAGAAAGCAGGATGCCCAATCATGTGCCACTCCCAAACTGTTCTGCCTGCCCAGGCATAGTGGAACAGTCAAACTGGAATCCCATAATCCTCTGCATGTTCCCATCCACTGCAGTTGGCAAATTGCTTTCTTTCTTCCCAAGGCCCATAAGCAATGTGAGGCTGCATTAGGAGTAGTCTCAGGTGTCTCCACTCTCTAACAAGGGCAAGGACACTTCACAGTTCATGGGGCAGTCCAAAGGTGTCTTCACTCCTTGGGAACAACAGCACTGTACACAGATCTCTGGTGCACCGCCCCGCAGATCTGCACCTTCGCTGGGCACCAGAGACCAATGAGTGTAATGCTCCTATCTGCCCTGGGTTTGCTGAGTTGCTCCTTCTGCCCTCTGACACTCCCACAGGCTATCTCCATCCTAAGCAAGTTTCCATATACTGCTGACCTGCACAACTATATGTTTTCCTAAACACAGACTAAGCATATGCAGTTGAATCTCAGCTGAGACCCTGCCACCACCCACTATTTCTGAATGAGGCACCTAGTCTAATTACATACATTTACCTTGGTCCTGTTGTCATTGAAAACACCTTACCTTTTGGGAGCTCAACAGATGCAGCCTGCTGTCCCTTTGTAGTTACCATGTACTGAATTTGTAAAAGCCAGCTGGGCGGACACAAATGGTGCACCTTTCATCCCAGTGTTCGGAAGACAGAGGCAGACAGATCTCTGAGTCTGAGGCAGACCTGGTCTACAGAGAGAGTTCCAGGACAGTGAGAGCATGTAGAGAAACTATATCTCAGAAAACCAACCAACCAACCAACCAACCAACCAACCAACCAACCAACCAACCACAACCAACCAGACAAAACGAAATCATAAAAGCCATCTGCCCCAATATAGAAACTCCTGAAACACCAGGATAAGGCCAATGCAGAGTTCTGTAATGTAGAACTGCTTCTGTTGTATCAGGTGCTGTATAAGAATTCTTCTGCAAGTATTCCTGGGCATCTTGGCCTCAGCACATGAATTACCTCTCTGTCTTGGTGAGAAAACAACTTGGTCACATCCTTTCGAGTTCAGGAATATTACTCAGCTCATTGTCCAGGGCAGCTCCTAGTCCCTTTACTGTATCCTTTAGGCCTCTGTACAGCAAGTGGTTCACAGGTCGGACAGAGGGAGCAATAAGGGTAACAGCAGCAGTGAGCATGTCCACTGGCACACTGTCTAGCCTTCCAGCTCACCTTCTGCCTCTGCACCAAGCTAACTCCTGCAAAGAGTTGCTAAGGTCTTCCTCCAAATCTCTCTTGTTCATCTTTTGTGCATACCGCCTCACCAAAACATCTCTGGGCAATTCTGACTTCCCTGTTGTCAAACACAGAAGTACATCCTCAGTTCTCCTTTCAGGTAGACTAGGCTGGCCTCGGACTCACTATGTGGTCAAGTCTGACCCTGAACTCCGATCTGCCTGTGTCCACCTCTAAGTGCTAGGGTTACAGGCAAGCACCATCACTCCAGACTTTGGGCTCTCAGCTCATTCAGCCTCTGGACACCGTTTGTCACTACTGCCTTGATCTACACGGCTTTGGGATTGACCTGGCCAGGGCAATGGGGAATGAAGAAATGACAGACTTGTGTATATATAAAACCTAGGATCCGATGAGCTGTGTACTCACTGATGGCCTGCTTGGAAACTCAGCTGGTGTATCATATACAGCACCAAGGAGGAGGAGGGCAGGTTAGCTCATCTCGGTAGGGGATCTCTGCAGGGCAGCAGTCTCTTGCTACAGTCACCTCAGAGGAAGATTCTAGGGTAATACTCAGTACAGTCAATGTCCAGAAGGAGGGCTCTACAGCCATTTGGCACCTGTCCTCAGAGCGGGGGAAGAGGGCCTTGCCACTCCCATGGGTCTACGGCACTGGCATCTTTGCCGTGGCCGTGCTCATGGCAACAGGGCTCACTCAGCTCATTGGCTCCTAACACACTGCTCACTTCCCATTTGAAATGTCCTCGCAGCGGCCCAGACACACCTCTCTTGCTGTTCTTCAGATCACTTCTAGATATCTCCGAACTTCTCTGGTTTCAAACACCAGCTATATATGCCCCTTAGGACTCAAACTCACCCTCAGGACAACAACCCAGGTTCCAGCAGCTGACCGTCTTTCACCTTCTGCCTGGAGAGTCCTCATCTACAGCCTTAACTTGCAAATGCTTCTGCTCATGCCTCATGACAACCTCCTGTTGGCACTGTGGAACTGATCTAAGCCTGGTCTGGCATTACCTCTACTGCCTAGCCCTGGCCCAGCCCTAGGCCCTCTTCCTGTCCCTCTGATCATTCAAAACCCCTCCTTTTTGGTTGTCTCTCTCCATTTCCTCCTGTCCCAACAGACTCTTCTTCATGTATTGCCCAAGGAGGATTTTGTTTAGTCTTATTTTTTTTTTTTTTGAGACAGGGTTTCTCTGTGTAGCTCTGGCTGTCCTGGAACTCACTTTGTAGACCAGGCTAGCCTGTTTCTGCCTCCCAGAATACTGGGATTAAAGGTGTGGGTTACTACTGCCCTGCCCAAGGAGGCTTTTTAATGTTAGTCACATGTTGATATTCCAAGCTCAAAATCCTGCTGGGTCCTTCAGGATCTTCTCTACCTGGTACACTCTGCCCAGGCACTAGCCCATTTTTTAAAAAATAAAAAAGATGTTTTTATTTGTATATGTGTATGCCATGTGTTGGTCCCAAAGGAGGGCATCAGATCCTCTGAAGTCTGAATTACAGGCAGGTTATAAGTCATCTGATACAGGAACCAGGATGCCAAGAGTAGCGAGGAGAAAGTCCCCTCTCCTGCCCCTTGCTGTTTCTTCTGCCTTAGGGCCCTGACTTGATTTTGTACATCAAAGGCTTAGAGATACACAAACCACACATATACCTATTTACACATTTATTATTTATCCCCTGTAAAATACAAGCTCTGAGAGGAACAGGCTTGCTTTGCTCCCTCTCATACTTCCACCAACAAGCTGGTCCTCACTAAATAAATAGTTTGACTGACTAATGATCACTCAGGCGCAGTTTCCTACACTCTGCACAACAGCACCTCAGGCATGGTGAAGTGGCTGTGTGGCTGGAGGAGCTGACTCTCCAGTCAGGTACGGGCTCTGAGGCCATCCAGCAGGGCAGGAAGCATGTGGCTGCTGGTAATGGGCCAGAGCAGCGCTGACTGCTGTTCTCTGCCAGAAGAGGATTAGTAACAATCTAGATGCTTCGTCCACAGTGTTAAAGTTTATGAAGTGTTGCCACACTGGATGCTGTATCTGGGCCACCCAGTTCCCACAGAAGGTGGACACAGTGAGGACCAAGATGCCCCTTCTATGGTAACAGCCCAAGGTACCTGGGTTATTTGGCCTAAGGCTACAAAGGAATTCCTGTATGGCACGTGCCACCATACACTACCCAGAGTAGCTGCGACCAAGCTTGACATCTGGGGAAGAACGGAAACATTTCCTCTCTTGGAACAAACCACTAAATGAAAAAAAAAAAAAAAAAAAAAAAAAAAAAAAAACCCAAACAAACCACAAATCATTTATTCTCTGGTTGTCTATACAGACACTTAAATATATCATGCTGCTGACAGGCCGCTGCCTGCATAGGCCCAGGGTTCCTGGGCCTACATCCTGAGCCTTCAGCCAAGCCCAGAGAGCAGTGTGTCCTGCCATGCCCACTCCAAGAACAGTAGCACCATGAAGAAGGCTGTGGGCAGGATCCTCTGGCTGGGCAGCAAACAGAAGTGCCCCTTACTCTGCAGCCTTGGGGGGCCGGGAAGTCCAGGCTGCAGGACCAAGTACCCACCATGGGTCCAATGACACCCAGTTGTGACTTAGCCACTGTCATAGCTCATCCTTGTGCTGTGACTCTCTATCTGACTGAGACTCTTCTCCAGGCTTTGGGGAGTCCTGTTGGCCAGGCAGGGGCTGTTCCTGGGGGAGGTCCACCTCTTCTGGGCTGAACAGCATCTTCACCAGGTCATCCGCCTGCACCCTGTCCTATAAGGCAAACTCTTCTCAGAGGGCCTCTGGCGAGGCCCTCACCCTTTTTCTTAGCTGCTGCTTCCAAGAGAACAAGGGCAGTGTTGCTGCAGGGGCTTTGGGACCGCCTTCTTCCCAGCAGGCTTAAGCTTTGGTAGCTGGAGCAGGGCCCAAGGAGTGAACCAAGGACCCACATCAAGTCCCACCCTCTCCCACTTCCAAGTGAAAAGGAAGGTCCAGGGAGGGTGGGCCGGCAATGACTGCAGGGAGTGCCTGGGTAGGGAGTCTCAGGGCAACAGACAAGTGGCCCTCCCAACAGCCCTTACTCTCTCACTGTGCCGAGGATCCAGCGTGAACCACAGGGCGATGGCACAGCGCTGCCCCCTGGTGACGGCCTTCACTCCATGTGGGTTCTCGGTGCCAGAAGAGAACCCTACAGCTCTTCCACACTGGGGTTGGACCTCTGCCTGGGGGTGGGGGTGGGGAAGGGGAAATGGGGGAAAGCCTTAGAAGAGCAATGGATCATTAGGACAAGGACACAAAGGATGGTCAGAGAAGAGCTGTCATATCCCAAAGCCCCTGGCCCAGGGACAGGGGACAGGCTGGGTGTTGGTGGGAGTGGAGTGGGGAGGAAGCCCAGTAGTCATTCTGTCTACTGTCCTCTGGGGACATCAGCTCTACAGAGCAGGGTTTCTGTCCCCAGGGATGAGGACAGGGGAGCACTCACTGTCACAGTCTTGGCGTCTAGTTCAGTGAAGTAAAAGTTTCCTCCATCGAAGTCCCCATTGAGGTAAAGGATGGCGCTGGAAAGGCAGGAATCCAGACATGGCTTATTTCCTGGTCCTCAGAACCCTCCTCTCTGTACTTTCACTAGCAGCTGGAGACCAGAAGCTTTTCTGAAGCCATCAACAGCTTGCATGGCCCCCCACTCCTCTTTGGAGACTCCACCACACCCTAGCTAGTGAACCTTTGTGCCAAACCCAGTCATGCCCTCCTTCTCACGCCTTCACAGACTCCCTGTTGCCTGTCTTCTTACGTGGGGTCTGGGGTGAGGAACTGGCATCTACAGACAGCTTGCCTCTGCCTGTGTGTGCATATGTGAGAGGGTGGGGAGATACAGTGCAGGGCACCCAGGAGCCTCCAAGGCAAGCACAGTGCCGTACAGTGCCTGGGCACCGCACTGCTGCATTCACCTGTAGTCCCGGAACGTGTAGGCTGGGGGCTCCTTGATACACACGAGGGATTCGGCATTTAGGATGCAGTTATCCACATGGACGGGGTGGCTACTGTCCTTCCTCTCAGCCTGTGACTCTGTAGCCAAGATAATTGTTAGAGTAGAATCTACAGGAAACATAGTGAGATGCTCTCTCACTGACACACGGAGCAGGGATGGAGGTGTCCCAAAATGTATGTGAATCTATGGAACTGTCACGTTCCAGTTGGGAGGGGTCTTTGGTTAGGCCACAGCTTAGAGATTAGGGCAGTTTTTTGGCTGAACAGGATGCAGCCCACAGGTGTCAACAAGGCAGATCCTGGGCTGAGTGCCATCACCGTAGTAGAGCTAGAGACTTTCTGAAATAGGAACGACCACAGGGTCAATAGTGAAGGCTGGTGGGTGCAGGGTCCATTGACTTCATTTTCCAGCAGGCCTGCAGGGGCGGGGCAGGTAACAGAAGCAGTGAACCACAGCCATCGAAGTGGGGCTCTGTGAGTGGGGATGGATGGGAAACCACACAGGGAGGGGACAGGGAAAGAGAAGGGTCAGGATTACTGTAAATGTCAGCAGATCACACTTTCCTCCAATGTAGACCTTGGCATACTGTGTGGGAGTGGCAGATGCCGCCTCGTGAGGTCCAGCCAGTCACCAGAGCCCGCCTATCTCACCTCTCCTGTGGCATCTCTTCTCTGCTTCCTTGCCCTTCCAGATCTCAAGCCTCCATCCTCACCCACCTTGGTCATTGCTGACCGGCTCCCACGTCTCCAGCCTGATCCACCAATTCCCAATCTCTTAGCACACAGCCGCAAAGTTCATCTTTTAAAAAGGAAGGTCCTGCCAAGTCTGCTCATGCCTCCGCCTGCCAGCACCTCACTTGGAGGCTCTGTGGCACACAGTCAAGTGCCTGACACATTCCTTTGGTGTGTCCAGATTTTCTTAGCGCTTTTAACGCCCGGAGGGAGAGAGATGCTTTCCAGCGCCTGTCACCTTCCAAGGCAGTGTCAGAGCCAGAGTCTTCTGAACGCTACAGTAGGACAGAGTTGGCTTTGGGCCACAGAAATGTGCTGCTGGCAGGCTGGCTGTGCCCCACCCCTCCTCATGGCTGTGAAAGCAAAGATGTCAGGGAGGAGGAACAAGGCCTTGTTCTTCTGTCTAACTTCAAACGCACTCATTCCCACACATGTCTGGTATCTAACAGTTACTAAGAGGGCTTGAGCACAGGGCAGGACTGGGTGACCGAGTTAAAGGACACAGTACAAGCCCCAGAGTGTGGTTCTCTGTACACCAGCAATGTTCTTAGCTCCCTCAGGGCTTCTGTTCCTTTAGAACTGGTTTCTCTGGCCTGCAAGTCTTCTTGCTGCCCTCAGCACTACAAACACATTTACCCTACAGAGTTCTCATCGCTCTGCTGGGAGGCTTCCTGACCCCTGGGTGGTTGACTGCATCTTCTGGCATGCTACTGCCACATTCAACACGCTGGGCTGCAGCCAACACACTTGCACTGATTTCCCAGCTGGCATGAAGGAACTATACCCCGCCTTCTCCATGTCCTCAGGTTCTAGTATAGTGCCAGAGCACAGCCTGCTCCCCAGAAACTGCAGGGGTGATGAGGCCCACCTTCTATTGCAGTGCGGCATACTAGGTGGGAATAGGAGAAGTAGAGGGGTGTGTCCAGGCGGAAGTAGGACTCCATGACACGCCGAACCTTCTCGGTCACGTTGTAGTACATGTGGGCGCTCTGCAGAGGAACTTTCCCTTCCTGCCCGAGCTGCAAAGAAGACTGGTGGTCAGCTGCCCCGATTCTCCTCTATAGGCTTCCAGACACTGAGGTACAAGGCTGCATACTGAAAGCATCTCCCTTCCCACTGATGAAGGAGTGATCTCTGTCCCCCACACCTGCCAGTCTCCTCTCCTTTCTCCTTTATAGTTTTCATGTACCCTGCTCAGGAACACAGCCCTCTGGGATCAGCCCCAACTCGTAGCCAGCCCACACGCCTGGGGATCCATCCCATCTTGGTTGCCTCATTTTTATTGCACCTGCTTTAACAGCCAAGATTTACCAGGAAACCTCCTCGGCATAGCTTATCCTCACTCGCTGGCAGCTGGAATGTCAGCAGTGAGACACTTCTCCCTCTCTATCCCCACCCCCAGTTCCTCCCCAGAGCCGGAGTGTCCTCCTCCTCCTTGGCTGGCAGATTCTCCCTGCTCCATGCTCTAGAGAACCAAGATGGATTTTGGATTTTACCTTGAGAGCTTTGAGGACAGTGACACCATAGAACTTTTCATTTGGGGTGTGGGGGGAGGTCTGACCTCGGTAGCCATCTCCTGAAGTTGCTGCTGCCTAATGGACCCAAAAGACAAGACAAAGTTAGCTGCGTGTGCATGCACACATGTGTGCGTGTGCCCATGGGTGTGTGTGTGCACGTGTGGTGAGTGGGGTCGATAGAGAGCAACAGGGAACGCTGCACCTAGGAGGTGCTTGCGTGGCACATGGAGTGGGGAGAAGGTGCAGTGACTGGGTTCCTTACGTGGGTCAGTCTCTGCAGCTCCTGGCACTCATCATCAGAGATCACACCATCCATCACCACCCGCTGGGAGCCGTTCAAGACTTTGGAGTTCATGGTGAGGCTGATGCCTTCATACAGCAAGGGACCACCTGAAAATCAAGGACAAGATGGACCAGGTCCCAGAGCAGCTCTGCTCAAGGCCTCCTCACAAAGAACAGGCATTCCAGAGGCATTCCTACTCAAACACTTCCAAAGGGATGGAAGTCCACACCCAAGGCCTCACTCTGCCATCAAACAGCTGCTGGCTCCTGGGCCTCATGAGTAAACAGCTATATACATTCTCAAAGCATGAAGCCCAGAATCAATGAACTGGGCTTGATCTCTGAATTCTCCACTTACTGTGTGACCTTAGCAAATTACTTAGCTACTCTAAGTTACACTATTTTTTAAACAACCATTTTATATTAGCCAGGCAGTGGTGGTGCGTGCCTTTAATCCCAGCACTTGGAAGGCAGAGTCAGGTGGGTCTCTGAGTTCAAGGCCAGCCTGGTCTACAGAGTGAGTTCCAGGACAGCCAGGGCTACACAAAGAAACCCTTCCTGGAAGAAGTAGACAGTTGAAGAAGTGGATTGAAGCTACAGACAGTTGGGAGCCATCATGTGCTGGGATTCAAACCCAACTGTTCTGGAAGAACAGACAATGTTCTTACTGTTGAGCTATCTCTTCAGACCTCCACCCAACCCCCTTTTTTTCTTTGAGATAGGATCTCACTGTGTAGACAAGGCTAGCCTCTGCTAAGATTAAAAGCATGAACCACCACACCCAGCCTCAATTTTTAATCAGTTACTGTTAACATCATCTACCTTATAAGTTTGACAACAGATTAATGAGGACAACAAATAACGCAAGCTAAACTCTCAGTACAGTATTTGGCTTATAGCAAATGCTCAATAATGTTGCCCATGTATCTTCATTGTCATACTGTGTACAAGAACAATCTTGTAATCTGCCTAACCTACCTCTCAGACATGAAGAGAAGCAAGAAAAATAGAAAGCGACTTCTGAAAACAGAGCAGTGCTGGACAGACTTGTCACATGTTATTCCTGTTCAATTCAACCTAGAAATGGCAAAGGGCAACATCTGCCTGTAGTTGTAAGGTGTCTGCGTAGGCCACGTTACAGACCTGGGTCAATCCCATCTACATGCTGAGACCTTATGAGTGATGTGACAGAGAGGGCCTAACACCACTCCCCATAGTCAGAGAGCCTCAGAGAGCCATTCCCCACAGTCAGACAATAGCGGTTCGAGATACACCAACTCAAGGAACTCACAAACTCAAAGGAGGAGGGAGGTTATAGGAGGCTCTGTAAGGTCTCTGGGGTGTGTTTCAGGGCAGAGATGATGCTAAGTACAACAGGAGTGGGGACAAACATTAACAATGACCCGTGGGCCAACAGCAGGCTCAGGAGACCAGAAACAGCCCATCCCATTTGATGTAGAGACATGGGGGATACAGACACACAGAGCAAGTGCATAGAGGACGATTGACTATTGAGAATGCATGTGTGGTCCAGTGTTTGGACGACAGGTCTGGCATCTGTGTGGGAAAGGATGAGAATGGACAGGAGTGGTTTGGGCCTATGTGGGCCAAAGACAATGGGAAAGGGAAAAGCAGGAGAGGAGGAGAGCAGAGAGTAGCCATCACTGTGGACCAGGAGTGCAGCAAATGGAGCAGAGAAGACAGGAAGGTTCCAGCTTCTGATAACAGCGTGAGCTGTCAGAAGAGCATCTGGAAGAGGAGGCAGGATTATGCTATCCATACCTACTGTGACTATGCTAGTCTAACTGTGACATGGGAATCTTACTTCTTAGCCAAAGGCCCATTCTCAGGGCTGTCTGGATGACAGCTCCTTGGGGTGTTGAATGTGGAGGAAGTCCTAGCACCTGCTACCCAAGCAGAAGCTGGTACATGATGGGCTGAGCAAAGCCTTGTGGGTGCTGCCACCCGGTGTACGTGGGCAGGCATGCCACCCGCTGCTGGCTCACCTTCCCGTGTCAGTCTGCTCACATCTAACGACTCCTTGGTTTTCTCCTCCACGAGGGTCTCGATCTCCTTCATAAGGTTGCCTATCTCCTGGGAGATTCGGACTGCAGTTTCCCGTTCTGACCTGTGAGCATGGCAGCACTGAAGGCTGTGCTCGGGCCAGCCTGGTTCCTACCCCAGTGTCTCAAACTGAACCTCCCCACCCCTGGCTAGGATCCCATCTGCCTGGGTGCAGGAAGCCTCAAATGCTTTGTCAGAGCAATACAACCATGGAATTTCTCACTTCTGTTTCTCTTGCAGTCTCTTGGGGATCACTTCTTCTGGAGTCCATGAGTCCTAAGGTAGGTCAGGAAACAAGCAGGAGACTTAATCTTCCAGATATCAGTGTGTGACATATGGCTTCCTGTCTCACTGCCTGCGATGTGGTAGGCTCTTGGAACCTAAGTTACTTTTAATGGCCCAGGACCGCCTTGCACTGTCCACTTTGTCTCCCATCCTCAGGGTCCACACACCCTGCTTGGCTCAGCCCTGGACAGTGTCCCCCCCAGAGTTGTGCAGCATGTACTCTTCTCAGCTACCAGTGCCTCCCTCTCCCCCTCCTTTGCAGCTCCGGCTCTGGCTTACCGGATCCACAAAGGGAATTCCGAAAATGTCGTATGCGAAGAAAAGCAGTTCTTTCTCCAGCAGGCTTCGATGTCGGTATTCCTGGGCGTTCTGAGGAAACAGCGAGTCCCCTAGAACTTAGTCCTTACCCTTCAGTCCTAGGGTGGCCCTCCGTGGCATTTTGCATTTCCCTATGCTACTGAGGTGCCTTCTTCCATCACAGGTTGTGTTGCCCAGTTTGGCCAAACGTCTCCCTTCTGTGCTCAAGAAGACCCCTGAGGGCAGCATAATTCAGCTTACTGGAGGAAAGGAGATCCCAGTGGATCTCTGAAATGGAAGAACTGCTGATCCTCAGAATGGAAAGAGTCCATTTTTACTTTTGAAGTTCTGGACACTGAGCCCACGGCTTTAAGCATACCAGGCAGGGCTCTCTACCAACTGAACGGTGTCTTGAGCCCTCTTTTCTTCTTGTTGTATTTTATCTATTTACTTTGTGTGCATGTGTGGAGGTCAGAGGGTGACTTTGTAGAGTCTGGTCTTTATATCCACCCTTGTGTGGATTCTGTAGATTGAACCACACCACAGAAGCTTATGTGGCAAATACTTTTTTTAAAATTATATTTTTTATTCTTTTTATTTAGTGTGTGAGTGTGTGTGTGGGTGCGCGCGCGGCGCACGTCGCGCGTGCGCGCATTGTGTGTGCTGTGGAGGTCAGAGGACAATTTGTCAGTTTCCTCCTTGTACCATGAGGATCCAGAGATTAAACTCAGGTCACCAGGCTTGGCAGCAAATGGCTTTACCCATGAGCCATCTTGTCTGCCATTTTACTTTTGAGACCAGGTCTCACTTCATAACCCAGGCTAGCCTTGAGTTTGTGATTCTCCTGCCTCTGCTTCCTGAGTGGGAGCTCATGGGTGAAGACTGTTAACTTCATCTTAAAAATGAAGACTCTTGGGAGTGGTAGGATTAGGAGTGATCCTTCATTCACACCCGGGTTTTGGGGTCCTCAGGCCCATGTTCTTTCTACTTGGCCACCTGCCACCCCTCAGAATGGCCGGACTCTATCCCTCCCTGAAGGTGGGCAACTGTAGAATAGTTAGTTAAGCTTGGTACTCTGACATCACATGTGTGCTCGGGGGTGGGGCTTACCCAGAGCTGAGAAATAGTCCCTTTCAGGGTCACATGATCCAAGCAGCAGAAGGGAGAGAAAGAGACAGTAATAAAGGGAAGGCGGTCCAAGGAGGAGGAATACATTAAACGAGCCCACCCTGTTGACTACCATAGTCACCCATGAAGAAGTGGGAACTCTGTCAGAAGTTTAAATGATTAGCTTCCTGTTCCAAATGCCAGAAACCAAGCTACACGTGCTATCCAGCAGCGTGAGCGGCCTGGGCTGGGGCTCAAACCAGTATTAGCTACTCCCTCCTGGGGGAGAGTTCTTCCGGGGGGGGAGTTCTAGGTAAACGTGCCCACACGGACTACTTTCCTTCCCTTCCCAGGCTCCTTAATAGGATCACAAGGAAGAGGAAAAGTATTACCCAAACAAGACAAAGACTGGAAGGGCTTTTTAAAAGCTAGATGGCCGCCATCTAGTGGCCAAGAAGGATAATTACAAGAACACCAGTCTCACCTGGGAGGGTGACAATGGGATTATTTTCTCTAAAGACTCAATTCCCGACCTATGGGAGGAGCCATGGCTTGCCCCTCAGAGTTGAAGTCTGTACTACCTAGGTTTTCTCCTCATTCTAGAGATGTGGATAATGCTGAGTAATTGGAGAAAGCAGACAATGACAGGGAGACATGCACTCTGGGACTAAAACAGAAACAGAAACCAGGTGTGGGCAAAACAGACCCATTCTGAAGGGAACAGCATTTCCTTTGGGCAAAAGGCATCCAGCATCTAGCTTGGGTGTCAATCAGGGCAGAGAAATCTGTGTGCCAATCCAAAGAACGTACATTGAAATCTAGAGGATTTGGCTCTGCCATGTTCTACAAACTCCTGGTATTCCTCCCACTCTGAGTGACAGGCTGAGTCCAAGGCCCACCCCACCGTGCACCAGGAGCACGCTTCCTCCTTCTGATTGGGTTCAGCCAGAAGCTGCCCTCACTGAAGCATGTCTCTCACCTCCCGGGGGCTGATGGAGCTGGCCTCTTCCTCTCCAAGCATGGCTATATAATAAGCCAGATTCTGGCTCATCACCTCATCATTGGGGAAGAAGAGGAGGTAGGTCTTGGCACACTCAATAGCTTGAGTATAGTTCCCAACTGCAAAGGAAGAAAAGCAAATGGCCGCGAGGGAAGGGTATAATTCTGGACACCAACAGCCACTTAGCATCTGGTTTCAGAGAGGCCTTGAGGCTATGATGACAGGACAAAGTAGTACTTGTTACACAACATGACTTTCTAGAAGAGGAAGACTATAATAGCAGAGCGCCTCCTAGACAGATGGATGTCTTCAACTCTACACACGTACAACATCATGTGTTCTTGGATGTGCTCTGCTGGCTGGTACCAGTAAACAACTGCTGATGTGCTGAGGGGGTACCCCCCCCCCGGATAGTTTTAGTCCCTTTTCCCTGGGAGGAAGGCTGGGCATGCCCTGTGAGCTAGTGTCAACTGTAGTACATCTTTACTATTGCTATTCATTTTCATTCAATGCAAAGTTAGATTATAAATGTAAAAAAGGAACAAAAGAAGAGGCCCTAGACTCCCCATTCCTCCCTCTGGGCAGTAGAAATTGACTATCTGGGCCACCGGCTTGTGACAAACACCCAGAAATCACTGGGCATGTTGCCTCCCATAGACATAGACATTCTAAAGAAGTGGAGTGGTCACAAATGTTGCCTGTCTGGCTACGCTTCTTAGTTGAGACATCAGAGAGAAGAGAGAAAGCAGGCCTTACTGTTATAGTAGGCAAACTGTAGGTAATTATAGTGCGAAGGGAGGAAGTCTTCAAAAGGCTTTTCCCGACTAGGGTGGGAAGCCAGCTCTGTGACACAGTTCTGCTTACAGCTGAGGACCTGGACGTAATGATCTGAAAGGAATCAGAGATGAGCAATAATGAGGTCTTTTGTTTGGTTTGTTTCTCAAGATAGGATTTCTCTGTGTAGCTCTGGCTGTCCTGGAACTATGTAGACCAGGCTGGCCTCAAACTCATAGATCTGCCTGCCTTTGCCTCCTGAGTGCTGGGATTAAAGGTGTGTGCCACCAATGCCTGGCTAATAAAGACATTTTTAGGTTTCAAATTCTGGCTACCATAGGCAAGCTGAAGTGGAAAGCAATCTCTGTGTGGAGGATACGTGCATGCATTTGTGTGCGCGTGTGTGGCATGTGTGAACATCTGTGTATAGGAGCCAGGAGATGTAGGCACCTTCTTCCATCCCTCTTCATTAGGTTTCTGAGACAGGCTCTGTACCCTCAAGTCACCCATATGATGAGACCAGCTCTGGCACAGCAAGCACCTTACCCACCGAGCCGTCTCCCCAGCCCCTGAAAGGCAAGTTTTATTCAGAGTTCCAGACTTAAAACATTTGAGGATGCAGGCTGGAGAGATGGCTCAGCGGATAAGAGCACTAACTGCTCTTCCAGAGGTCCTGAGTTCAATTCCCAGTAGCCACATGGTGGCTCATAACATCTGTAATGAGATCTGATGCCCTCTTCTGGTGTGTCTGAAGACAGCCATATAAATAAAATAAATAAATCTTTAAAAAAACCTAGGGGATGAGGTTGTATGGTGTTTGTGTGCATTTGTTGGGACTTTGACCTTAAAGCCCTCTGAGGCCTGGTCAGGCCACGCTCTGAACGGCACCCACCTGTGATGGCCTGGAAGAGGTCAGCGCTGTAGTCTAGGTAGTTGTAGCCGTCGTAGTCATAGGGCCCTTCACAGAGGGTACGGCACTCCTCATCCGCCACAAAGTACTCTTGCAACGCTGCCTCCAGGTGGGGCACAGCTTCCTGTGGCTTCTCCTCGGAGTAGAGTCGCACCCCTAGCCGAAACTCATGCTACTGGAGGGAAGGTGTACTCAAAACAAGCTCCAGAGGAGCCTGTCACCTTGTCCTAAGCCACTATCATGGAGTAATGATTCTTACTCCTAAGTTACTGCTGGACGGGGGACCCTGGGTGCTGCTACATAATGAAGGCTGAGAGTAAACGGGCTCCCAAGTACCCACCCTTGGAATTCACAATGCTCAGCTCTTAATGTAGGAAGAGAGGAGCGCTGGCTATAATGTTTATAGGCTTCTGGAGGGCTTACAGTTTCAGATGACATGGGCTGGAGAAAGATGGCTCAGTGATTAGCAACATGTACTTCCAGAGGACCTGAGTTTAGTTCCCAGCTTTCACACAGGGTGGCTCACAAAGGCCTGTGACTACAGCTCCAGGGGTTCTGATTTCCTCTTCTGGCCTCCCTGGGCACTCACAGAAACAACCCTCCCCCCACAGGCCCCGCCATGCACAAATACACATAAATTAAAAATAAATCACAACCCACCCCTCTCCCCCTTGAAGCAATCAATGTCTCACATCTATCTCTCACGGTTCAGGAGGGTATCAAACTCACTAAATATCTGAGGATGACCTTGAATTCCTGATGTGCTTTCCTCTGTCTCCCCGGTATTAGGATTGCAAGTATATGCTACCATGTACAGCAAACACAAGTTTACTTTAAAAGCCCTTCTGGGTCTGGTAGAGTGCTTAGCATGTGTACTGTGTATGAGTGCTGTCGTTTGTATGTATATATGAATGTTATATATGTACACACACTACTTTTTGTTGTTGTTGTTGTTGTTGAATATGAACCCAGAGCCTTGTGCATGCTAAGCACATGTTCTACCAATGAGTATATCCCCAGGCTCTCCAATGTTCTGGTTTATAAATTATTAAAATGATCAAGAATACAAGTTCTTTATGAAAATGCTATTCAAATGCTAGGTCAAAAAAGTCCTGAAATACACATAGAATACAATATTAGATTAGGTTAAAAAATGAAATATGGAAGACTTCGGGGTCAACCTGGGCTGCACAGCACATATAGCAGCTCTCTCTCTCTTTCTCTCTCACAGACACACATACCACACACACACACAGGGTGGGGGACGTCTTTTCACCATATGAGGCTTGGCCTCGAGATCCTTGAAGTCTGCCTCCTTTACCCCAGACATGGTTTGGTAATAGTCGAGGTTCTGCCGCATCTCCATGTGCTCAGGATTGCCCACAAAGAAGGTGTGTGCTGCTGCCACGGCTTTCTCCAGCTTGTTTATCTGTAGATGAAGTAAAAGAATATATTCAGATACAAACTCTGTGCATTTTGATTGTTTGCTTGGTTTTTCTCTGTGTGTGCATTCGTGTGTGTGTGGTGTGTGTGTGTGTGTGTTGTGTGTGTACATGCACAGCGCGCATACTGACATGGGGTGTTGCTACTATGTAGGTCACTCTCAAACTCTCAATCCTCCTGCCTCAGATCCCAAGTGCTGGGATTATAGGTGGTGAGTCTTTGTCTCAAAACAAAAATAAGCAAACAAGCAATCAAACAAACACCGACTGAAACGCAGTGACTGAGCTGATGAGTCTAAAGCTACAATGTTTGGGAATACTGCAGAAAGAGCACTTACAATTGCACTGAGTTGAGAGCCCCAGGCCTGTGGTAGAGCATGGTGCCACCACGCCCAGCTCACACTCCCCAGTGCTTCAGGACTGCTCCTGCTTCCTTTGCTATGCTGCCCCAGCCCCCACCTTCTTCCCTCTGGGCACTGGCACCTAGCTTCCTCTGGTGGACTAAGGCACAAGGCTCCTAATTCTCCTGTTTTCACCACCACCACTTTCTCCTTCCAGAATTAATGTTCTGAAAATGAGGTCTGATGACAACTGCCTGAGGTGTGCAGGAGCCTCACTTTGTAGTCACTCCTGGTCTCCCCACACAGGAGTCATGCAATGGACTACCCCATGGCCCAAAATATATCACCCTCTGGCTCTACTGTCTCCTCTCTGGGGAATAACAATTCTTCAATGTCTCCTCTTTCCTCAGGCCTAATTTAACTGAAGCAAAGCTAGAGTTTCCTTCCTTTGTGCTTCCCCAGTCCTAACTTAGCTATATAACCTTTTTAGTTAGCCCTTAGTACAGTGACTCCTAGCAGTGACACAAGGAAACACAAAGAATCAATCGTTTTAATTACCTGTCCAAGAACTGGAATGTAGTAGGTGTTCAATAAATGTCAACGAATTTTAAGTAGTGCTATTAAGTGACAGGACCCCAGTAAGAACCCAATCAGTCCAGCATGCTTCCCAGTAGCCAGAAGGAATGGAGGGGACAAAGCAGAAATTTGAGGTCCCCAAGAGCCTCTAAGTCTCTCTTTAGGTGGAACCAAAAGGTCTGTGAAACTGTTGTGGCTATGTAGCCTGCATGTGCTGCCCATCCCCCTAACATGGGACGAATAGCATTTACTCAAAGGATACTGTATCAGGGCAAATGAGGTAATAAATGTAACGTGCTTTAACAGAGTCCTGGAAATTTATGTTGCCAGTCATCACCGGCAGACAAGGCTGGTGTTCCAAGCTCATTTGTTGACTTGGCCTTAAAGCGCTGTGTCATCCCAAAAGAGTCATTTTCTTTAAAAAAAAAAAAAAAAAAAAAAACCATACTAGCCAGAGGGTCCTCCACAGGGAGGAGCCAGGCAGCCCCTGCTGGCGACGTGGCAATCCCACGTCCTGAAAGAGCGCTGCTGTTGGATTAGGGAGCAGGGAAAGCATGATTGGAGAACGAACCGGAAGGAAGATGCTGCAGAAGCACTTGGACACTGGCAATGAAGTATGGCTGGGAGACCCAAGCGGCTGCCCCAGTTCCCTCTAGAAGGGCTTCCCAAAAGAAAAAGGTCAGCTTTTTCTTGCCTTGGGCTGTCACTACTAGCTGGACCCTTAGGGTTAGCATCTGCTCATAAGAACCCTGAGTCCGCCGAGAGCTCCCCAGCCAGAGGTCCCTTTCCTCCCTGCTCTGCTTCCAAGTTCCCCAGGTCGCTCCCGGCCGCCGGGGTCCGGACCAGTCGCACCTTGAAATAGGCGACCTGCAGGTAGTTGTACGGGCTCAGTTTGTTGAATTCCAGGTCCAATTCTTCACTCAGCAAGTGGGCGGAGGGCGGCCCCAGACAGCGGCGCAGGCAGGCTGCACGGCGCAGCACGGCTCCGAAGAAGCGCAGGTCCTGCAGGGCGGCGGCGCCCGGGTCCTGGCTCATGCTGGGGGCCAGACCAAGATCGAGGTCCGGCGCCCACGGCAGTTCGGTGGCGCAGCGAGTGCGGCAGCGCAGGCGGAGGGCACGCAGGGCCGCCCGCGAGCGCAGCGCCCGCTCCATGTTCAGTACCACCCCGGGCCAGTCCCCGCGCGCGTAGGCCGCGGTCCCCTCTGCATAAAGCAAGTCAGGGGCTGCCACGTCCCATCCCGGCTCAGACTCCGCCGCAGCCCGCAAGGCGGCGGCTGCGGCGACCGCTAGCATCGCGGCCAGCAGCCTCCTCACGCTCACCGCCATGGCCTTGCTCCTCCACTTAACGGGACTGCTGGCCTGGGGCACATTCCAGAGTCCCGCCCCCACAGAAGCCACGCCCAGAAATGAGCCACGCCCCAAGCCCGAAGCTCGTGGCAAGGAAGCTTGCACCGCCTCTTGCTTTCAACCAATCCAAACACTCAATCTTTGTGAGGCTCCGCCTCTAATCTCATGCGCACAGCTCAATGGTCTGAGAACGAGGAAGCCCCGCCCACAAGCTGTTATGCGCCTGCGCTTCAGACTGAGCTCCCCTGCGGGAGGTGGGGCTGAGGTGCTGTTATGGCGGACCCCGGGGTTCCCGGTGGGTGCGAAAGTGGCACGGGAAATCTGGGAGTGAAGGAGGCGACGGGTCCTGGAGGTAGGTGGGACTGAGATGCCGGGGTAAGAGGTCGCAGCCGGGCGGCTCTTTCCTGCTGTCTCACGGGAGGCTGAGGGCTTCAGCTTACGCCTGTGTTCCGGGTGTGTATCGCAGGAGCCTTGGTGGAGCGCACCCCGAACCCAGGCGGCCTGGCTCTGGTGAGCCCCTACCACACCCACCGGGTCGGGGACCCCTTAGACCTCGTGGCGCTCGCCGAGCAGGTGCAGAAGGTGAGGAATAGCCATCTCAGTACTTTACCCTGCCTCTTTGGGCTTGGACCTCACACTTTACCTGCACCCTTAGGACAGTCTGTGAACTCGGTAGTACTGAAATTATCGTTCCATTTCACACAGGAAGAGGATTACTACTGTCCTAATTCCTTTATTGTTGTGTGTTTTGAGACAGAGTGTTTCTACATAGCTCTGACTGTCATGGAACTCACTATATTACAGACTAGGCTGGCCTACATAGCTACTCCCGGCACCTTCCCTCCCCGCCCTGTGCTGGGATTAAAGGTGCGAGCCACCATTTTCGACCTCTATGACAAATTCTTTTTTTTTTTTTGTTTTTTTTTTTTTTTTTTTTTGTTTTTCGAGACAGGGTTTCTCTGGGTAGCCCGGGCTGTCCTGGAACTCACTCTGTAGACCAGGCTGGCCTCGAACTCAAGAATCCGCCTGCCTCTGCCTCCCAAGTGCTGGGATTAAAGGCGTGCGCCACCACCGCCCGGCTTCTATGACAAATTCTTAAATAGTAACTTATTTTATTCTGCTTCTGTAAGACCTTTATCGGTTACCCAAGAGCTTGTGGAACTTAAATATATGTTCTTTCTTTCCTTAAAAACAAACAACAACAACAAAACCAAAACCAGTGCTGGGGATGTAGTTTAGTGTTACACCACTTGCCTTGCCCTGAATTTGATTCTCAGCACTACCAAAAACAACATGCAAAAAGGCACAGGGTAAAATTCCTATTAAAAAAAGATCACACACAATAAAACTGGAGGTAGTTTCATTTTGCTGTATAGCCCAGGTTGGCTTTGAATTAAGCCTCCCAGAGGCTGGGTATTACAAGGGTGGCTGTCACACTTGGTGAATTTTAGTGGATCCAGTATTCTTATGTCCAGAGCTTAGACATTGATTGCCATAATAGGTAAAATAAAGAAGATATGCAAAATAATGGAAAAGACCTTAGAAGTTTGGGCAGATTAGTTTGGACAGGTTGTTTCTCTCTGGAGCTCAGAGTCTGTAAAATGAGAGCTTTGAGGTAGAGAGGCTCATAGGTCTAAATGAAACTCCAGTTTTCTTTTCTAGCAAGACTTCCCCTGTAGAATCTTTTTCAGTATCAGGGCCTGGCTGCTTTAAAAGCTTCTAGTGACCCTTTCTCTTGTATAAACTAGCTTATTTGGCAGTGATCATGTTCAAGAGTTTGTTTTGATCAAGAAAATTAATGATTGACATGCCAAAATCCCTCACATAAAAATATGTTTGTTGTCTTATTTAAGAAAAATTCAAATGTTCAGGGAAGCCCTTTTAATTAAAACTTTATGGTTTTTTGTTTGTTTGTTTTAAAGCGAGATGGGTACAAAATAGAAGACTACCATGTGTCTCTGTTTAATCAGATTGCTATTGGAGGGAGGTAGCTAGGAACAAAATGTTGGGCAATCAACACTGAGTTTCTGAGTGACTGTTGTGGACTCGGCCAAAGAGAGAAGGAACACAGCTTTAGACTTTTATACTGGTGACGTATGAAGGATATATTATTCTGTGGCCTCCAGTTCTCCAGAATAATCCATCTTTGAGAAGTTGAAGAAAGAATACTTTAAAAAGAAGCCGAGAGCTGAGGAGATGGTTGAGTGGTTAAGGGCACTTAACGCTCTGGTTGGGGACCCAGGGTTAGTTACCAGAACCCACACTGTGGCTCACAGCCCTTTGTAACTCCAGTCCCAGGAGATCAGATGCCCTCTCCTAGCCTCTTTGGGCTTTGCTTGAACACGATGCACGTACACACATGCAGCCAAACACCTATATACACATACAATTAAACAATTTAAAAAGTAATGAAATGAGCGTATTCACTGTCTACACACTGAAATCCAGTTGCTGAGAGGACTGTCTTCTGACTCCCTTGATGTGTGGTCAGAGAGCTTTTGGAGGCTTGGTATTGAGACATGGACTTTGAAATTAAGGTCAACTATGTTCAGATCCTTCAATTGCCGTTTATGATAAAACCGTAGGTCACCACGTCTACCTTGAGTCTTAATACCTAGTTAAGGTTATTGTTTCTGGAGAGTTAGATGCTGTTATTGACATAGAGGTTCTTGGAGTGCTTGGGCCCAGGATCAGTGCCTAGCAATGAGGCGTACCTTTGGGCCTGGAGAGATGGCTCCGGGGTTAAGAGTACTTGCTCTTGCAGAGGATGCAGGTTTGGTTTCTAGAACCTACGTGATGCCTTATAGTTGTTTATAACTCCAGCTCCAGGTGACTCATTGCCCTCTTCTGACTTTCACAGATGCCAGGCACACATGTGGTACACATACAAGTACATAGACAATAAAAGAAACTTTTCAAAAATGTACTCTTTCCTTAATTTTTTTTTTTTTTTTTTTAAGTTAGGCTCTTGTTTGCATGGTGTCCCTTAAAAGGAAAAGGGATTAGAGAGATGGCCTGGTGCCTTAGTTAGGATTTTACTGCTGTGAACAGACACCATGACCAAGACAACTCTTTGGTTTTTTTTGTTTTGTTTTGTTTTTTTAAGGTTTTTCGAGACTGGTTTTCTCTGTGTAGCTCTGGCTGTCCAGGAACTCACTCTGTAGACCAGACCAGGCTGGCCTCAAACTCAGAAATCCTCCTGCCTCTGCCTCCCAAGTGCTGGGATTAAAGGCATACGACACCACTGCCTGGCTTTAAAGGTTTTTTTTTTTTTTCCCTTTGGGCTGTGAGCCGGACTCAGAGCAGAGGCTGGACTTGAACTGGGAAAAAACGGCTACCTCAGACTCCCGAGCGTGGCAACTACAGCAGTGCGCCACCGCTGGCTGGCTGACCAAGACAACTCTTACAAGGACAATGTTTAATTGGGTGTTGCTTACAGGTTCAGAGGTTCAGTCCATTATCAAGGCAGGATCATGGCAGCTTCCAGGCAGGCATGGTGTAAGAGAAGCCGAGAGTTCTATATCTTGTTCTGAAGGCAAAAAGGAGGAAACTGGCTTCCAGGCACCTAGGACAAGGGTCTTTTTTTTTTTTTTTTTTTAGATTTATTTATTTTTTTATTTATATGAGTACACTGCAGCTGTCTTCACACTAGAAGAGTGCATCGGATCCCATTACAGACGGCTGTGAGCCACCATGTGGTTTCTGGGAATTGAACTCAGGACCTCTTGCAGAGCAGTCAGTGCTTTTAACCACTGAGCCATCTCTCCAGCCTTAGGACAAGGGTCTTAAAGCCCAGGCCCACAATGACACACTTCCTCCAACAAGGCCACACCCACTCCACAAGGCCACCCCTCTTAATAGTGCCACTCCTGGGCCAATTCAAACCACCACACCTGGTCATCTTGGTGAGCACTTGCTTCTCTTGCAGAGGACCTGGGTTCAGTACCCAGCCCTATAGTGTGGCATGCACCCTCTGTAACTCTGAGTCTATAGGATCTGATAACTTCTGGCCCCCACAGCCACCAAGCAAGCCTACTGCGCAAATATATATGTATGTAAACATTTATATATATATATATATATATATATATATATATATATATATAAAATAAAAATAGCTATTTAGAAAAGGAAAGGGAGGTGATTATAAGGTTATTCCCATCATGAACCTGCCTTAAATATGGAGACTGCCTTCTCTCTTTAGTAGCCATATGAATTTTCTTGTCCTAAAAACAGAATGCTTTTTTTTTTTAAACCATGGCCTACGGAACCCTCCATGACCTGTTGCTGTCCTTCCTCTTTTAAAATTCATTATGTGTGTGTAGAAGTTTTAGGTAGATATGTAGGTAATCTAACTGAGGTGATGGTCAGATTCCTACACTAGCAGATGCTAATAGTCCATCACAAGTATCTTTTGACTTTCTTTGTCTTGTTGTTTGAAACCGTCTCACTATGTAGGTAGCCCTGGCTGTAGACCAGGCTGGCTTCTGACAGATATACCTGCCTCTGCCTCTTGAGTGCTAGGATTAAAGGTGTGAGCTACCACATCTGGTTTGATTTTCATTTGCAAAACTCATTATTTTAAAGATGTTGAAACATAGAAAACAAATGGGTTGGATATTGTGGTTCACACCAATATCTTCTTCCTTGGGAAGAAGAGACAGGAAGATTGCAAGCTTGAGGCTAGCCTGGGTTCATTAGTGAGTTCTATAACGGTCTGAGCTCCACACGGGGGAAAACAAAACAAAACAAAACAAAATGAGGGGCATGGGAAATGATAGCATTTAGTCACGCAGAGAGCAGAGGGAAGGATACACCGGATGGAGGGGAGGGCACACTCACATGTGATGGGATGGAGGAGGGCACACTCACATGTGATGGGATGGAGGAGGGCACACTCAACATATGATGGGATGGAGGAGGGCACACTCAACATATGGGATGGAGGAGGGCACACTCACATGTGATGGATGGAGGAGGGCACACTCACATGTGATGGGATGGAGGAGGGCACACTCACATGTGATGGGATGGAGGAGGGCACACTCACATGTGATGGCAGGAGATGAGGGTGTGGAAGCACCAAAGCCCACTGTGGTTAGAAATGAGAGTGAATGGCAGCAGAGATGAAGGAGCCTTTAATTCTGGATGTGGGGTCATTAAAGTGTGGGCTTCTCCTGCCTTGGGCTTCAGGGTGGGTTGGGATTTACTTGGCAATGGAATGGAAAGGCCACTCTAGGTAGGGGCAGAGCTGTTGGCATAACTCCTTGAATTGCATCCCTGTGAGACCAAGGGCCTCTTGCTGTTTCACTGCTCAGTTTGGTTTTCTCTCCTCTGTAGGCTGATGAATTCATCCGAGCAAATGCTACTAACAAGCTGACAGTCATTGCTGAGCAAATCCAGCATTTGCAAGAACAAGCTAGGAAGGTGAGAAAGAAGTATGATCAGAGCTGGTGCTGGTTAGGCCAGCTGTCCTTTCCTGTGCTTAGGAGGATTGACTGACCTTGTTTATAATCTGGTGCTCACTGCCTTTGCTTTTAATACATTCTGAACATGTAGATAAAACGCAAGGAATATGCCCGAGAGCTTTCATTAATTATTTTGCATTGCTATGATGAAATACCTGGGGCATGTTAACCCTATAATATATATATGTGTGTGTGTGTGTGTGTGTGTGTTTTATTTATTTTTTATTTCTCTGAGTACATTGTAGCTGTCTTTAGACACACCAGAAGAGGCATCAGATCCCATTACAGGTGGTTGTGAGCCACCATGTGGTTGCTGGGAATTGAACTCAGGACCTCTGGAAGAGCAGTCATTGCTCTTAACTGCTGAGCTATCTCTCCAGCCAGTGTGTGTGTGTGTGTGTGTGTGTTTTAAAGATTTATTTATTTAATGTATGACTGCTCTATCTGCATGTACACCTGCATGTCAGAAGAGGGCATCAGATCCCATTATTGTGAGCCACCATGTGGTTGGTAGGGATAGAACTCAGGACATCTGGAAGTGCTCTTACCCCCTAAGCACTTCCAGATGTCTCCAGATTTCCTATTTAGCCCACAGATTTAGAAGTTCAAGGGCAGGGTGCTGGTGTAGCTCAGCCCTGGGAATTGTCTGGACTATATCTACTCATAGCAGGGCATGCATAGGAGAAGAGACACATCTTCAAATGGGAAGCCAGACGTTCAGACGTCAGGCCCATACCATCACAACACTGCACCCAAACTCAAATCTTCATGTTGCTTTTCCCCAAACTCCCTCCTGAGGGCAGTGCCTGTGAGACTCAGGGCCTCCGACTAGGCCCTTACTCTTATTTCACTGTCCTCATGGCCAAGCTCCTAGGATCCTTTAGGAGATAAATGACATCTGACCCAAAAGAGAGGTTAAGAGATGTGAGCTGTGTTTGCTTCTTAACTAGGAGAAAGGGCAGGATAAAGTTTTTTTAAGGGAGGGAGGGTCTCTTATAAAAGTAATGCACTTGAAACAGGAAAAGACCTTCAGAATCCCCCAAGCCAGCCACACTCATCATTTAAAAACCTTATCCCTTTACCAGCCTTTTGCAGTGTAGCAGCTGTGTAATCTTCACATCCTCAGAACCATTTGACCCCAGTAGTGAGTTGTTGTGGCTGGGGAACGACTTTGAAAGCTTTTTGCATGCTTTGGTTAGAGCGATGTGGGTGGGGCCCGATAACCTCTGACTCAGCAGTTGTCACACCTGTGTGACTGGCAGGTGCTGGAGGATGCTCGCAGAGATGCTGACTTGCACCATGTAGCTTGTAATATGGTGAAAAAGCCCGGCAACATTTACTATCTTTACCAACGGGAAAGTGGCCAGCAGTACTTTTCCATTATTTCTCCAGAGGTAAGAACATTCATTCTTAACTCCAAACCAACTCCAGCTTTTGAGGACTTTGGGGCATGTGTGTATGAATATGTAAGCATGCATATTGGTCTGTGGTTTCCTAGGAAACAGAGGTGATGAGAGCCCAGGTGTGATGAAAAGTGGCGTGTGCTTTGAATGACATTATTTCTGACGTGCGTTGTAACTTCAGCAATGGTTTGAGTAGTCTGAGGGAGAAGCGCGAAAAGATGTCTGTGGCCCGAGGAGGAAGGGAGCCTTTTCACTTCTTACCCTGATGAGGGCTTGTTCCTTTGCCCTCTAGGAATGGGGAGCAGGCTGTCCCCATGACTTCCTTGGTGCCTACAAGCTGCAACATGACATGTCGTGGACTCCATATGAAGACGTGGAGAAGCAAGATGCTAAAATCAGCATGATGGACAAGCTGCTGAGCCAGCCCATGGCCTTGCCCCCATGCACTGAACCCACCTTCCAGGGACTGACTCACTGAGTATGGCTCTGACTAGCAGCCCTCATGACAAAGACCTGAGCGCTACCCACCTCCTGTCCACATTCTCTCCCTGGGAGGCGGGGATAAGGGAGGACTATGGGTATGTGGGTGAATCATGAACTACTTGGAAGATGATCTTGATGAATGTAGCTGCTGATTTTGCTGTCAGTTGAGACGGTAAGAAATCACAGAACTGTGGCATCTTCTTGGGTCCACCGATGCCCATTCAGTTGGTTTCCAGGGATTGGCCAGTGCTTTCCTTCACCTCCAGCTCTTCCTCCTTTAAGTCAAAAACACTGGAGGAGGAGGAGCCTTCTTCCTAGCGAGTTGGTGAGTCAGTCTCCAGTAGGAACCGTTAGTCCATCGTTTGTGTCGGGTCGGTGCAGAAGTTGTCTTCATAGGTGTTGCCATCCCGATTTCAGGCTGACCCGGGGACCAACTGCAGTGTTGCCTTAGAGGGATTGAAAAACCAACAAACAAAAACTTGGCCTGGCTAGGTGAGAGTGTTGACTCTAGAGTTTCAGATAAATTCCTGACAACGTCCTGGTTTGTCCTTCTGCCCTTCCATCCTAGTGAGACTGACTGGAGACTGAAACAGCAGCCCGGCAGGCCAGGTTTGGGGAGTCATCCTAAACCCTGCAGAAGGTTAGACCTGGAAGAGGTATACAAGGCTGCCACTGCTGTTTTATGTGTCCATCCTAAAGCCTTCTTAAGGACAGCCTGAATGCAGCACCACAACAGGACAGACCCATCAAATGGCATTCTTTTTTTGTTGTTGTTTTTGTTTTTGTTTTTGTGGTTTTTCAAGACAGGGTTTCTCTGTATAGCCCGGGCTGTCCTGGAACTCACTCTGTAGACCAGGCTGGCCTCGAACTCAGAAATCCACCTGCCTCTGCCTCCCAAGTGCTGCAAATGGCATTCTTTAAGCTACAGTGTGGAAGGGCTGGAGAGAGGGTCAGCAGTCCAGGGTGCTTGCTGCTCTGCTGGAGGACCTGAGTCCATTCTAGCACCCACGTCAGGCAGCTCCAGGAGACAGCACACTCTGTTCTGACCCCATTAGCCATACACACCTGGCATATGCCCCAACCCCAGATATGCATATACATAAATTTAAAAATAAATCTTCTCAAAAAGAGATAGTATGGAAGAATAGGGCAGTGAGGACACAAAACAAGAAAAATGACCAGCCTGACCTCAGGTTATTAGTTGTCTGGGATTATTTATTTATGGGGTCGCTATAGCTCAGGTTAGCTTGAAACTGACTAGCCCTGGCTGGCTTTAATGTGATAACCCTGCCTCAGCCTCCATAGTAGTGGATTTACAGGCCATGAGCCATCACACCTAACAAGTTAGCCCAGATTGGAACTCATTGTTTACTGAATAAGTCATGAACTGAATAGACTGGGGTGTAGCTCAGTGATGGAGTGTTTACACAGTATTCATGAGGCTCTGATTCCATCTCCAATACCACAGACAAGCACTGGACAGGCCCTTTCTTAGCTAAAACTGACTGACTAGGCTTTTCTGGACTTGACCTCATTTCCTATTTAGCTAAGATAGTTAAAAGTGACTGCCTCAGTGCCATATAGTTTATTGTAATATGTTCTCAAGAACTTGAGGAATAGGTGTTTGAGCCCACAAGTCTATACCCACCAGTGTTTTGGTATAGACTGTCCTGGTGTTCATGGCTTCCTTTCTGAACAGTCCGTCTTATGAGCTAGAAACATCCATGCCGAGAACAAGAACTGAGATCTAACAAAGGGCTGTTAGTTGATTCTGACTCCCAGTCATTGCCCACATCTTCAGGAGGTTCTGACCTCTGGTAATGATGGATTTTGAGAGGTACTTTGTTAAGAGGTAAACAAATTGTCACAGGGTTAATGGCTTAAAGCAACACTCATGGTTTTGTGACCACAGTTTCACTGGGTCTTCAGCCTCTGGGTTTCGCTGATACTGCAAGGGTGCAGTCAGGTTTTTGGCTAAGGCCTTACTCTCTGCTTCCAAGCTCACTTGATTTTGCCAGAATATTGGTTCCTTGGGATTGATAAGCTACCTGCTGCTGCTGCAAGCTTTGAGGCAAGCCATACCAAGTCAAATCTACCTCCATCCATGTGTTACTTCAGTCATGTTACCTCGGTCATGTTTTAGCAGGTAGTTCTAGAGCTCTACGAGGTGACATATAAAGTGAGTGTGGCTAGTGTGTGGGGCATACCTCTAGTGCACACTAGTACTCCCAGCACCTGGAAAGCTGAGGCAGGAGTCTGGATGCCAGTGTCAGACCAGCTTGGGTAACCGCAAGGGAGACTGTTATCTCCAAAAAAAAAAAAAAAAAAAAAGGGGCGGTGGTGATAGTAGTGGTAGTAGTAGACAGTAAAATACTTGCTGCATAAACGAGACCTGGGTTTGATCCTCAGCACCCACATTTAAAAACCTGGGCATGGTCTTACATGCTTGGAATCTCAGTGTTGGTAGGGCAGAGTTCTCTGGCCAGCCTAGCATAGTTGGCGAGCTCCATGCTCCAAAGAGAGACTGTTTCAAAATACAAGGTGCACAGCCTTTCTGAGAATGTGTACACACACCCAGCCTGCAAAACCAAATAAAAGCAGCATGAGAATGTGAGCTACTGTGGGAGTGGCTCACTTAGTGTTTAGTGATTGGCATAGAGCGAAGGTTAGCCAAGGCCAGAGAAGTATACTACTCCTAAGCAACTGAACCCATGCCTCTGGCATTAGAGCCTATGTGAAACTTGTTTGCAGAAGGTAAGGTTTGTTTTTAGAGCTAGAATTGGAAGGAAGGAGCCACTAAGTGCCTGGAGAAATTGGACTTGTACAGTTGTGAGCAGATTTGATTGAATGGGTCACTCACTACTTGAATGTATTTGTCCACATCTTGATTGGGATGTCCTATCCTCATCTCTTCCACTTCACCCTTTCTGAATCCAAAGCTCCCCCAGGACCAGCGTCTTGGCACTCTCTCCCTCCTGCATGCTCCTACCCATTCCCAGGACTTTAGCATCCCTAAACTGCCAACTCGTACATATTTCTAGCTCTGATCTGTACTCAAGTTAATGCACATTTGTCCTGTGTCTGTACTTGACATCTCTACTTGACTCATTCATTACAAACTTAATGTGTCTAAAACAACTCTGAATTTACCCCTGAAACGCTCCACATCCTCTGCGTTCTCATCATCATCTGTCTCATCCTGTTACTTAGTTCAGAAACACTAACATTCTTTACTCCATATTCTCCCCATGCCAGTCAGCCCTGCCCTCACAGCACAGCACATAGCCAGGACTGACCCTCTCAGCACTTCCATCCTTTTCTCTTGGTCTAGGCCACCCATGTTTCTACCCAAGGCAGTAGCTTCCTGTGGGCCTCCTTGATTCCTTTCCCACCCTTGACTGTCTGCATAGAGACCATTAGCAACATCCTTTAACACTAGCAGCCATACCAACAACTGTTTCAGAACACCCCAAGGCTCTGTGTGACCCTCCATGGAGACAGTAAAGGGCAGTGGTGTGGTGTTGGCTGCATTTGTAGCACACTCTTGGCCCTAGCCTGTTCTTTGAGTTTTCAGATACCCACCACCTGTAACTTCATATTTTCCCACCTGTCCATTCACTTTGTTCCCAGAAATAATGATTCTGAGACATAATATTTCATAAATTAATGCCTAGGCCAAAAGTTTTGCTTGTTCCCTGACTAGCTCATAACTTAATTACCTGTTTATTCTAGTCTAAGTCATGCCATGTGACTGGTTACCTGGTCTGCAGTTTCATATGGCCATCTTCTTCTGCCTTTGGGGTGAATCTCCCGTGCCGACTATCTTCCAGAATCCTTGCTGGATGTCCCGCCTTCTAATCCTGCCTCAGCTCATTGGCCATAGGCTTTTTATTGACAGGTGAAGCTTCTAGCACAAGAGATTATCTCTACAGACTTTAGTGTCAGATTCTTCTTTGGTCTGAGCTCTGCAAGTTCTTAATGTTAGGTGCTGGGGGGTTAAGTCAGGGGCCTTTGAATACATTGAACAAGTGCTTATAATAAAGCCATATCTTCATCCCAGGTCCACAGATGAAGAATAGTGAACTGTTAGATCACCATTTCCTTGAGTGGAACAAGACTGGATACAGTGGCAAGGCCAGTCCAAGGCCCAGGGAGACACTGTGCACAGCCTCCAGCCCAGTGTGTGTCAGATGGACTCCAGGCTCATGCTAGATCCCCTCTCCCTTGATGATTGTGGTGTCACATGGCCTCTTAGCTCCACCTTTCTATTGCATATTCCCTGGACCCGGGATACTCTTGCTGCTTCAGTTTAGCCTCGTCGTGGTGTGGATGTAGGACTGCTGAGGGTGGACCCTACCTAGAATATTATCCAGCACTATTTCTTTCCAAGCCTAGGGGTGCTTGAACATGAGTTCAAGGCTAGCCTCAGCTACATAGTTTCAGTCAGCCTAGTCTACAATGGGGCAGTGTCTTAAAACAAAAATGAAACAAAAAGGGTTTACTGACTCATGTGGTGGTCCATGCCTTTAATCCCAGCACTTAGGGAACAGAGACAGGTAGATCTTGAGTTTGAGGCCAGTCTGGTCTACAGAGCAAGTTTCAGGACAGCTAGGGCTACAGAGAGAAACTGTTTGGGGGTCAGGGCAGGGGTGGGCCTTCTATAGCGCACTATTCATTCACTGCTCCATCCGGAACCTTCTGGAAAGCTTCACCTTTGCTCAGGGCCTCCCTCACTCTTGCAAACCCTCTCACACTGGCAGCCTCTCCATGCTGTGACATGGCTTCCGTCTTACTGCTGTCCTTTACAGCGACTTTCTGAAAGGACCTGACTTAAAAACATTGTCTTCTCGGGGTAGCACACACCTTTAATCCCAGCACTTGGGAGGCAAAGGCAGGGGGATTTCTGAGTTCGAGGCCAGCCTGGTCTACAGAGTGAGTTCCAGGACAGCCACGGCTACACAGAGAAACCCTGTCTCGATAAAACCAAAACCAAAAAAAACCCCAAAAAACATTGTCTTCATTTTGGGGTCTCAATTCCTCAGATCCTCATCTCCCTGAGAAATGTTACTATATGTTTATACCACCTTTTGGGTACAAAAACTCGGCCTATAAAAGGCCATACCTGCTTGGAGCTGACACTCAAGGGGCTCTTCGCGATGTGGACCCCAGCCTGCTTTTTACAGTCTTCACCTCACTCCCAGCGGATCTCTAACCCAGGCACTCAACAGCAGTCTGCACCAAGCAGAAGCCTAGGATGGCTCTATCCAGGTTCAAGTGGGCGGAGAAAGCAGGCTCCTCCCCTAAGAATCTTCCCTGCTCCGCCTCTTGCCGCCCACTGCAAGAGCTGTAAGTTGAGGCTCTGGTGCCTCTGTCCAAAGACTCCTCAGCCCCTCCCCTGTCCTCTGGATTGTGAGCTAAGAGCCAGGTTAAGGGGCTGGACCCGCATCGATGCACCCTCACCTGGGCTGGACCCTCTGCCTCAAAAGGCAGCGGGAAAGCCTCAGCCTCATCTAGGAATGTTTGATCCCCAGGTAAGCATTCCCCACTGACAGAGCAGGTGGGGCAAGAAAGAGGGTCAGGGATATCAGGCCAGCCAGTGCCTCGTCATCTGACAAAATTGGGAGCAGGTGGGGCAAGAAAGAGGGTCAGGGACATCAGGCCAGCCAGTGCCTCGTCATCTGACAAAATTGGGTTTAACCGGGTTACCAGGACAACCTGTGGGAGACTGATGCGAGACTAGTGTTGTGTCCTGTTCTCAAGAGGCCAGGTCTGTGCAGGAGATGGCCTCTGGCCTCCAGGGAAGGTATGGCAATGTGCGCGATGAGAAAGGAAAGAGACACCACTGCTGGAAAGTACACCTCCGTTCTCACCAGCCTCTCATGCTGCCTGGTGAGGGAACGCTCGTCATCTCTCAGTCCTTTTTCCAGAAACCCACACACAGTCATGTGAGCTCCGGGGTCCCGCCGGGGCAGTATCTTACCAACAGTTTCCATTCCTCAGTTCCTCCCCAATCGATTTTATTCCCACACGGGGCTGGCCCACAGTCATCTCCGGGAGGGCCCCAGCTCAGACTTGCCCAACTACACCTCCAGTCACCCGTGTCTTGGGAACCAAGACTTGCTGTATTTTTAAATTCTCTTTGGCAGTCACACCTATCCTTCCATTCTGGTAAATGTCACCACATGGGTGAGATCCTCCCTTGTCCTTGCCCTTGCCCCAGATGTGGTTTTTGCTTCCTGGTATACTCAGGGCAACTGGAACATGCCTAGTTGCACATAACACATATCTCCTCAAGAACCTAACATTCCATCAATACTGTATCATCCGAAGTCGGTACATGAGTCTTGTTCTGTTTACCCAAATATGCAAAGCATGGCACAGGGTGGTACTGGAAAGAATGAGATGAATAAATGCTAAGGGTTGAACAGGTGCCTGGTGTGCTGAAGGGGCTTCATCTAAGATGGCTTCTCAAAGACTCTCAATTGAGAGATCAATCCACAGTCATCTATGTGTCCACAGAACCAACCATCAGACCTGTCGCTACCAGTGTCTGCTGTAGGAGTGAGAAGACTGCTAGATTCTGGGTACATTAGAGACAGTGCAGCAAGAGGACCTAAGTGGTGTACTGTATGAACTAACATTAAGCACTTTTATTGTCAGGCCTCATGTTGGCACAGGAGACCCCAATCTGCACTCAAGTTACATCCTTTCTAGGAAAAAAGGAAGACAAGGTAGGCAAAGTCAATAAAGAAAGCCAGGGTTACACAGTGAACACAAGAAGCCTTCCAAGACGAGCACTTACAAGCTCCGCAGGCATCAGAAGGCTCCTCAAAGAGGACCAATCAAAGACCCAAGGAAGCACCCAGGAGAGGGGTTTCAGTGGGCCTGGAGAGGGGAGCTGGAGAGCTTGGCAGGGCGGGGGTGTGGCAGAACTCAGACAGGAATTCAAGAAGCTGTCATATGACCAAGTCAGCTCCTTCAGGGCAGGGCACAAACCAGCTTTAACTGTACCCCTCCTCTGAGAGCCTCCCCCAGGCAGGGTGGCCCCTGTCTGCTCACATGGTGTGTCTCTTCTCCCATGCTGGCTTGCGTCCTCTGCCTGACTTCCTTGAGAGATCAATCCACAGTCATCTGTGTGTCCACAGGACCAACCATCAGACCTGCTGCCACCAGTGTCTGCTGTAGGAGTGAGAAGACTGCTCTCCATTTTTGTGGACTTGAACAGCCAGCCCTTCTTATCCCCAGCCCCTTCCTTTTGCTCCTGGACCCATGTGTGCAGTTTTTGAAAATAGTATTTAACTGGAAAGAGGAGACTCAGTACAAGTCCTGGCTCTACTGTTTCCTGAGACAAGTCTTTCCATTTAGAAGTCTTGTTCTCTCATCTATAAAATAAGGGGCCACTGTGAATGCATGCTTGTGCCTCATTTCTGTAGACCCTGAATCTCAGCCTTCCTAGTGTTGCACCTTTTAATATAGTTAGTTCATCATCTTGTGGTAACTCCCAATCATAAAATTAATTTCCTTGCTACTTCATAACTATAATTTTGCTGCTGTTATGAATTGTAATGTAAATATCTGATATTTAGGATATCTGATATGTGACCCTGTGAGTGAGTCATTCAACCCAAAGGGGTCACAGCCCACAAGTTGAACTAATGTTCTAGACAGATAGACTGGCTATCCATTCTTTGAAGGTAAAAGGGTTCTCTTAGCTTTGACTAATCAGAGCATGTGCACCCTCCTGTCCTGTTTGCTGTAGACGGCAGAGTACAGAGGGAGGAACACTCGAGGCAGAACTTCGAGAGTGACCTCTTCTGAGGCTCTCCCCTCCCGTCGTCTTTGCCTTCCTTGGGATGTATAAGCAGGGATGATAACCCTGGCCAGATTGTGCTCACAGGGCCAGTGGGAATCCCAAGTGTCTAAGTGGTTTGTGAACAGGGTAGACAGATGATTAATCACTAATTAAGACTAAAACATCCATGAGGCAGTAAGATGGGGCAACGTCTGGTTGATGGTAGACTGGGCATTTACTGATTTGCCTTGAGAGGCAGAGACCCAGGGATGCTCTTCTAGGAGATAGTAAGTGGGTGGGCTGGCAGGTGAAGAGGTACCTGGCTCAGAACTGAGGTACCCTGTCTTGCTGGGGTTGGTCTTGAGGCAGGAAGGATGGCTGTGTAGCTTCATGGAGTGGGATGGTATGGTCAGCCCTTCTCCCCTTCCCTCCAAGCTTTCTGAGGCTTTCATTATTTCCTACCTCAGGTGTTAACCCTGAGGGTTGTGGTCGCACGGCTACTGATTCTTTTGGTGACTAAGGCTGCCTATGGGAACAGCTAGCCCTTTAGTGATGCCTCCAGTCCCTGACCCAAGTCCAGCCCCTCCCAGCTTTGGACAACTTGGTGGCAGGGTTTCTTGAAACAAAACAAAACAAAGCTTGTCTCAATCCTTTAAATGTTTTGTTTTGTTTTTGAGACAGGGTTTCATATATAGCCCTGGCTGTCCTGGAACTCACTCTATAGACTAGGCTGGTCTTGAACTCAGATCTGCCTGCCTCTGCCTCCCAGGAGCTGGGATTAAAGGTGTGCACTGCCACGTCTGGCCTTGTCTCAATTCTTGCTCAGGTCATAAGAGCCTGGAACTGTCCCAAGGGGCTGTCTAGAGGCCTGAGCATCAAAATGAGTGAAGGATTGAAGAGAAAGTAGACATGAGAACTAGAATTAACTCATATCATGCAAGGTCAGGGTCACTGTGTGTGGCTGAGTGATGTGTTTACCCCTAGTGGGATTGCCCGGCTCAGAGAGGATATAAACAGTTTATGTGTAAGGGGTGCATTTGTTTGGACATAGTATAAAAACAGCCAAGACTGGTTGTGAAGATGGATAGCCAGCTGGTTCCCTGATGCTGTGAGAGATATCACACATCTGGTGATGGATGGTCAAAGGCCTGGACATGGCCTGCCCCAACACGCATGTCTGGTAAAGCTTCCCGATGAACTCCTCAGTCCTAATCCCCAAACCTTCTCCTGCTGGTGTCTTGGCCAACAAGAACAGTAGCAAGTTGAGGACCAAGTAGCTGAGATTCGGTTCTACTTACTTAGTGTGTGACTTTGAACAGATTTCTCCAAGTTGCTGAACTTGAACTTCCTCACTCATAAAATGGGGAAGAAAGAGTACAACACCTCTGCACTGCCCAGACCAGAGGTGAGGACATGGTGGAAAGTGCTGGGAGCCACTGAGTGGTGTCCACATCCATTCTGAGAAGTTGATTTCCTTCTCTGTTGGAGATGGGACCAGTGTTGTGGTATGCCCTGAGGTCTCTGAGGGAGTGGGTATAGCTTCTCTCAAGTCAGCCGTTAGTCTGTGACAAGGTTCCATCTCAGATAGAGACCTTTGAGGCATCAAGAAGGCTCTTTCGTGTAGGGCCAGGGCAAGGGGATGGATGTCCACACAAGTTCATCTGGCTCATTGCTAAGCTTTCCCAAACCTTGTCTTTAACTCTAGTGTCTCCTTGTTAACTTGTCCCTCTCGATCCAAAGGTGAGACAGAGTGTCAGGAGGTACAGTTCTTGGATGGGGTCTGGGAGCCTCTCTGGAGACCCTTTGACCTTGAGAACCCGTGCACCTCTCTCCTGGGCCATAGGTCACTGCGTCATAAACCAAGAGCAGATCAGTTCTCAGATGACTGAGTTTTCCTGGAAAGATGTTATTAATGCCTTGGCCCTGGCCAACATGATCCTGGGTCTCTTTTCCATCTTCTGCAGCTTCAGCAGGTAGGTCTGGGGCACTGCCTGCTCTTAACCTATGGCATGAGGAATCAGGTACAAACTCCAGAGACCTGGCCAGTATGGCAAAGGATCAACTCGGAGATGGGGACAGTAAACAAACACACACACACACACACACACACACACACACACACACACACACACACGGCTTCAAATCCAGGGATCAGGATCCTGGCCTCCATGTTACTACAATCTGATATGTGACTTCGGCTAGCTTACATCCAAGCCTCAATCTCCACATAGCATGAGGAATTTATATTATAATTTTTCTTGTTCCTTCAGCTATAGCAGTTGAGAATGGCTTGTAGGAGGGGGAAAAAGATGCATAGTAGTACTCATAGCCATTCTCTCTTTCTCTCTCTCATTTCCCCCCTCCTACCTTCTATCTCCCCCAATGCAGTCCAGGATGGTCTTAAACTATGTAGCTTAGACTGTCCTTGAACTTCTGAAACTTCTACTTTAACTTCCCGAGTGCTGGACTGTAGGTGCGAGCCACCCTACTTGGCTTTGTTCATATTTTCTGGTTCTCGAATCAGAACATATGATTTGTCTATCTGACATGAGCACTGTTCTGGAACTTCTGCCACACTTGTGCCACCAAGAAATCAGGAACAATTTATGTTCCCATAAGTTGGATTCTATTTTGAGACCTTTGATAATCAGCTCTTTAAAGAGACCCCTTTGTGACGCACTCCTGATGTGTACTTGACTCTTTCTGTATCTGTTCTTCGTCCATAAAATTGTAGTTTTAGAGTCTAATATAGTGGAAGGAGGCACATCTGTGGTAGGAAAAGCTCAGTTTAACCAAACCCCTGCGAGGGTAGTCTTATGTTACAGTCGTAGGTTCTGCTATCTTTGTCTAGCCTCAGGCCCTTTTTGATACTCGGGTGTGGGCTAAACAAATACTGAAGGTTTGGAGGTGGCTGAGGTCAGGATCCCTTGCTTCTGCTGGGTCATCTAAGCATTGTGATCCAATGCAGACTTGGCAGTGGACCTCTGTGAGCAGGTTTGCAATATTGGATTGTGTGGCTGCTCACAGAGGGACTTGGAACCACACGATGGACAAGATGCAATGGAGAATGTGGGGGCTAGAGGAACTCTGGGAAGCCACCTAGAGTAGAGCCAGCATCAAATTCAAGAGATACTGACAGATCCTTACCGTACATCAAACTCAGAGAACTTTGGGAGATGCCGACAGATTTAAACCAAAGTTGGAGATGCCACCACCTAGCACTCATCCAAGAAAACCAGCAAACATATCAGGCTCGGTAGCACCACCTAGTGTCTGGATGTGATTGACACCTGCAGACGCTCCATCTAAGAACAGCAAACTGCACACTATGCTCAGGCTGTCCTGGAGGATTCACTAAGACAAATTGCATTCTGGACATATAAAAGATTCGAAGTCATAAAGAAGGTAGTGTCAGGTCAAAAGGAATTAAACTAAAGCTCAGAAGTGGAAAGGATGTACAACCCCTGACCTAGGATCACACATGGGAGAGTGCTTGCCTACAATGTGTGAGGCCCAAGCTTCAGTCTCCAGTACTGGAAAAATAAGTACCAGATGGTTAATTAGGAAAGTTAGAATTTACCCAGGTGTGGTGACGTAAGCTTGTAACCCCAGCACTAAGGAGGTGGAGGCAGGAGGATCAAGGGTTCAAGACCAGGGGTTGGGGAGACAGCTCAGTTGATGAAGTGCTCGTGGCACAAGCGTGAGGGCTTGAGTTCAGTTCTTAGAAGTAAGAAAACCAGGCATGGGGCGTGCACTCAGAATCCAGTGCTGGAGAGGTGGAGACAGGAGACTCTCTGGGGCTCACTGGCCATCCAGGCTTACCAAATCAGTGAACCCCAGGTCCCAGTGAGAGACCATGTCTCAAAAAATATAGTGGATGGCCCCTGAGGAGCAGGTGTCTTAGTTACTTATTCTATTGCTGTGATAAAACACCTTGACGAAACAACTTATAAAACAAAGTATTTAGTTGGGCTTATATAGGATTAGTGTTCATGATGACAGGGCAAAGGCATGGGGGAGAGACAGCTAAGAGCTCACATCTTGATCAGAAAGCTGGAGGTAGAGAGAGGGGCACTGGGAGTGGCTGGAGTCTTCTGAAGCTTCAAAATCTGTCCCTGTGACACCTCCTCCAACAAAGCCACGCCTTCTAATCCCTCCAAAAAAGTTCCACCACAGAGGGGGGGGCATTCTCACCTAATCTACCACAGATGAAAAAAAGGAGAGGAAACTGCTTAGCATAAATTCTTCATTTCACAAGTGGAGGAAAAAAAATCTAGAGAGACATCTAGTGATTTAGCTGGAAAGTCACAGTGAGGTGGTGGTAGAGGCTGCACTAAGACTAGGAAGGAACCCGAGTCATCAAATACACCTGGGACTTAATGGTTGGAAGGGACCTTGGTGATTACTGTGGGGAGGGGATCAGGAAGCCATCATGTGCTGGAAGTTTGGGAGGGATAGAGCCACATATGAGGGTGTGTGTGACACATTTAAAGCACAATATCCAGAAGGGCTGTGAGTAGTGTGGGAATGTGCTTGTGTGTGCTGTGTGTGTGTGTGTGTGTGTGTGTGCGTGCGCATGTGTGGTAGAGATTTGTGGAGAGTGTTATTGAGTGGGGGACTTGTCCAGTGGGAACTACAAGAAGCTGCCCTGCTGCCTGCCCTCTAGGAAATCCCACTGTGCTTCCTGGATGCTTCTGATCAGCTTCCTGTTAGACATTGCAATAGGAACGATGACCAAACACCTCAACATCTGCCACAAACTGGGTGAGTCTAGACCTCAGGCCCACTCTCATCCCTACTGTGGGGAGCGTCCATCTCTGGTTACCACTCATCCTCTGACATCAGGCAGGCCTTCTTCAGTTACTCCCAATTGTGCACATGCCCATGCCAATAGCAGAAACAGTCCTGCTGTCTGCACCGTAGATCCATCCTCTGGGCTGGCTCTCTTACCCATCTTTGTCCCATCCCTGCCCTGGTGTTCAGTACTATCTTCTTCGCCTCTCTGTTTAATTCCATTTACTCTTCTTTTGATTTATGCCAGTTTGTTGAAGTTTTTTTCTTTTGGTGTTTATACTTCATAGCACATTTTTATGATTATTGTGAGTTTTATAAGGTAAGATCTCATTCTGACTTACTCAAGCAATTTCTTTGCTGTTTATCCTTTCTTGCTTTCCAAGTGTTTGTTGGGGATCACCTTCATTCTAAGTGAAGAGTGTCCTCTATAATTTTCTTAGTGAAGAGGATGGTGAGGGTCAGTGAGGAGATGAGAAGGAACCCCAGGCAAAACAGCTTGAAGGTTTCCTTGGAAGATTTTGCCTGAAAAAGGTGCTGAGGCTTTTGAACACATGTGCTCAGCCTTGCATGTTGAGTGACGAGGCTCAGCAGCGGCAGAGCCTAGGGGAGGCCCAGGCTTTGACCTACAGGCCACCTTAAGGGGGCAGCCACTGCCCTCTGAGAGCCCAGCACTCTAAACTGTCACTGCTCCAGGTGAGGCTAGGGTGTAGAACACATACCTGTGAGTTAACCTTGTCTTCTGAAGCAGGACTGGAGCTGAATGACTTTGCCGTCTTCACCACCTTTGGCCTGGCCTCAGCTCTGCTCCTTGGTGTGGATGGGCCTCTGAATGGGTTCCTGGCCATCATCTATGTGTTAACCACTTCTTTCCGTCTGTGTTTTTATTCAACTGGTGAGTGGAATCCAATTCATTTTAGGACTGTGGCAGGGATCAAGGGGCAGGAGAAGTCAGGGGTCACTTATGGACTCCTCTTCCTCTACATGAGTCTGCCGGAGGGTAAGGGCTGTATTGGCAGAGGCCTGGTCTGGGAGATACAGGTCCTTGCTTCTTTAGCAGCTGTGTCCCTTTGGTATTAGCTGTGTGTGGAGCATTGCTTCTCACCAGTTCTCCCAGACAAGAGAAGCTGTGCTAAAGTGAGTGCAGCTGCCTTCCTAAGAGCACACATAAAGGGTGGAAACCCAGCACTCAGCTCAGACTGGCCTTTCAAGGAGCCTTAAGGTATGGGCACACCTGGTAGGCCTCTTGGTGCCTGCTGTCCCCCAGAAACCAACACAAACCCAAACCTGTATGACATCTGCTTGTGGATAACCAAGTGACCTCCACACTCCTGGGCTTAGGGAATCTGGCAGTTCATAGAGAGGAGACCCAAAGTAATAAGTGCCCTTAGACCCAGGAAGCAGCTGATCCCTTGGTCTTTCCCTAGGAGGAAGTCCCTCTGGATACAAGGGCCTACCCTGCCCCTATGCTTCCTGTGTTTTGGCCTCCACCTGCCTTCTGACTAAAGGCAACACATTCATCCTCTGCTGCATGGCTTCACTAATGATTCTCTTCATGATTGACCAGAGCTGCTACCCACACGATGAGATCCTAGATTCGGACAACTGGAAAAAAATCGTTTATATAGGAGGTGAGTTCAGATACCTGCCACCATCTTTGTGGTCACCCTGTGTCTCACTGTAGCATTACCCGTGGGCTTTGCTCTCATGGACCTTTCACCACTGAATCTGCTGTCACCTAACAGTTTCCAAAAACAAATATCCAAAGATTTACTCTATTTTAATGTCTGAAAATACTAAATGCACTCACCTGCATAGGAAACTGTTTTCCTCATGTTCTGAGTTCAGTGCATAGAATCAGGCTGTGCTCAGTATCTACCTAAGTTAATGAGTTCAGTAGAATTTAGGGAGCATGTGCTATGTGCCAGGTACTGGGAGTCAGTCTGGTAAACCAGGAATAGTCCTTGTCTCAGGTAGGTTGAAAACTAAAACAAACTCACAAATAAAAGTGACCAAAAAAGAGTCGGAAACAAACAAAGCTAGGTATGTGATTGTGTTTGTAGTTCCAGTTCTTGGGATGCTGAGGCTGGAGGATCATTGCAAGTCCAAGATATAATGAGTTCCAGACCAGCCTGAGCTATAGAGTGAAACTCTGTCCCAAAAAATTAAGTAGCTACAAACTGGGTTTTTTTTTGATGCCCTGAGAAAGTACAGGGTGCTCTCAGAGGGCAGGTGAGTCATTATGGAGGGAGGAGGGATGTTTAAGTGAGATCTGAAGGATGGGTAGAAAGGGCGGTCCAGGCAGAGGATTCTGTTTTGTAGTGACTGAAGTCTGAGAAGGTGCTTGAAGCCTTAGTAGAGCAGTGTGGCTGGTCCTTGTGTGGAAAGCCAGTGACAAAGATTCAGGCTAGTGAAGTGAGCAGACTGGGTAGGATTTGAGATTTGATCCAAAAGGCAAATGAGACACCTTGGGTGGAACCCAGATAGCAAGTGATATGGTCAGAACAGCAGCTTCCAGACATTGTTTGGACTACAGTGTAGCAGTGTTCAGATGGGAGGTGGTGGTGTGATGGATAAGGAGAAGTAGCTGGATTTGAGAGGTATTGGAACTAAAGTTGATACTAGGGGGATGAAGGCAAGTGTAAGCAGCTGAGTGTAGGCTCCAGCCTTGGAAGATGCTCACAGGGTTGTCCTGAGTTAGGTTTCCTTCAGTATTAGTTTTTCTTTTATAATGTGTGCTTGTGAACAGGACAGGCATCCCTGGGAGTTGGAGATTCTTCCATTGTTCCTTTGCTGTGAATCCACTCTGGGTTGTTACGGTCTGTTTCCTTCAGATGTGTATCTTATGTGGCACTAGTACAACCTCCTTGTTCAACTTCTGGGAGCTGGCTCCCCTGTGCCCAAATGGCAGAGGCAGAATGGTGGGGAGAGTCTGGGTTTGTAGCTGAATGGACCTCAGCTGAGGCTCTGACTTCTGCATGTGGTTGTTGTATAAATTTGGGTTAGTACCTCACCATTTTGAATCCAGTCTCCTTCATCTATAATTAAAGCCCCAAGTTCCTAGCTTGTAGGCTCACAGGGATTGAATGAGGCAACAAGGTAGGTAATTCTCTGGTAGGCTCTTAGACTGTAAATGGCAATTCCTGGTTCCATCTTTTCCACCTCCCCTCTCCTAGCTCAGTGTTTCCTCAGAGGTTACGCTCCTAGAGTTGATCCCCTCTGCTCAAAATAAACCACACACTTAGTGTAAGATTCCTGGGCTTCTCTGCACATTTCTCAGTGGATGAGGTTAATATTCTGCTTGCCTGAGGAACAATGGGTCACCTTAGACCAAAGACCCTTCTTCCCTACAGAGCTCCAGGGCCAGTTTTGGAGAGTGAATGCTATCTTTTTTCTTTTCTTTTCTTTTTTAAAGGATAAGTCTGGCTTTAAACGTTGCTTCCTCGCCTCAGCAGACCAATGGCTGTTCTCCAATGGCAATTTTCCAAAACTTTAGCATACCTCTTTAGCTGATTCTATTCCCCAGAAGTGACCTTTTGTTAGGTTACCTGTCACAATCAAATGGGATCTTACAGAATATGTGGTGGTCAGACTGGGGATGCAGCCAAGTTGGTAGAGTACCCTCATAGTAGGCATGGATCCCTGGGTTCCATCTCTAGTACTACACACTGGCTATGGTGCACATACCTGTAATCTAAGCGCTTGGGAGGTGGAGGCTGAAGGATCAGAAGTCCAAAGTTGTCCTCAGCTACATAGCAAGTTTTAGGTCAGCTTGGGCTACTTCAGATCCTCTCATGAGACTACTGATGCTCTGTATACTTGTTAACTGAGGCTGAGTGTCTAGTTTTTAAAGGTCAGGCAGACTTAGACTTGAATTAAGCTTTTGTGCAAGTTATTTCCCTGTCTCCCATGAGAAAGGCAGATGTAATTCTAAGTCACAGGAGTAAGATGAAGTGTAAATGAAAAACAGAGAGTCTAGTGCTGAGTAGATATGCCACGATGGAGTTCCTGATAGTGTTTCATCTGAAATTTAGATTGTCTTAGGAGTACCTGAGAATACATCCAGGTTTAGTGATTTGCTTGGAGGGGCCTCAGGACTCAGCATGTTGTGGTACTTATGGCTAAGACTGGTTAGAACACAAGAATGTGGTCCCATGTGGTGACACATGCCTTTAATCCCAGCACTCAGGAGGCAGAGGCAGTTGGATCTTTGAATTTTAGGCTAGCCTGGTCTACAAAGACAGTTCTATGATAGCCAGGACTATAACAGAGAAACTATCTCTTCAAACAACTAAAATAACAACAATAACAACAAAACCAAAACAACCAAACAATAAAATCCCAGAACAAACAAACAAAACAAACCTACCAATGAAGGAAGGATGTGGTTCAAAATCAGCAGAGGGTGCATGGGAGGTGACCGCAGAAAGGAGATGCTAGCTGTTCACAGTCCACTCTAGGTGGCACCAGAGAGTTACACTCAATTCTTAAAGCCCTGAACTGTGGTCATTCACACGAAGCATTGTCTTCTAGGGAAAGTCATCAGAAACTCACATAGGCACCCTCTGCCTAGCAGGGACAAAATTCCAGACTCCAGAAGGAAAGTGGGTGTTCAGCACAAACATGTACTTGCACAGTCTAGGCACAGTGAGCCTCGCTGGTCACTCAAGAGTTCTTGGTGTGAGAGCTGAGGCCACTCTGTAAGCAGTCTCAGGCATTTAACACTGCATGTTAAACTCCAATAATTAGGACTTTTTTTCCACTGAAAAGGCTCTGGTCAGCTTGGATTCAGTCTTGGCCAGGACCTGGCTTCTGGTCTGAGATGAACAGAATGGACCCAAGATTACATTAGCTTCCAATTAGGGGCTTCCATATTCCTAGTAAACTGAACTTACACATGGAGTTCTTGCCTCTCTTGTTACTGTCTCTGTCCCTCTGTGAGGGACAGGGGGGTTGGGTAGGAGCCGTGAGGTGCTTCAGGAAACTGAGTGTCTGCATTTTCTTTCCAGGTGTTATCCTGCTGTTTTTCTCTCCGTTCCCGCTCACCGCCTTTTACTGCCTGACTTGGTCGCTCTCCTATATCTTCTCCCCTGAAACCCTGTGGGGCAGAGGAGTTTGTAGTAAGCTCTAACAAGAGGAAGCCATAGCGTCACCACTCCTGCTGGTTCTGTGGGCTGTACGCTTAGCATGCTGGACCAAGACCTGCCTGTCCTCACTAAAGCTTTCAGATGCCTGTATCTTCAGATGCCTGTATTGTCATATGCTCGGTGCACTCTCTCTTATCCTGAATCACATCAACCCACAGTGGGCCCAGAAGCTGTTGTTTCTTTCTCCTTATTGAGGGTTCAGACTCCTTTTGGGGTAATACTTTAGTCAGTCATGTAGGATAGACTTTCGTTTCCAAGCTAAGTTTTAGGCCTGAAACTCAAACACAACCTTGGTTATATGAGACTTTATCTCAAAAAAATTATTGGCAGCCTAAATGTATCACTTGGTGTAATAGTCAAGAGCAGAGATGATAGGACTGACATTATCTATCTATCTATCTATCTATCTATCTATCTATCTATCTACAAATAAAGGGGGTTTGAGTGGCTCCTACCCAATCCCCTGTTCCTCACGGGTCCCTCACAGAGCTGAAAAAGCAGCAACAAGAGAGACAGGAACCCCATGTTAAGTAATCCAACAATGGCTGTCTACCAACAGAAAGCCCAAGAATCTGGCTTCTAAGATCTCATTCTGTATGCTTCTTTTCTAAATTCTCAAACACTAAACTCTACTCAGATGCCAGTTTGTCTTTTAAAATGAAACAAGACAGAAATACTGCATTTGATTACATTGTATTCTAAAGTTGCACCTTACAGAGAATAACCAGGGAGATTCTATCTTCAGGTGGGACATCACGACTTTTGGTCAATTCTGCCATTCCCCACGCAGTGGCGCCAGAGCTCCTCTGCAACATGTCTGCTTTTGAAGCCTAGAGAGCAGTGTGTGGTACAGCTGGGGCTCAGCTGTCAGCTCACCACGTAGCCTTATTTCCTAGAGAGGAGGTTTTCTGAGATTCCGCCTGGGCTTTGGCCAGGGACAGAGGTGAAAGATGCCACGAGAGCACGCTGAGCACATGGATGAAGTCAGAGAGCCTAGGCAGGTCTCTGGTCTGAACCCAGACAGTAGTGATTCCCCTCCCAAAGCACTGCTGCATTCCGAGTGGATTCCTATGTTGGGACCCTCCTGCTTTTGTAGTCTGGTCCTGGGATGTTTAATCTCTATAAGCCCATATCCTCATCTGTAGCTTTGAAGATTTAATTCCCCCACAGGAAGACAAACACACACGCTAGGGCGGTTTTCTTCTAGTATAAACTGAGTGTGCCTGTCACTTCAAGAAAAAGTTCTGTTGCCAGGGTTGAGAGGAGGGGCTGTGTTTGAGGTGCTGGAGAGGCAGCTCAGCTGTTCAAAGCACTGGCCCCTCTGACAGAGGAGCAGAGTTTTGTTTCCAGCCTCAACAGGTCAGTGTACAACTATGTGTGGCCCTCGTCAGGGGTCCCACACCCTCTTACAAATTATTTCATCCCGCGAACCCTTTTCATTTATGGGGTTCCCACCCGGGCACCTCTGTGCGCATCATATCATTAACAATACATTTGCAAATAATCTGTCAAAATACTATTTTATAAAATAGTTGGTTGTTTTACCAATCCCCTGGATTCTTGGATTTATCATTAAATGATCTCTATTGTGAAGGCAATAATAAAATGGAATAATTAGCAAACTTTAAACTTTGAAACTTTTTTTTTTTTGGTTTTTTTTTTTAATTTCGAACAGTTTCTCTGTTACCCGCTGTCCTGGAACTCACTGCTGTAGACTCAGGCTTGTGCCTTCGAACTCAGAATCCCCCTGCCTCTGCGTCCCAAGATTGCTTGGGATTAAAGGGTGCGCCACAACTGCCCGTCGAAAAACTATTTTTTTAAAAAAAAAAGACTTTTAGTTTTATCCAGGCATGGTGGCACACGCTCTAAATCCCAGCGCTTGCTTAGCGTTGCAGTAACCCTGCTGTGAACATGTTGCTGTGAATTATACCCTGAACACATGTCTGAGGCAGAGACAACCGTATGCCTTGACCCCTAAGCAGCAGCTGGGTGATGGGTATTTGGTTCCTAAGGGCCAAGTCTGAAAATTCCCTTCAGAAACCTGACTCTAGGCTTGGTACAGCATCCCCAAGATGAAAACCTGGACTGCCCTCACAGAGCTGCTGTTAGCACACTGAAGTTATGGCCCGTGTGTGTGTGCGCGTGGTGCGTGCGTGGCGCGGCGAGTGTGCGTGTGCGTTCCTAGCTCCCCACCTCTCAACCCTGGCTAGTAGCTCAAATGGGAGTAAAGAGTCACATATCTGTGTGTACTGGACCCTGATCAGCAGGGCCTACAACAACATTACAGGCAGGCATGTTCTTTTTTCTACCACCTGCTCATGTAGGAGGGAATATGCTTTGTTTGAAGAAAGAAAGAGGAAGGAAGGGAAGAGGAGGGTGGGGAGGAAAAGAGGGAAGGAAGGGAAAGGAAGGAAGGAAGGAAAGAAGGAGCAAGGGTGGACAGATGGGGAAGGGTTCGCGTGGTACCTATTTTAACTATGTGTGTATATATGTATGTGTGTGTGACTTTGTATGGGTATGTGTGACTGTGGTACCTATTTTAACTATGTGTGTGTGTATATATATATATATGTGTGTGTGTGTTGTGTTGTGTTTGTGTGTGTATATGTATGTATGTGACTTTGTATGGGTATGTGTATGTGACTATGGTACCCAAAGAGGCCAGAACATGATGATGGATGCCCTGGGGCTGGAGTTTCAGGTGGTTGTAAACTGGGAGCTGGGAACCGAACCTGGGTTCTCTGCAAGAGCAGCCAGTGCTCCTAAGCACTGAGTCACCCATCCAGCCCCACCTAGTTCGTCCTTTGTTCACGTTCTGGGAATGGGCATTCCCTCTACAGCAAGAACAAACGGACATTTTTGTATTTTATTATTTTTAGGGAACACACACAGTTTCACAAGGAACAATGATTTTTCTCAAACAATAGAAAAAAAGGTCTTTTTGAAAAATCCACTGTCCTAGATGAAAAGTCTACCCAGCAAGCACTGGGCCAGTTCTGAGAGTAGAAAGCAGTGTGGTGGCAGTTACCTACAGGAAGTTCAGAGCAGAGGTCTCCGCAAGTCCTGATTAGTTCTGTAAGGCTCCAGTGGGCCAGCTCAGTGTAACAGTGGGAATGAGCTCACAGACAAAGGCGCCAGTCCCTCTGACTGGGATGCAGGCTGGCTCATTCCCAGGCGGCTGCATCTGCTTACAGAACTCATCAAACTGCTGCTGCTCCAGCTCCGTCATGACTCTGTTGAGAGCATAGATCTGAATAGAGAAACAGATACATTAGCAATGGAAGCAGCTGGAGCAATGCTAGAACTGTATCAGGAGGGGCCTGGTGGGCAGTGACCAGGACAGGATGGCAGCTTCCATCCAGGGACTGAGGAGAGCAGCAGTGAGGCATGGGGCTTGGTCTTTATGGATGGTACCTGATAGCTATGAGGGAATAGGATCAGTTCTGGGAACTTCAGGTGTATTAATGTGAAGTGTTCACAGGGGAGCTGGGAGCCAAAACCAGACAAGAATGTCTGGGCCTCAAAGCCACTCCAGGGAGTCTGGCTTTTTATCTGCAGGCTCTAGAGAGCAGCAGACATTGGTATGCAGGGAAAATCTGACTATCTGTGCTTGGAAAAGATGGCTGGAGGCCAGGTGGGGTGGTGGTGGAAGGAGGGATTATCAGCCACTTAAATTAAGTCCAGGGAGGAGGCAGTGGGAACATGACCTGGTGCAGGCCATGTACTAGGGAGAAAATCTTGGAAACACTCTGACCCCCATATATGTGCCATGACACACATAAATGTAGTAAGGAAAAATGTCCAGGAATAGACAACCAGCCACAGAATAAAGTGTCCACCACCAATTTAAGAAATGGAACTTAGGGTCAGAGAAATGGCTCAATGGTTAAGAGCACTTGTTGCCCTTGCAAAGGATCTGGGTTTGGTCCCAGCACGACATGGTGGCTCACCACTGTCTATAACTTCAGTCCAGGGGATTCTATGCCCTCTTCTGCCCTCTATGGGCCCCAGGCACTCACACTCATAACAATAAAGCTATCTGAGAGGCACTTGGAAGTGGGGTACGTGGACCTCTGTGAGTTTGAGGCCGCTTTGGTCTACATGTTCTAGAATAGCCAGGGATGTATAATATAGCCTCATCTCAGCAAAACAAAATGGAAATCCTGAGAGGCAAAAGAAGGGTAGAACTTGAGGCCAGAGAGCTAGATGGCTTAGCAGTCAGGCACTGCTGCTGCTCTTACAGTGGGGCCAGGGTTCAGTTCTAGCACTTATGCTCCAAGGATATACACACATAAATATACATAAATTATAGTTAAAAAAAAAAAGAATCTTAAAAGAAAAGTACACAGTACTCAGGAGGCAGAGGCAGACAGATCTCTGTGAGTTCAAGGTCAGCTTGGTCTACATAAAGTATTCAGGGTTATGTAGAGAGATCCTGTCTCAAAGCAAACAAACAAACAAACAAAAAAAATGAAGTTGAAGCCAGACGTAGTGGCGCGTGAATAAAAATCCAGAAATATGTAAAAGTGACTTTTTGTTATGCTATGAAATACTACTCAGGAGTATATACTACAGAGGTAGAGTTTATACAGAACAGCAACGGGATATCAGCATAAAATTAAAATAGTCCATGTGAACACGCACATCACCAGAAGTGGGGCTGGGGCTTCCAAGTTACAGGTCTACTTCCTTCTCCCCCACTCCTCTTTCCTTCCTTCCTTTTTTTTCTTTTTTGAAACAAGGCCTCCCTATGTTACTCAGGCCGGTCTTGAACTCATGTACTCATCCGTCTACCTCAGTCTCCCAAATGCACTGGGCTTGGCTTCAAGTTAAGTTTCTCAAGCTGAGTGGTAGATATGAAGGTGTTTATTCTTCTTTAAACCACACATGATTGCATTTATACTTTATAATATGCCTTGTATGTTTGATACCTGCAGCCTTTGTGATCTGTATGTTACTTTCTGTTCCAGGACTGACAGGGATATTAAGTAGCATTCTGGAGACCTCCCAGTCAAAGAGGCATACTGGCAGGAGAGAGGGGAAAGTAAGCAGAGCAAGAAAAGGTTTTAGATGTCCAGGGTATCCCAGGCAAGGAGTGAGACTTTGCGTCTGCAAGTCTTAGGGTCAGAGCAGTGCTATGATAAGCATAGATTAAGTACTTCACTCCAGATGAGCCTCCAACCCCATGCACGCCTCCGAGCTCTCCTTCACAGCTAACTTTCTGGAAAGATACCATCTTTATGCCCTCCTTCCTTTCTTCCTGAGGAGTTGTTGGCACATTCCTTTGGAAGATTCCACTCCGGGGAACACAGACAAAATAGCAAGACAGCTGTTGGGGAAGCAAATGGCAGACTGGGCTGGGGGGGGTATGGCTCAGTGGTAGAGCACAGGCACATTGAGGCTCTGGGTTCAAGCCCCAACACCATAGAAACAAAACCAAGGGGCCACAAAGTAAGAAGCCCTGCTCTGACCACAGGCCTGCCCTCAGGAACAGCTGGACTCGAGTCCCAGAACTTGTTCCAGAAGAATTCACAAAGGGTAAGGGGAAACAGTAACACCTGCCTTGGCATTTGCTCACACATGTGCAGGCCCGCCTCAGGCTGACATGCGGAGCTACAGGTGCCAGCTGCTGCTAGCATGGACATCCAGTCTGACACCCCAGCAAGCAAATATGGACACAACCAGCTGGTCCTTCTAAGTCACATGGTAAAAGCACATAGGCTGCTTGGAAACATGGTGACTCCAGGTCAGATCTCTGCTCGTTATCAAATGCCTGCAGCATGCCAGGCACGGTGGTAAGTGCTTTACCTATATAATTTCCATTTCAACACCTTGTAACACTGTGAGGTAGATCTCACCACCCTCATTTTACCAAAGCGGCACCGAGGAAGGAGTGTTCACAGCATCCTTTCCCAGATCACATGAGAAGAATGCATGGAAGCCAGACGAGTCGATGCTAGTAAGGACAGGAACGATGCCCTCCAACATCTAGCTCTCAGTGTGCACAGAACAGTTTGGGGGAGCTGTTTCTTACAGCACCCCTTGAACTGCCTGCTAAAGCACAAAGCAATTAAGATCAACAGCTTAGGCCTGAGTAAAGAGATGGCACATTTGTTCATAGAACGGAAAACTTCTGAAATTACTATGATTACTGGAATACATGCTCTATGAAGGCAGAACTGTTCTCTGTCTTGGCAAGGCATGTGTCTCAAGGCCATAAACTTCCGCCTACCCACAGCAGCAGCTGGATATTTATTTAATAAATGGATCCTATAAACAAAGTTTGACAATATCAACTGTCAGACCAAAAGGAACGAGACGTGTCTCACACTGTCAACAGGAGTGCAAGCTTGAGGAATCCTTTGAAAGCCCTTTGGCAATGTCTAGTAGAATCGATTGGCACCTGGTAATTCCTCTAGTCAAATACCTGACAGGAATCCTAGCACAGGTGCCAAGGAAGCGTCTAAAAGGGTTTTTCCCCCCCACCATAAATGTTTGTAAAAAGCAAACCTGTAAGTAATCACAATACCCATCACGGGAGGAAAGGGTAAGTACCCTAAATGAGGTGGTCCGGGGGCTCGGTGACTAAGAGCCCTTGCTGCTCTCCCAGAGGACCCTGGTTCCACACTCAGAACCTATGCCAGGTGGCTTAGAACCACCTGTAACTCCAGCTCCAGGCATCCGACATGCTTGTATGATCTCCAAGGCCACCTGACCTCATGTTCACATATCCACCACACACATAATGAAAAACACATCTTTTAAAAATAGGTTTATAATGTAGACACTATAAAGAACAAAGAAAACAGATTCTTAAGAGTAACATGACTATCTCTAAAATCCCGCAAACAAAACATACACAGACAGGTAATGTATTCATCTACTTGAATGAAAATGCATTAAACAAAAGAGGTTAGCCACAGAGAGGGAGAAAAGGTGTAAGACAAGAAACAGTCAATGGAGACGTCACATTTATATGTGGCTTTATCTTAAGAAAATTCTAGGAAAATGCGACAATACTATACTAACCACTACCAGTCAGAGAAGCTGAATACCAGGTGTTTCCTGTACTTTAAATTTTCTCAAAAACACACTCAACAAAGAGGCAAAAAAGACCAGCAAGCTTTTTTCCTAATACTAAATATTAAAATACTTGTGTCCGGATGTGGTTCATTAGCAAGGCAAACATTTTAAAGCTTTTTATATTTCTAAATGATTGTAAGGTCGAGAGAACAAAGAAGCACACGGTGGGCTCAGAGGTTGGGCCTTTACATGGCTATGAGCAGACGCTTAAAAAAAACCTGCTATTGCTGCTGCTGTTCTTGGTGGTGGTGGTGGTGTGTGTGTGTGTGTGTGCGCGCGCGCCTGTGCGGTGTGCGTGTGAACTCGAGCCACAGCAAGTGTGGAGGTCAGTTTTATGTAGACCTGTTCTTCCACCTATGGTATGGATTCTGAGGAAGACTCAGGTTGTCAAGCTTCTCCAATGAAGACTTTTACCATCCCACCCACCAACTAGCTACTCTCTGCACCAAATGCACACGTGTACCGGGTCACAGGTCACACTGGCATTCTCCTTCATTCATTTGTTCATCTTCTCCTCCCTCTCTGATCCCCCTCATCCATAGCTGCCCTTCTCTTTTCATGCACTCCTCAGATCTCTAACACAAAGGCTCTGTGCCAGGAGTCAACTGGAGACCTGGTACAGGTTGGGATTCTGACCCTAACTTGGTGTGTGACTCTGGGCTTCCACTTTACCATTTGGGACCTGAATGGACTCTCTACCTCTGGAGGGACCAATGCCTGGGGACAAACAGCGAGCCCTTGTAAAGTTTCCTCTGTTGTTTTTTTCTTCCAGCACCTTCTCCAGCTGACTCAGGCATACAGACCCCCTCCTTAGTCTCACCTCTGCTCTTTGTCTTTGCTTCAGCTCCTGCTGGGCAGATTTCTGTTTAGCCTTCTCCACTCTGAAGGCAGGTTCTTTAACTTTGGATTTTTCTTTCCGGGCAGGTGGATCCATGGTTTGGCTTCTGAATGCTTCTTGGTCAGCTCTGACCTGATGGTACAAAAAGAGAACCGCTTGCTAGTCTTTCTCCCAAGTCCCTAGCTTGGCAGGTGAGGCGGAGTGCCCTGGAGTCCCACTGCCAGCACCTTGCTGTGCGTTCCTAGTCGAGTCTCCTCACTTCTGAGTCTCAGTTTCCTGCACAATGGGACAGTAGTCATTTCCTGGTCTTTTCCCTACCAACCCCGGGTGAGCAGCAGATGAGAAGGCCCGAGAAAGCAGCTCCAACCCGGGGGCGTACGGTAGGGCCGGGTCTTAGAGGCCGAGGGGCAAGCCACTCGGTCCGCGGCAGCCCCCTCAGCCACCCCCGCCCCGCCCGCCCGGCCCCTCCGCAGCAAGATGGCGGCTCGGGGGTCCGCGCGCTTCCTTACCCGGCCTCGGGTTCCCGGCCTCCGCCACGTCGCAGACAAGCCCCCACGCGGGGTTCACCCTAGCCTCCCCCTTCCGCGGGACCGCAGCGCCCAGCCCGCTGCCCTTGGACTGGGCGGGGCCGCGCCGGGGAGGGCGGGGCCGCGACCTGAGGTGTCCCTCCCGCAGAAGCCACTGCGCGCGCGCAGCGAGCATACTTGGGCGTGGCCGGAGCAGGAGGGGCGGGATCGGAGATGGGTGGGGCGGGGCCTGTGGTTGGAGGGCGGGGTCGGGAGAGGGAACATTCTTACAAGTAACCAAACCTTTTCCTGACTTCTAGTTTCTGGGACAACTGTGAGGCTTTGAAAGGCAAAATCTGATTCTTGTGGTTGAAATTGGCTAGCACTGGAATTCTGAGTATCAGGTTCTAAATTCAAGAAAGTCAGGATTGCTGATTGCTTCCTTCCTGATTTATAGATATATAAGGAGGATCGAATGGGATCCTGTTTGCCACAGTGCTTTGAAAGCTTTGAAAAAAAAATGATCTGTCTGCTGTCTGTCTGTCTGTCTGTCTGTCTGTCTGTCTATTTTAAAATACAGGGCCCCTACCCCAGCCTGGTGGTGCATGCCTTTAATCCTATCACTGAGAAGGGGAAGGCACAAGGATCTCTATGAGTTTGAGACCAACCTGGTCTACATAATGAGTTTCAGGGCAGCCAAAGCTACACAGTGAGCCCCCGTCTGAACAAAACAAAATGAACAACAAATTCAGGGCCACAAGCATGTGCTATACAAGCCTTCTATTACTGAGCTATACCCTCAGCCTGACAGAATTTATATTAGTTAGGGTTTCCATTGCTGTTAAAAGACACCATGACCAAGGCAACTTTTATAAAGGACAACATTTAATTGGGGCTGACTTACTGGTTCTGAGGTTCAGTTCATTATCATCATGGCAGGAAGCATGGCAGTGTGCAGACAGGCATGCTGCTAGAGGCCAGAAGAGGGTATAGAATCCCTGGAACTGAAGTTATAGACAGAGGTGAGCTGCCATGTGGGTGCTGGGATCAAACCTGGATCCTCTGCAAGCAACAAGTGCTCTTAATCATTGAGCCATTTCTCTACATCTTATTCTGAAGCAAAGAGGAATATTGTCTCCCACATGGCTAGGAGAGGAGTCTCAAAGGCCAACCCCAAAGTGACACACTTCCTTTAACAAGGCCACAACCTCTTAATAGTACCACTCCCTGAGCAAAGCATATTCAAACCATCACAAAATCATGACAGAAGTATATTCAGCCAACACACACACACACACACACACACACACACACACACACACGAGTGGGAGGTGGAAGGAGATGGGGAAGGAGAGGGAAAAACAGCCCACAGATAATCAAGAGGGTGTAAACTAAAATTTCTAGCTATCATTTTCATTTGTTATATTAGCAAGAAATGTCTGAAGGAGGAAGAGCCAGAGTAATAACGATAGCTACTTCCTTTGGGGCTTCCTACATTCTAGGCAATCCTCTGAGAGTATTGCATTATTAAGTCCCCTATTCCTCATAAAGACACATGTACCAATATGATTTCTAAACATGCAAAAGTTCAGTGACAAGTCCACGGTTACCCGGCTAGTAAATGCTAAACAAACACTACAGGCAGGGTTCAGAAGATGTTGGCCTTTGGAGACACATTCAGATCTGCTTTTTCATCCGTCTGTCACTCATAATCCTAGCACTCCAAAGGGAGAGGCAAATGGATCCCTGCGTGTCTAAGGCCAGTCTGGTCTACCTAGCAAATTCCAGACCTGCCAGGGCTACACCCAATAGGAAGCCTACATAGACACTGAGGTGCTTTCAATCTAAGTTTGAGTTGTTATACTCTTTTCAGAGGCCAATTCTGCACTAGATCTCAAAACCTTAAAAATGGGCATAATCACATGAGTGTGCACACACCTGCACACACATATAAGCACACACATTATTACATGCTTCCATTTTTATGAGCTATCAAAATTAGTCAAATTCTTAAGAAACATAAAGTGGGGCTTGGGGGGAGGGGAGAGGAGAGTTATTATCCATGGGTATAGAGTTCATTTTGCAGGACAAAATCCTAGAGATCTGACGCATGGCCATGTTAGCACTTCTGTATGTAGACTTTAAAATGACTAAAGCACTACGCCTTTAATCCCAGTTACCAGAAAAGCTGAGGCAGGAGAATCACAAATTGAATGCTAGCCTGAACTACATATAAAATGATTTCAAGATCAGCCTAGGGCAACTTCCTGAGAGGCTGTCGCAAAGAAGTAAGAAGATTGAGGATCTAATCAGCTCAGTGGTAGAGCACGTGCCATGGTGTGGAGGAGACCACAGGTTCAATGCCCGATACCAGAAGGAAGCAAAACGTAAAATGGCAAAGCGGTTTTACTCCAGTTTTTTAAAAGTTGACTCCAACCACTGGTTTAAGCAATTTCACTTTTAAGGAGTTGTCATGAGTAAATGACCAGAAACAGCTCTGTCTGTAAGACAACCAGCATCTTATCATCAGAGTTAAGATGAGTGAATGGGCTGGTTGCAGTAGCACACACCTTTGATCTCAGCACTCGGGAGGCAGAGGAAGGTGGATCTTTGTGAGTTCAAATACAGCCTGGTTTACAGAGTGAGTTTCAGGACACCCAGGGTTATACAAAGAGACCCTGCTCAAAACAAAAACAAACAAAACACAAAACAGTAAAGAGTAGCTATAATAAAATTCAACACAACTACTAAAATAGCACAGGAGAAAGTTTTATGATGTAATACAATGCTTTTCAGACAGGCAGATTCCCTAGGGCATGACAACCAGGCAACCTGACTACTTCAGTGGGCCCAGGTTCAGTAAGAGACTCTTTCTCAAAATACAAGGTGGAGTTCAATTGAGGAAGATACTTGACATTGACCTCTGGCCTCTATACACATACATACACACACATACATGCACACACACACACATGCACACACATACACACGCACACGCACATGCATGCATATACACATACACACACAGATGCACACGCACACACCAGTGCTTTAGTATATTAAAACTTAAAAAGCAGCCAGGCGGTGGTGGCGCATGCCTTTAATCCCAGCACTTGGGAGGCAAAGGCAGGTGGATTTCTGAGTTCGAGGCCAGCCTGGTCTACAGAGTGAGTTCCAGGACAGCCTGAGCTACACAGAGAAACCCTGTCTCGAAAAAAAAAAAAAAAAAAAAAAAACAACAACAAAAAAAAAAAAACTTAAAAAGCCACAAAGAACATACATCGTCTAACCACAGTATTTTGTTTTATAGTTTTAAAACAGAAAGTAGGAGAAGGAACATCAAAATTATCAATACATCTTGCTTTATTAGTAGGGATTATATTTGTCTTGTTTAAGTTTTCCTGCATTTTGTAAAATTTTTACACTGGCTATTTATATTTCAATAACCAGGAAAAAGTACCAGAGCCAAGCGCTGGGATGAGTGTGTCTGTAATCGTAGCACCCAGGAGACCCCAAGTGTAAGGCCAGCTTAGCATACTCAAGCGGACTCTGTCTCAAATAAACGAGAAGAAAACAGTAAATGTTCTTTAATAGCACCTTGGGCTTTGGGGAGGTGTTCAGGAAACCATAGTTATTTAGCTGGAAGTCCAGACCTCTGTCGATTAACCCCTTAAAGTGAAGCATGTTACCGCCACTCAAGAGGCAGATGCAGGAGGGTTATGAGTTTGAAGTCAACCTGGATTATGTAGTGAGATATTGTCTGAAAACAAAACAATTAAACCCCCAGGGCAAGGGGCATAGACAAAGGCTGAGTTAGGACTGCCAACAAACAGATAGGAGACGTAAGCGCTAGCATTCTAGGGTGAGTACGTGTATGATTATTATCTATTCAGGACAACTAGGAGAGAGAGCAGTGGGAGGTTTCCTAACACGAATGGTGATGAGATGATGATGATAATGTGTGTTGTGTGTATTTTGTGTGTGTGTGTGTGTGTGGTGTGCTGGAGATGAAACCCAGAGTCTTACCAAGTGAATTAATTAGTACAACCCACCTCCATACCCAAAGAAAAGTGTGAGACAAGCCCCTAGTGCAAGGATTTTTAGAAGGAGATCTAGGAGAAGAAAAGGGTTTCTTTTGTCTGGGAAACTAGTGGGAAATCTTGCAGGAGTTATGTAGTAAAGATGACTCAGTGATTCCTCACATACAGTGAACTTTAGGGATGTCCACAGGCTGAGGAGCCTGTTGAGTCTTCGCATAGAATCTCAGACAGTAAGCAAAAAGCTGCTGGGGCTCTACAGCTTGCTTGACAAGCCTCAGCTACACTGAAAGTGACAGCTCAGCCATCAACAGGGGACACAGTGCAGGCCACCACCAGAATCTGCTAGATTCAAACCCCAATGCTGCTGAAAGAAACCCCCGGAATTCGAGTGACAGTACTCTTTTTTTTTTTTTTTTTTTTTTTTTTTTTTTGATTTTCGAGACAGGGTTCTTGTGTACTGGCTGTCCTGGAACCGCTCGGTAGACCAGGCTGGCCTCGAACTCAGAAATCCCCTGCCTCTGCCCCCAAGTGCTGGATAAAGCGTGCGCCACACGCCGGGCTCAGTACTTCTTTATAAAAGTCCAAGTGCATATTTGGTATGCTATGAGTACAGTCAGTATGAAGAAGGCAAGTCAGGGTGTAACGCACGAAGAGGGGCAGGAAGCAAGTTGGCTTGTCTGGAAGTATATATCAAGGTGTAGCTGGAGATAAAAACCATGGCTGATTGGCGGGTGTCTTGAAACCAACCTTCTAATTTTAAGTCAATTTTTAAAAGTTAGCGTACAAAGTGATGGGTTTCATTGTGGCATTTACATATGCACATATCATTACACTTTGTTCTTTTATATTCCCCTCCCCCAGTATCTTCTCACACACTCCCCAACCCCTTCTCACTGTTCTCCCCTCCTCTCCAGTGCTCCTCCTTGTGCTTTCATATTGCCTGTGTTACTTTATTTCATATTGCCTGCATTACCCTGACTTTGATAGTTTCTTTCTCCTCTTCCGTGGTCTCCTTTTGACTTTTATAACCTGTACATGTGCTTACACACACACACACACACCACACACACACCCTAAACGTAAATCCCACATATAAGAGAAAACTAGTCTTCCTGAGTCTGTCTTATTTCCCTCAAAATAATGGTCTCCAGTTCCATTTATGAAGCTTCTAATCTATGCTGGTTGGGAAATATAAGAGAGCAAGCCTTTATTTTAAAAAAGGAGCAATGGAATCAAATTTCAGGAGTCATGGTTGGCACCAAGCACTGGGGGAAAAGAGAGTTGAGGGAAAGCCCCTTCTTTGCCACAGCAGTAGACAGGTCCCTTGCTTTTGGGAGCCTCCTTTCTGTACTCTGCTTTATCAGGGATGGGCAGACAGGGCGTTGCTTGTTTGTTTATAGGAACAGCCAGAGGCCCTCTGTGGGTAGAAGGAGCCCTTGGCTTTGAGACTCTGGTCATCAGACTAGAATATGAACTTTTTGCAGACCCATCTCTTGAGATCTTCCTGGCATTCTTGCCCAATGTCAGACGCCCTGCCTGTGGAGAGCCCAGTGTTCCCAGCTAGGAGGCTCCAGCTCTGCAGCTAAAGGACAAAGATTCTCATCCCAAAGGTGGTAAGTTCTCTCCAGCCTCCTTTCTTTCCTTAGTCTGTTTAGTTCTTTAAAATTTTCAGAATCCTCAAGTTCAGCAGGGAAATAGTCTTTCTCTTTACAAATATCATCTTAAAGGGCAAAATGGGACAATGGTTAGCTGTCACTTAGGAGTCTCAAATCCAAGTTACAAGAGTGCTGGGCGGGTTCTGTCTAAGACTCTTAATGTCACAGAAGTTATTAATACTACAGCAGGTGTGCAGTTCGGCCTCACCATCTGCTGGGTCTCTGGCTGGGCACTATCAGGCTGATCATTTATAGATGTGTAGGGTCTTCATAAATTGCTCAAGACTGGCAAGAGAATATCTGTTGGAATCTTTTTTTTTTTTTTTTTTAATTTGTAAGCTTTAAAAATCAAACTAGTTCAAACTTAAAAGGTGACTGACTGACTGAAGGAAAATACTTTCAACTTGTGTTATGGGGAAAATGTTTAGTATATAAAGATTTACTCAAGCCATTAAGAGACAATAAGTCAAAGAAAAAAATCTAAAAAATAGTATTTCATTATCAAATCGATTAAAACTTTAAAAACTTGATATATTCCACTTAAGGCAAGGCAGTGGGAAAAGAAGAACTTTTATATTTATTTTTTTATCCTTCTCTTAGGACAATTTGGTGGTGAAAATTTAAAACATTCCTATTTTAAAATTAGGAAACTCAAGGCCCAAGAGTTTAAGCAGTTTACTTTAAGTTACAGTTTAGTTGGAGACTACACTACAGCTCTTAGGACTAAGCCTCCTGAGTCCAGCTGCCAACCACTGTCATCTGTAGCAATGTTCAACCGCATGGAATTATTTCTAAAAATTCTCCCAGGTCTGTGTTGGAACACTCACGGAAGATGTCAGGTATCAAAGCTACACGACGGCTTTATGTTTTAAGAAAAGGTTTATTTGTTTTTACTTTATGGGTATGAGTGTTTGTCTGCATACATGAATGCATGCCTAGTGCCTGTGGAGATCAGGAGAGGGCATCGGATCTCCTGGAACTGGAGCTACAGATGCTGCTGAGCTGCCATGTGATGCTGGGAACTGAACCCAGGTCCTCTACAAGAGCAGGCAGTAGTCTTATGAGCTGAGCTATCGCTCCAGCGCCCAGGTTGTTTTTCTGATAACCAAAGTGATGGGAAGGGTGGAAACAGGTGGAGATAATTGGGAGGCGTTCTCCTCCTAGACTGTTTCCATTTTCAACTTCCTCCTCAGTGTGGCAGGACAGACAATGCTTCCTGCTAGTGGCAGTTCAAGCAATAGCAAGTAGGTGGGCAGAGCTCCACTATCAACTGTGGGGTCTCCCACTGCTAAAACACACTGTGGTTTGTACCTCTGAGCTATGACTATCCCTTTGAGTTTAGTACACACTTATCAAGTACATTTCTCCAGGCATCTATGGCCAGTGCTTGGTGCATACTCTCTTCCTGAATCTGTCCACCGGCCTGTGAAGAAGCCTGCCCCGACAGATTAATAACATGGCTGCTCAGATATTACACAGCTTTGCTAGAGATGTGGGGCTAGCAAATAGGAATAGGTAAGACCTGAGCACAGGTCTAGTCAACTACCCCAGTGCCTGTTTGAAGGATTGGTTTCTTCATGATAGCACATGATGAGGACTTTGCAGCCTTGGTTGATTGTCAACTTGAAAGGCTGGCACGGGCCTGGAGAGATGGCTCAGTGGTTAAGAACACTGACAGAGGTCCTGAGTTCAATTCCCAGCAACCACATGGTGGCTCACAACCATCTGTAATGTGATTCGATGCACTCTTCTAGTATGTGTCTGAAGACAGCTACAGTGTACTCATATAAATAAAAAATAAATAAATCGTTAAAAAAAAAAAAGGCTGGCAGGGAGGCTGGAGCTGTGGCTCAACAGTTAAGAGAAGAGCACTTGCTGCTCTTGCAGGGGCCACTCTCAGTGCATTCAGCAGGCATTCTCACAACCACCAGCATCTCCACTTAACCGGAGCTGACACCCTCTTCAGCCTCTGAGGACATTTTTATTTATATATATAATTTTATTATTATTATAAAATTTACATAAAATTATATATATAAATACCCTCAAATATTTATATGGCATAGGCATTTATATATTTAACTTTATTTATATGTATATAAAAACTACTTTAAGAAGAAGAGTTTCTGAGGATTTTAGTCACATCGTCACACAAGGGTAAGGGTGGTGTCACAAGGGAGTGGGGTGGTGGAGCTGGGTTTAGAAGCACCTGTCCTTGCTCGTCAGGTGGGCCATGGGTCTCAGCCACAGTTCCTAGGTTTCTCAGCTCACTCATCAGCCCTCTTCCCATGTCTGTCCTAGTTCATATGGAGAGACCAATTCCCTCTGGTTCCTGGCTTGTCGGCTGCCTCTTCGCGATAGCCGTCTTCCAGTTGTCTGCTCAGGTGTCAGGTAGGAGTTTTGGATCTTTCTCTGCCTGGGAGGTCTGACAGGGATGAGGCATGGCTCTGGAACTTGGTTCTTCTTGGATTCCATTTTCCACTATCCTTCTCAGGATTGCCCTTCCCTAAGAAAACCCCCTTTCTCACTCCTTCCCAAGCCATCTCTAAAGCATCCTTCTCTCCCTTTGGTCTTTGTCACACAGGGGGTGCTGGAAAGGTCTACATAGCCCCTCTTGGGGACACAGCCAAGTTGCCCTGCCCTCTCTTGCTCTGGCCTAGCATGGTGCTCACAGAGATGCGGTGGTATCGGCCCGCACACCCGCATCGAACCCAGGCTGTCCATGTGTTCCAGGATGGGCAGGACAGAGATGAAGACCTGATGCCAGAATATAAGGGCAGGACGACACTGGCGAGGGATGCTCACAAGGGAAGCTACATCCTGCAAATCAGTAATGTGAGGCTCGAGGACCGAGGGCTGTACCAGTGCCAGGCCTGGGTCGGAAACTCAAGTCGAGAGGACAATGTGACCCTGCAGGTGGCAGGTTAGCACGGGTTAGAGGGGCCGGGGTCATTTGTGGCAACTACATTATCAGCTCGGACTTCTCCAGTCCTGTCCGTTCAACTTAATGAAACCCTGACTTGTGTTTTCGTTGTGAGGAGGGGAGGAACATGGACTCTGGAAAACATTGTCTAATACAGGACCTGGATAAATACAGTTGGTGACCTGTAAACTTGGCTTAGACAACAAGGGAAGCTTTCTCTTCTTCACTACCAAGAAACTGATAATCAGGGCTGCAAGGAAAAGTCCTCAAGGCCCAGAATTCCCAGCTGTGACAAGGAATTGCTGCATAGTTCCTTTCTGAGTTCTAAGTACTTAAAGGGCCAAAAGGCAGATACTGTTTCTCAAACTAGCTTCAGTGTTTTTTAAAAAATCAATCAACCTCAAATCCAATCATCCAAGTCTCTGCATTTGCTCCATGTCAGCTCTGTGTAGTCACCATAGATCATCGCTTTAAAGATTTCTTTATTTTTATTTTATGTGTGTGGATGTGTCACCTGCATGTGTGTCTGTATACCACACGAGTACCTGGGGCCAACAGACCCCAGAAAAGAGGGTCAGATCTCCTGGGACTGGAATTAAAGACAGATATGAGTTGCCATGTGGGTGCTGGGAATCAAACCTGGGTTCTCTGCAAGAGCAGGCAGTGCTCTTAAGCCCTGAGCCATCTCTCCAGCCCCTGATCAACTTTAGATTGTCATTTGGTTACATGCAGTAGTTGGTAGATCTTTCCAATCATGGAGTCCTTTAGAGGGCAAGTCATTTTCAAATGGAGACTGGGGTCCTCAAAGAATTATAATAGTGTGCTGCTGGTACTGTCCTGAGTGGATCTTGAGCTTAATTTGGATTGACTGTTTTATCCCATTGTGGTGGACCAAGCAGCTGTGGGTAAGGGTAAGAAGACAGATGCTATAGTTCTGTAACAGCTGTGGCTGTCATCAGGATGCTGGAGCGTGAGGACAAGAATTGGCTAGGACCATGCCCTTGCCAGGGCCCTGCAGTCAGCTGTGCCTCAATCAGGCAATCTGTCCTCTTCAGTTTAGGCTCTGATCCTACATCCATGTGAAGGCCTTGATGCTGGTGGATCGAGCTGGTCTGCCGATCAGTGGGATGGTACCCAAAGCCATGGACTGAGTGGAGAGACGCTAGGGTAGAGCTCTACTATCCCTCTCGGAGGCCTACTCTGGATGAACTGGACTGTTCGAACAGCAGTGTCCAGCAGAATCAGGGACAACGCTCTCGGAAATGTGTCGTGCACGGTCCTAAATGAGGCTCTGGCGAGAGAAGACACAGCCATGGTTATTGGAGGTAATGCTGGGATGCAATAAGCTGACGCTCCTAGGAGCCTGGAGGATACCCTACTTCAGTGGAGCTTTATAGGAATTTTTTTTTTTTTTTTTTTTTTTTGAGACAGGGTTTCTCTGTATAGCCCTGGCTGTCTGGAATCATCGGTGACCAGGCTGGCCTCGAACTCAGAAATCCGCCTGCCTCTGCTCCAAGTGCTGGGATTAAGACGTGCGCCACCACTGCCAGCTTTATAAGGAATTTTTAGGGGTAGAGAGGTGGCTCAGCGGTTAGGGCACCAGGCACATACATGGTACACAGACATACATGTAAACAAAACACCCATACACATAAAATGTAAACATTTTTTTTCAAAATTTCCATGAATTAAATCATATTATAGCTCTAAGAATGTATATTGTAAAAAAAGAAAAACTTGAAAAAATGGAACATTTTAGAAAGATCAAAACAATGGCATAGAATCTCCTAAATTACAGAGAACTACTGCTAATATTTTGGGGTATGGCTTTCAAGATTTACACGCATGTACCTCTGAGGAGTAGTCTGTGTAGCAAGCACTGGCTGACTTGGAACTTTCTTTGTAGACTGAGTTCCAGGCTGTCCTTGAACTCACAGAGATCTGCTAGCCTCTGCCTCCCAAGTGCTGGGATTAAAGGCATTACCACCACTGCCTAGCCATATGCTATTTTTCTTCTATATCCTTAAATATCTTCATAACTTGATTCTGGGACAGCATAGAATTTCATTGTGTGTTTATAGATTAAAACAAATTAACCAAAGGCTGTGTCTGGAAATCCAGATGCCCTGAAATTTCCCCCTCATGTTATAACTAATGATGTAATGGGCATCTTCACACCTATTTGGGAGCTGATTCAGAATCACATTCTAAGGAAATGGAATTGCTAGGTTAAAAGGTGTGACACTTTGAAATACCCTTTAAATATGGATCATGTGATAAAATGAGTTGGTAGAGAGGCCTCCTGGACATCTGCCATCCCTTTCTTTAGTCCTCCCTCTATACTCTTCTCCTTTTACTTCTGACATTGCCTCTCCCTAGCTGATAAGAGTTTGAGGTGACTTATTTAAGCCCTTCCCCTTCCCCAAGTCCCAGGGAATTAGGACTCTTACCATCTCCATTTTACAGATGAGTTAAACCAAGTTGGGAGAGTCTGGGTCTCTTGGCTAGAGCCACGCAAAGGTTGATCAAGGATATCCGACCAGCTGGAGTCCCCACCACATGTCACAGCTCCACCCATTTCCTCCCCTACCTGCTGTGATCACAGCCCTCAGTCCCACACAGGCACTCTTCTTTTCCTGCCTGGGCTTTCTGCCTGCTGCTGTGCTCACTGCTGATGGTGGAGCAGAGAGGCTGGCCTGGAGCACACTGTTGCGGCTGAGCCTGTGGTTGCATACCAGAAAGAGAAAAAGGACTCACAAGGGACAGTTGGCAATTATTAAGGAGCACACACCAGGACTGTGAGGTCCCTGGGAGTATGTGTCCATGCAGTTAGAGGACAGGGTCAGCTTGTGGGTGAGAAGCCTTTGTGAAATATGAGCACCCCATTTCTCTTTGTCACCTGGAGCTTGAATTCCCAAGAGAAGCAAAGAGCCTCATCAGTCTCAGCAGGGCTCTTCCTAGGGGCAACGGAGACACCCGGATGTGCCTGGGCCATCTGCCCTTCGAGGCAGGGAGCTGCTCTCAGATGTCTCCCTGAGGGTGGTCATTGGTGGTCTCTGTTTCAGCCCCAGATCTAGGAAGTCTGTCCTCTCCAGCGGTGGCTCTCTCTGTGGTCTTGCCCATCTTGGGGCTCCTCATCCTTCTTGGCATTTGGCTCATCTGCAAACAAAAAAAATCAAAAGGTAACTTTGTGGTGAAGGAGCTGTGGGCATGGGGATGTGGGGGTGTGGGAGACCGTGACTGCTCTGGGGAAAGACCCACAGGAGTAGATGTGGACATGACGTTTACTGCAGGTGGGAGTCTCAGCCAGTTGAAAATGGAACAGCAGAGGGAGCAGAGTAAGCTGGAGAGGCTCTGAGCAGAGCTGAGAATTCTCAGCCTATGAGAAATTAGATCTGAACCAACCCTGGCAGCTTTCTAATTAACTAAGAAATTAGAGCCTTCTAATCAGGAAATCCAATTATATTCATTTGGATAAAACCTCATTTAAAATGGTCACATTTCTCAGGATCTTAATTGCAAAGGATTTGGAAAGTTACATAACCTAACACTTCTTCCCCCATCTGATGGCGTGAAGACTGTGATCTTGTCAAATGGCCGTACACCTATATTGGCAAAGGGGAGTCAGTCCTATTCAGACAGCTCAGACCATGCTTGGGCAACAACGTGTGTTAGAAAGGTGTTTCCTCAGCTGCGCTCACCCTCTCCTCTCTCCCCTTCTAGAGAAGCTCCTGTACGAGCAGGTGATGGAGGTGGGTAAGTGTCCTAGGCAGGGGTCAGGGCCACGCTTTTATTTTGTTGATTTCTGCATCTCTAGTGCCTACAAAACGAAACTTTGACCTTGAAAGTTTCATCAGCCTCTGTCTGTGTTGATGGAGGAACCCAGTCTTTCTCCTAAAAGAGATGGCAAAGCAGTCAATGGGGACCTTCTGCTCAGAATCGTGCTCTGACATGTGCTCTTCAGCTACTATGTTGTGAAGAGACCAGAGGAGTAAGACAAGACATGGCAGACAAGTTGGGTTTCCATTTTTTGTTGTTCAGAAGAAAGATGACAGGCCAGATCAGGTGGGGTGGAGCTGAAGATGGCAGAGCTGGACCGTCCGAGGGCTGATAAAACCAGCAGGGACCCTCCACAGAAGTGGCCAAGAGTCTCATTTGCTTTCTCTTTTCTTTCTCTAGAAAATCTTCTGGAGGACCACGCCAAAGAAAAAGGTATGTACGGAGCACGAGACAGGGAACAAGGAAGCATCCTTTCTACTTGTCATAAATACTGGAGGTCCCTCCACAGTACAGAATATAGTTTCCAGTCTCAAGGGGCAATGGAGTTGGTGGCAGTGGTTGAGGAGGTGCCAAGACCCAAATGCATGGGTCTGGACCATCATATACTCCCTTCCAGAGTCCTTCTACAATCATTGTAAAAGGAGGTCTGCATATGACTGAAACATATATGAACAAGGTCACATGGGACGCATGAGAATCTCGGGAATCTACATGCCCTTGACATGGAGAGAGGCAATGTGGAAGGACCACAGGCTCTGGGGTCAGCAGTACTTGATTCAGCTTGCTGGTCTGCCACATTTTGGCCTTGAGTAATTCAGTCTTGTCCAGAGCTCTGGACTCCTCATCTGTAATGTGGGGATAGTAAGTTCTCAGTGTTACAAGAGAAACCTTTCAGAAGATCTGTCACAGGGCCTGGGCCCCTTCTCCTCAATGCTAAGCCATCATCATTAACTGAATGAACACGTGCTGGAGCCCACCCAGGGCGACTGTCAATAGACACGCTTGTGAAGTCTTGCTGAGAAGGCACATTACTGGCTTGACAGCTCATGGTTGAGTGATGTTAGGATCTGTGCTTTACCCTGTATCTCTTCCAACCTGAAGTTGGAGTGTGCAGTGCACACTGCAGTCACCCTGGTTGTTCTGCCCAAGAGGAAAAGGGGACAGTGTTGTGTGGTGGCAGGGGACACTGTCTCATAAATCAGACAGGCTTGAGTTGGAATCTTGCCTCCATAGTCAGTTACTAGCTAGATGGCTTTGAGAAAATTTCATGTCCTTCTGAGCCTCAGCCCACTCTCTGCAAAGCAGGACTAGTAATGCCATGTGTGTCACTGTTAAGAGGTTCCATGGCATACTCTGTAAGAGCAAGACACGGTGAATGGAAGCACTTAGTCGTGGAAGTGACAGCCATCAATCCTAAGCACTGAGAAGCTGACATAGTCAGTCAGCTTCACTGTCCCAAGCCCAAGAACCTACCTTGAGTCCAGCCCTTAGCTTGGTGGAGCCTCTTGGATACGTAGCTTCAATTCTTTGGCAGGGATGATGCTAGGCAGGGAAACATATGAGCCAGGTGGGCCCTCTAGAGAAACCAGAGCACTCCTGCAAAGCATAGGAAGCAGATAAATATTTCAAACTTCCTGTGATCCTCACTTGTGGGAATAGTTACTTTGGAGAATTGCTCCAGAGAATTAGAAAGGCATACAAGGCAGCAGGGCTGGGCCTGTAGCTAGGTTTACACCTTAGGTACTGTAACCAGGAGCTATAAATAGGCTTGAGTTATACACACACACACACACACACACACACACACACACAATATGGAAATAGACGAGGAAATAAGACCAGACAGATACAAATGAAAAGAGGAACAAAAGTCTTGGGCAGCTGGCCATCAGGAAAGTAGTACAAGCTCCCTTGAACTCCTGAGTCTGACCTTTGGAACCAGGGGTTGTATTGGGCTGGAAGCAACCCCATCTCTTACTTTGTGGGCTGATGGTGGAGTGGTAGGCCTTCTGGAGCCACAGAGATAAAGGGGCAGGCTATGGTTGCTCACTCCTCTCTCCGTCTCTCTCTGGTTTTCAGGAAGACTCCATAAAGCCCTCAGTAAGTTTTGCCAAGTTCTATTGCATCGCCTTCTTGCTGCTGCCGTCTGTGCTGCAGGCTGAGTGTCCTTTCTGCTGAAGTCACTGCTGACATCTCTGCTGTGGGCTGGGTGACTCGTTTCATTATTTGGGCAGGGGAATAGGGTAATTCAAACCACAGGTAGTTTCCTGGCTCTTCACAGCCCCTTTGTGAATGCTATAACACTTACATAGCCTCTAAATGGGAACTGTTTTACCAAGATGTGTGTCTCTCCAAGCTGAAGCCATCTGGGAGTCTTTTATACCCAGGCCTAGTGTTCCCTTAGGCAGAATCTGTAACAGTTGAGTCTCTACTTGAACCTGACACAGCTCTCTGAATTCTCATTCACTTCATCTTTGAGAACGAATTTTTGACACCTAATAACAATAACAACAACAACAACCCTCCCAGATACAATGGTGCACACCTTTAATCCCAGCACTTGGGAAGCAGAGGCAGGCAAATAAAGTCTTTGTGAGTTCAAGGCCAGCCTGGTCTGTATATCAAGTTCCAGGCCAGCCAGAGTAACATAGTGAGACCCTACCTCAAAAACAAAACAAAGCAAAACAAAAAACAAAACAAGCAAACCTGAAGACATGTGACATATCTATATATTTTACATAGAGAAAATAGACATGCTAACAAGTGCTAATAGGGACTGGTGATAATTTTAAACAAACATATTTTATTCTATAATATCTTCACACCCTTATTTTGTCACCTACAGGTGTGACATACAGTATTTATTGTGCCTGTAGATAAGATTTACCTCAGAGGTTAAGAGCACTGTCTGGTCTTCCAGAGGTCCTGAGTTTAATTCCCAGCAACCACATGGTGGCTCGTAATCATCAATAATGAGATCTGGTGCCCTCTTCTGGCATGCAGGCATGCATGCAAGCAGAACATTACATACATACATACATACATACATACAATACATACATACATACATCTTTTAAAAAAGAAGTTTGTCACCAGTGCAGACAATAATTATGGGAAGTCCTAGGTCATAGCTGCTCTAGGAATGTGGGTGTGAGGGACCAAAGCCTGGGAGTGGGTAATTGTTCTTGTTCTGATGTGTCCAACTGTTTTTTATTCTTCAGAGAAACTCCGGAGTGAACTGAGTAAGTGGCTCATATTTCTATCATGTCTGTACTGTTTTATCTCCTCCCTAGTAAGTGCAGGAGCAGATAGCTCACCCCCCTGTTTCTTCTTCCCCAGAGTTGAAAAGAGCTGCTGCCAATGCAGGTGAGAGGCTCTCTCCCGGGTTTGGCTCTGGCCTCTGGTGGCCTCCCATTTCTCCTCAGCTTTACCAACTCCCTTCTTTGCCTTTCAGGCTGGAGAAGAGCCCGGCTGCATTTTGGTAAGTTAATAACCAGTTCTCATTTCACAGTCATCCTTCTCAAAGTCTGCCACTTAGTTTCATCCCAGTCCATCTGGATGCAGACTTACATTTATTGTTATTATTATTGCTATTATTACCTACTACTGTCACTATGTAGCATAGGTGGATCGAATCTGTGATTTTCCTTAGCTCCCTCAAAGGACTGTGACCCAGAATATAATAAGCCAAACAAACCCTTTCCTTCCCAAGTTGCTTTGGTCATGGTGTTTCATCACAGCAATAGTGACCTCAACTAACACAGGAGGAAAGGGTATGTTTGGCTTACAGCTTGCAGTTAATCATCAGGCAAAGCCAAGCCAGGAGTGTGGAGGCAGGAACTAAAGCAGAGACCATGGGGGAATGAATTCTGCTCACTGGCCTGCTCCCTATGGCTTCTTCAGCCTGTTTTCTTATACAGTCGGAAACATCTACCTAGGAATGACACCACCCACAATGGGCCAAGCACCTAATCGACATTAATCAAGAAAAGGAACCCAACAGCAAGCTAAGCTGATAGAGGCATTTTCTTAACTGAGTTTCCCACATTCCAGACTGCTCTACTCAGTGGTTCTCAACCTTCCTAATGTTGTGTCCCTTTAATACAGTTCCTCATGTGGTGGTGACCTCCAGCCATAAAATTATTTTCATTGCTACTTTATAACTGTAATTTTGCTATTGTTACTAATTGTAATGTCAATATATGATATGCAGGATATCTGATATGTGACTCCCCAAGAAGTCATAACCACAGGTGTTATCTGCTCTAGCTTGTAATAAGGTTGACAAAAAGCTAACCAATGTAGTGTCTAACACCCAAATCTAGATTTTTTTGTGTGTGTTTTGGCTTTTTGAGACAGAGTCTAATGTAGTGGTGCTGGCTGGTTTCGAACTCTCTATGTAGCCAAGGGTGACATTGTGCTATTGACACTCCAGAGTCTACTCCCAAGCACTGAAGTGAGTTGCCCTGCCAGTTTTATGTAGTGATGAAGGTGGGACCTAGGACTTCTTTTGCACCAGGCAAGCTTTCTATCTGCAAGCTAGAAGTCTAGTACACATGTGGAGGAGGTCGGGAGAAAGCCATAAACTAAAACAGATAAATGATAGGTTGCGGACATCCAGACTATTTTCCCCTCCAAATCTACTGGAAGAGTCCTTAAAACATAAACTTACACTCTCTAACTCTCTCAGTGGCAGTACCCTGACCGACCGCTCATCCAAACTCACCGTCTGAGGATCGGAGTGTGTGAGGCTGGGACAGAAGGCTTCCTGACCCAGAGATTGCTTGTTTCACGTCTGGTCGAACATTTCACAACCGGCTGTCACTACTGGAAGTGTCTGGGCAGAAGACCAATGGATTCTTGGAGTGAGTGAGGCTGTGAGCAGAAAGGGAAGGGTCCGGCCTCGCCTGCCCATGGCACTGGCTTTGCGACAGAGTCGTGGGATGAACATTCGAAGCTTCACTACGCCGCAGACTCCTTTCGCCTCAAAAAGTCCCCAAAGGTGCGTGTGGGATTTCTTGGACATATGAAGCTGGCACATCTCCTTCTACAACGTGCTGATTAAGTCCCACACTTCACTTCAACCACATTCTCGAAGTGCACTTCGCCCTTCTTGAACCTTGTCTTCAGATGAGGGAAAAACACGGGACCATCTAATTTTGTACTGAACTTCAAAATCAGAGAATTGATGTCCCAAACAAGAAGTAAAGACCGGCTTATGGAGACGTGTCTCTGAAGGTGAATCCATCCTACTGTCTCCTCAGGTTCTAGCTTTTTCTGCTTAAAAATGATAATGGCCCTCTAAACCTGGGCCCTGCCTTAAGGGCTTCAAGGTGTCCTTCTTTGTAGGCTCTGCCTTTGCTCCCTCTATGATCATCCTGGCCCTGGCGCCTCCCGGCTCAGGTTCCTGGCCCGCACCTGCTTCTCCAGATTCATCCCTTGGCCCTCAGTTCCAGATCTCTGCGTTTCAGTTCTCTTTTCCCTTTCCCAGGTTCAGTTCTGAACTCTGCCTTTTTCCTAGAGACTACACGTTCCTTGCCTGGTAGATGACATTTTGAATAACATAACACACTCTGTCCAGGCTTAGGATGGAGTACACCTTGGATGTAACACAGAGGACTCTGCTCAGGTAGGGGAGCTCATCCTTCATTACCCTCCACTCTCCCTCTCGCCTCTCCCTCTCCTCTCCCTCCCTCCCTCTCCCTCTCCTCTCCTCTCCCTCTCCCTCTCCCTCTCCCTCTCCCTCTCTCCTCTCCCTCTCCCTCTCCCTCTCCCTCTCCCTCCCTCCCTCTCCCTCTCCCTCTCCCTCTCCCCTCTCCCTCCCCTCTCCCTCTCCCTCTCCCTCTCCCTCTCCTCTCCCCTCTCCCCTCCCTCTCCCCTCTCCCCTCCCTCTCCCTCTCCCTCTCCCCTCTCCCCTCCCCTCCCCTCCCCTCTCCCTCCCTCTCCTCCTCTCCCTCCCCTCCTCTCCCTCCCCCTCCCTCCCTCCCCCTCCCCTCCTCCCTCTCCCTTCCCTCCCCTCCTCCCTCTCCCTCCCCCTCCCCCTCCCCTCCCCTCCTCCTTCTCCTCCCCTCTCTCCCTCTCCTCTTTCACTCTGAGGGAAACCTTGGCACCAACTTCTCTTTGTCAGCCTGCTCAGCTCAGTGGGTTTTCAATTATGAGGTTACAGCCCCTAGATCCCAATGTCTTCCACCAGACACTGTTCTCTTTCCCCTAGTCAGGCCTCTAATTCTCCAGGCTAGCTTTTTACAAGTATATATCTTGGGACTCATGCATCCTTTCTTCTTTGTTCAGGGTTAGAGACAGAGGAGTAAACACTCCATGGTTTTCTGTTTTCTTCATGCTGTTCACAGCAGAGTTTGGGGACACCCAGAGCTGTTTCCAACAGCTAATTTGAAATGGAGACATCCAGAATGCACATGTTTTCAAAAATTAAGTTATCTACGTCATGACCAGGGATCATAATCCCAAGAAACCTCAACACAGGTTGATAGGCACAGCTGTAACCAAAACAATCCAGCTGTGCAGCTCTGAGCAGATGAGTCACTCTGCAGTCTGTGGCTATGGCCCTTCTGAAAACTTACCTGACATTCAGAGAGGCCCAGTGAGAAGAAGTGGAAGTTTGTACCACTCATGTATACCCACACTCTGACAACACCTCCAGGTCAGAGACAATTGATCTCAAGAAAGTTGATCTTGTTTCAAATAAGACATCTTACTGCCAGGGATGGTAGTGCACATATGTAATCCCAGGTGGGTTACTGTAAAATAGATCTCTGTAAATTATAGATCAGACTGGTCTACATAGTAAGTTCTAGGACAGCCAGGCTATGTGGAGAAACCTTGTCTCAATGCCACCCCCCAAAATGAGATAGATATCATATTTGAAATATTATAAGGTGAGACAATAAAATAATAAATTCAGGACTGGAAAGATGGCTCGTTGATTAAGAGCTCATTCTGCTCTTGCAGAGGACCTGGGTTTGTTTTCTAGCACCCATATTGGGCAGTTTACAACCACGTGTAACTCCAGATCCAGAGGATGAGACTTCCTCTTCTAGCCTTCAAGGCATCTACAACTCACTGCACATACCTACACATCAACACACACACTTTTTAAATTAAATACTTCAATAAGGAATCCAAGTTTTGGATATGGATTAGTCAAAGAAGGCAAGACACTTTCAAGTCACACCCACGTATGTGATCTGGCCGGTTTGTGGAGTTATTAATTACCAATTTGCAGACGGGAAGGCAGCTGGACCCTACAGGAACTAGATCTGCTACAGGCTTTTTCCAATAGAGCCTGTATTAGTGTTTCCTAGAGAAAGAGAACCAATTGTGTGTGTGTGTGTGTGTGTGTGTGTGTGTGTGTGTGTGTTCCATGCAGATGCAGTAAGACACTGGGACAGAAAATAAATATGAGACTGAAGTTGGCAGGTGAGAGTCCTAGAAACAGCCAATGTTTTAGTTGCAGTCTAAGTCAGGGAAAGAACTGATATTCATCTAAAGCCCAGCAGGCAGCAAGACTCTTCTGAGATCTTCCACTGACCGATGACTCCCACTGGAATTAAGGAGAGTGACTGCTTTACTCAGGCTGCTGATTAAATGCTAATCTTGCCCAAGCTCCCCTCACAGAGACACCAAATGTAACGTCTGACCAAGTGTCTGGAACCCTTGTGACAGGTCAAGGTGATATGTAAAATTTGCCATTACAGTGCCCAAAAGGAATATTTTGTTTGTCTTTCTACCGTTATTAAATATGCCCTTTAGTATTTATTGTTTGGTATGTTGTCTTCATTATGAAAGAAGTTATGGAGAAAACATTATGGGGTTGGTTTCTGAACAGCTCAGCCGCCATTCAAGCAAACTTTAGACATCGTTCATAATAAACTCAGTTTTACTACTGAGTCTGGCTTCTGATGTTTTATTTTTGTCAATTTATAAACTAATAGTGTGTAATAGGTACTTATACTTCACACACATCTTCAGCTCCAAACATAATTGCTTGAATAGCCAATCCTAAAACTAACTCACACTGGTCTCACCTATTGAGAGAACTTACCAATAGAGAATAGAGCTATTTGTAGAGGCAGGAAATGTATATCTGTTTGTCTGTCTGACTGTCTATCCACTCAATCCTTAAATCTTAACAATAGTTGTGCCAGGGATTTTATAGGGAAGAGAACTGGGATTATAAAACTTGTCCCTCTCTTTTTTCTTTTCTGATTTTGTGTGTGTGTGTGTGTGTGTGTGTGTGTGTGTGTGTGTGTATGTGTGTAGTCATGTGCAGGTGCTTGAGGAGCCCAGAAGACGTCATTGGATTCCTTGGATGGACGTGGGTGCTGGGAATCCAGGTCCCCTGAAAGAGGTAGAAGTGTTCTCAACCACTGAGCCAGCTACAGAGACAACCACTGAAAGACCATGCAAACAGGAAAAGTTTGTAGTTAGCTTACACATCGACTTATCTTTATCCTCTTTATCTTGCAAGTTCCAAATCTTTAATGTTTTTCAAAATAAAATCTGGGTAAACACCAACCAACAAACCAAAAAAAAAAAAAACAAAACAAAAACAAAAAACAAAAACAAAAAAAAAAAAAACTACTCTCTACCTCTGGATACTTTACTGGTCTATTATATCTAGATTGATGAGAGACTGTTGAGTTAACAGAATCATGTAGGACACAGAAAAAAGCCCGATGCTGGGCCGCTGGCCGACCTGGCTGGAGGTCAGTCCTTGGAAGAGGACACTTAGCGTCTCGGACAAAGAGATCAAATTACTTTATCTTTAAACTTCTTTCCAGGTACATGCTCTTTTAATTTTAAACTATAAACTTTAAATGAAGTGCGAGATTTCTATCGAGGGCCACAACTTCAAAAACAAACAGAAAAGAAACCTGATGACCTTAGAAGTGAAGACAGCTTCTCAGCTGAGTTCTGAAATGGGCAAATGTTTTCACCGAAGCGGACCTCAGGACTACAACTCCCAGCATGCCGTGCCCTATACCTATGTTTATTGGCCGTCCCGCCTAGGTCTTGTGCAGTGTGACAGTTAGGGTAGCCAATAGAGAGGAAGAATGTTCACAGGATCCAATCCCGACGGTGCGAAGGCCGGTCCTCTCCGAGTTCCGGCTCCGGCTCCTTCCCCGCCCACCGAGGCGGCGCTGTCCCTGACCGAGCTGCTGGAGTGAGGTGGGTCGCGGCTGTGTTGAGGTGACGTGGGGGTTATGGGGAGACGGACGCGAGATGCGGGGCGCTTCGAGCTTGGCCCCTTCGCTCTTGCGAAGGCCTTGAAAGCTGCTGTTTTGGAAGCTGCCGTTTTGCGAGTCCCAAAGGCCGCCGGGTACCGTGTGTCCCTCCGCTGCGATCCTGTCCCGCTCCTCGGATGGCCCAGCCTTACTACCCTCCTTCCCTTACTGTTGGCCTTGGACCACTCCATGCAACTCCCACACACTGTACTTTAGGATCGCCCCTTGTACTCTTCCAGCTCCAGCCCAAGCCCATGGAAATGGGCATCTCTGAACCCAACTCCCGTCCTTCAGCTGTCCCAGCTGACTTCTCCAGCTTGACCCCTCCTTCCCCACTTAACTAGACTCTTTAAACAGTGCTGTAGCCTTTGTCTCCTCTCCGTGACCACCTCAGATCCTCTGGCTCGTTTGATGTTCCGTCTCTGATCCGCTATGTAGCTCTCGTGAGTGTTTCCTTAATTTTCCACACCCTGTCCCTGGTCCTTCCAAGTTACTCCCAGTGCCCTTGACTTGTACCCAGATCCAGAACTTTAATCTTTCAGACTACAACTTGGTCTCTTCCCTCTAATCCAGGTTCTTGTCCTTCCTCATCTGTGAGCGCCAAGCCTCATTTTCTTGCCATGTTCTTAGAACTCGTCCCTCCTCTGCACCCTTGCTCGTGACTCTATGTTGCTGAGCTCCGAGGAAGAAAACCCAATATGCACTACGTCTTTTCTCCCTCAGATCTTTATAATGCAGTGTGACTTTGTATTTTTTCTGCATTGCCTTTTCAGTCAGAAATGGACTCCCTGTCCCTGTCAGCCTTGATCTTGCTCATCTTTCCATTTTGCAAGTCATAGTTCAAATACCACCTCTTCCGTGAAGCTCCTTCCCTGCCCTCTTCAGAGAAATGTCTTTGTATGTCTTAACTGCTGTGGAACCTTTTCCCATCTTTCGTGGTTTTCTCCCTCCAGTACTAGTGGGATGGTCAAACACCTCGGCTTTGGAGGGGTGAGCATGGGGTTCAGTTTTGTCACTTACTGTGTGCTCTTAGGCAAGTGACTTGATTTCTCTGAGTTTCAGTTTCATCATTTCTAAAGTAAGTATGAAGAATGCATAGTTGAGCTAGGTGTAGCGGCACATGCCTTTAATCCCAGCACTGGGAAGACAGAGGTGCTGTTACAATGAATCAAGATGATGCACATGGACTGCTCAGCCCTAGGTCGAGTGCTCTGTGGGACCTTTAAAAAAATGTTAACTTTTCCTGAGCACTGTGTAATGTGCCATATGCAGCGATGGCCGGGAAGAATGGGTACTGTCCTTCTCTGGAACTTCACCTTCTAGATTGTGTTCAGGCTTGGTCACTAGTGTCTTTACCTACTGAGTCATTGTTTTTTTCAGCTCAGTTTTTAAAACGTATTATATGTATGTGTGTACATCTGAGTATATGTGTGTGCACCACATGTGTGCAGGTACCTGTGGAGAGCACAACAGGACATTAGATCCCCTGAAGCTGGAGCTACCTGATGTGGGCTAGGAACTGAGTCTGAGTCCTCTGCAAAAGCAATAAGTGCTCTTAACACTGAGCCAGCTCTCCAGCCCCAGCTCAGTCTTTTTTTTTTTTTTTTTTTTTTTTTTTTTATCTATTTGTTTGTTTGTTTTAGTGTTTGAGACAGAGTCTCATTATGTGTAGCTTTGTCTGTTCCAGAACTCACTATGTAGAGATCGAGCAGTCCTTGAACATACAGAGATCTGCCTGCCTCTGCCTCCCAAGTGCTAGGATTAGGGGCCTGTGCCACCATGCCTGGCAGTCTTTCTATGCTTATATTTACCCAGCATTCAGCCCTGGAGAGGCATTTGGAGAATTATATGGTCTTAGCAGTTTTAAAAGAGAATATACAGTTGGGCGTGCATGGTGGCACATGCTTCTAAATCCAGCACTTAGAGACAGAGACAAGTGGATCTCTGTCAGTTCAAGGCAGCCTGGTCTACATAGAGAGTTCCAGGACAACTACATTACATAGATAAACCCTATTTAAAAATAATTAATGGAGGCTACATTGCTTCTTGTATGTGGACCCTAAAGTCCTAGGCAGAGTCAACAGGGGCAGAGATGAAAGTTCTCATCCATCTCATTTCTCATTCAGAAAATCAACTGAGTGCCCAGCCTTGTGCTACAGAAAGCTACTACAATGACCCAGTCCCTTAAGTTGCTTATAAATAACTATTGAGAAAGATGTGTGAAAAAGTAAGTATACAGACAAGCACAACATTCTGTTATAAAGGAGAAAGAGGGCACAACTCAGGAGACTGCTGAGGGATCTTAGCAGGGGGTGAGATTAGACAGAAGAAAGCAAGACAAGCATTCTGGATATACGTCTGGCTTTCTGTACACTTCTGTTCAGTTCACTCTGTGGGGGTGGGGCATGTATATTTTTGTGGCTGTATCAGATATGGATGTGTATGTGGTCTACATGACTGATGCCAGTATGTTGGTTGTCTGTGTGACATGAATGCGTATGTGGTGTGTATAGCTGATGTCAGTGTGTTTGGTCCTGTGTGTGGTGTGATAGAATGTAGCTAAATGTGACCACAGCTGTGTGTTGTTTAAGAGTGTAGCTGTGTGTGTATGAATCTGTGTGAAGCTGGCACCGATCCACAATGGCAGACAGAGCTCAAGCCCTGCAGTAGGTCTTGTTAACTTGTTGGAAGATTACAGAAAGGTCTAAGGAGAAATGGGTTGGCAGAGCATAAGATTATTCACCTGGGCCTTGTAAGTAACTACTTCTAGGTATTTATGTTCATCTCAGAGTCAGTGAGTAGATGGCTACTTAACGGGAAGAAGATGGATTCATCTCTAAATGGAAGCACCTTTACTTACACATAAACTATAGTCTAGAGTGCCATTGTTTATGGCATTGAGAAGAGTGACATTCAGATTGCACAGGCTACATCTGTTAGTGGTGGGTAGCCTCTCTGTGAAAGTTTGTCATTTGAAAGTTAAGGAGTAAATAAAGTTATTTGACATATTCCTGAGGGAGGGTATACACAGCTTCAACCAGAAAGCAAGATTCTGTGGGGTCTCATGGCCAGACACAAGGAATAAAGGTGTTGAATGCTGTGTTCATTCCCAGGGTTCAGAGATGGGCAGCGAGAAGGAGCAGAGTCCACACCTGCCTGAGGAAGGGGAAGGGGCTGAGCCTTGGAGAGTGGACGGCTCACAGGATTCTCAGATCACATCTGAGGAGGAACATGGGCAGGAGAGCCTGTCGGAGGGGCTCCACAAAACGCATCCACAAAAGCCATGGCGGAAAGTCACTGTCCAAGCCGGAGGCCTCGGGGGGCCCATGACTTTTTCAAGCCCAGAGACAGATGAGAGGCCTTTTATATGTGCTCAGTGTGGCAAAACCTTCAACAATACCTCCAACCTGAGGACGCACCAGCGGATCCACACGGGCGAGAAGCCGTACAAGTGTTCAGAGTGTGGCAAGAGCTTCTCCAGGAGCTCCAACCGCATCCGGCACGAGCGCATCCACCTGGAAGAGAAGCACTACCAATGTGCCAAGTGTCAGGAGAGCTTCCGGCGGCGCTCCGACCTCACCACGCACCAGCAAGATCACCTGGGCCAGCGGCCATACCGCTGTGACATTTGTGGCAAGAGCTTCAGTCAGAGCGCCACACTGGCTGTCCACCGCCGAACCCACCTCGAGCCAGCCCCTTACATCTGCTGTGAGTGTGGGAAGAGCTTCAGCAACAGCTCCAGCTTTGGGGTGCACCACCGTACCCACACGGGTGAGAGGCCTTACGAGTGCACTGAATGCGGGCGGACTTTCAGTGACATCTCCAACTTTGGTGCCCACCAGAGAACACACAGAGGGGAGAAGCCGTACAGATGCACCCTGTGTGGGAAACACTTCTCCCGGAGCTCCAACCTCATCCGACACCAGAAAACACACTTGGGCGAGCAGGAGGAGAAGGATTCTAGCTAAAGGCAAGCCCTACTTAGAGAGTGAGGGAGAGCATAGAGCCCACCTATACGGGAGGAGGAGGCCTTTAGCGCCGGCTGTGACCTCCAGGACTACAAACCCTTCTAAAGCTCAGGAAATCCTGAGAAGGGACTGAGTAAAACTCCTGCCTCTTCCCAGCAGGTTTTTGCCTTGGAAAATCAGAGTGCTCACTCTTCATTTCCTCAGGGGTAGGGGTGGAGGGATTGGAGTAGGCTCAGGACATGCTCTTGTCACTGGGGCATCAGTGCCCCTGGCTTTGGGGGTAGTGCCTGAGATGGTGTCATTGTCTGCAGGTCCTCCAAAGCTGTCTAGCTTCACACACGCTACAGTGGCCTGTGAGTTCCTACCTGCTGTGCCTCATCCCACGTCAGCCTCTAGAGCCTTAGGCTGGGAGGCGTGGCCCTCCTGTTGAAGGGCCTCTCCAGTCTGAGAGGAGGCTTGTGGTCCTCCAGTAAGAATGAAAAGGAAGCCTCAGGGATCTACAATCCAGGGACCCTCACACTCCCATGCTTGGTACCCGGTTTTCTCACCCCACTTGTGTCTGTCTCCTCAGTGATCACCAGTAAAAACACTTCCATGAAAAGGACCTTGCAGTATTTGGGGATGTGGGGTGCAGGGGAGATTGTTCCGGGGCAACCATTCTGCAATGGTGTTGAGTAGAATTCTGAGGCAGGTGGTGGCTCTCTGAAATGTGAAGGACACAGGGCCGAGCCTCTGAAGAGGAGGGAGAGGGAAATAGTCACTTGAACATCCTCTATAGGATGTTAGTTGTACAAGCCATTCTTTATCTCATCTGGTTGCCACAGAAACCCTCAAGGGCAGAAGATGAAACAGTTGAAAGGAAGGTCACACAGTGGGTGTGTGGTAGGGCCGGTGTAGTTCTGGCTTCTTCAGCTCATCCTTATGGGTTTTTTTTTTTTTTTTTTTTTTTGCATATACTTTGTTGGCCTCCGAAGGAGGCTGGCCTAGAGGTGGGTGCTAGTGTGTCCTCTTGATACAACCTTGGCCTCTTCGATCTTGAAAGTCACATCACGATAAGAACCTTTCAAACTTTTAATTAATTTTCAAATGAGCACTTTTGTGGCTAAGGGAAATGACAGTGACAGGGAGTAGGGGATTGGGAATGCAGTGATATGTAAAAATTCTTAAAACCAGATGATAGCATTTCATTCATAGCAGTAGATTCGTCCCTAGGGCTCGGACAGTAAGGTTTCCTGTCCTCACTTAGGCCTGGCTTCCCGGGTTTAGTGTCTCACTTGGAAAACTGGCATTTTCACCAAGCCTTCCTTTACCCAAATCAAGACACCCTTTCCTAGGGTGGTACTCTCTTCTGTCAATCTGCGGTCCTGCCTCCCTGGGTAAGGAGTACTCTTCAATTGTACCCAGTTACCAGAATGTTGACAAGGGGATGGCCGTGACTTGACCCTGCCACTCAGCCTGGACGGGATATACCAGGAACTTTACACTCATGAATTCTCCCAGGCACCTTGAGAGGTAAAAGTGTATCCACATTTCACAGATAAGGAAACAAGCTGCCAGAGACAGCGACGTGTCCGAGACAATGGAGGCCATAGATGCCGTGACCACAAACGGAATCTACTGCCCAATGTTTAGGAATTTGATTTAAACTATAGAAGACTGGGCTGGCAAGAGGGTTCAGTGGATAAAGGTGCTTGCTCCCAAGCCTGACAGCTGAGTTCAGTCCCCAGGACCCACATATTGGAAGGGGAGAGATGATTCCCATAAGTTGCCCTCTGACCACATGCATACCCTGTCACATGGGTACACACAAGCAATAAGTAAATGTAACATAATAAATGGAAACTGTAGGAGACTTCTCAGATGATTCCCTTGCGTTTGTAGAGCACTTTACAATTTGTAAAGCACTTGGGTTTCATATCTCTTTCCTTCTCTCCTTTTTTTCTTTTTCTTTCCCTTCCATTTCTTTTCTTGAACTGTGTGACCAGGCTTAACCTTACCTGAAGACTTGTAACCCAGCATAAGCCACACGTTTAATCCCAGGATTTGAGTGGCAGAGTCAGGTAGATCTCTTCAGGTTCAAGACCAGCCTGATCTACATATTGAGTTCCAGGACAACCAGATCTACATAGGGTGACCCTGTCTCAAGAAACAGAAAACCAAAAACCTTAGACATGTAATTTGGCATAATTTAAATACCAATTGACCACTGAAGATAGTCACAAGCATGTTGTAGTGCCAGAAAGCCTGCTGGACTGAAATGAACACTAGGGGGAGCAAGAGATTGTGAACTCCTAAAACGTCTAATGAGAAGTGAGATCTAGAGCACTTGGGAGGCCAAGGCAGGTGAAGCTCTTTTGAATTGAGGCAGTGTGGTTTACATAGTGAGTTCTAGGACAGCCAGATATGTAGAGAGACCTTGTCAAAAAAAGAAAAGAAAAAAGAAAAGAAAAGTGACATCTCCCTCTAAGTCACTGGGAGACACCCCTCCCCCAGAATGGAGTGGCTGATTATTGAAGTCATTTCCCAGTATGAATGGAATTTACTAAAAGTCAGAAAAATGATGCAGGAAGAATTTGAAGACATCAATGGAGAGAAGTGTTAAGGAACCAAACCAACATTCTGAAATCGGAAATTATAATAACTGAATTTCTCTAAAGGGTTTTAGTAACGGACTAGAGCAAGAGAAAGAATCTGCATAGGCCAGAAGATGGCTCCGTGCACACGCCTGACGCCTGAACTTGATATCCAGTTCCACGGTAAAAGGAGCAAACTGAATCTTGAAAGCTATCCTCTGTAGCTGGCTCAGTGGTTAGGAGAACTTACTGCCTTTGCAAAGATCTGGGTTTGGTTCCCAGCACCTACATCAGCTGCCTCACAGCCGCCTGTAGTCCAGTTCCAGGGGATTTCAGAAGACTCTGGCCTCCATAAGCATCTGCACATAAATAGTACACATAAACTCATGTAGGCCCGTGCGTGTATTTAAAAATTAGCATTAAGTCTGGGCATAGTGGCACATAGCTTTTTTTTTTTTTTTAATTTATTTATTTGTTATATATACAACAGTCTACCGGCATGTACACCTGCAGGCCAGAAGAGGGCACTAGATCTCATTATAGATGGTTTAAGCCACCAAGTGGTTTCTGGGACTTGAACTCAGGACCTCTTGAAGAACAGACTGTGTTCTTGACCTCTGAGCCATCTCTCCAGCCCAGTGGCACATACCTTTAATACCAGCACTGGGGAGGCAGAAGACAGGCATATTTCTCTGAGTTCAAGGCCAGCCTAGACTACAGAGTGAGTTCCAGGACAGCTAGGGCTGCATAATAAGACTCTATCTTGAAAAAACAAACAAAACAAAACACAACCAGAACAAAAGACAGCTATCCTTTCACAGATGTGTGCCACATCTAATTAAATTTAAAATAAAAAAAAATTTAAAAAATTGTTTGAATTATCATTATTATCATATGTGTGCATGATATGCATGTAGGAGGCCAGTGCATGTGCGGAGGTGCATGCAGAAGCTAGAAGAAAGCTCTACACAGTCACTTCTTTCCTTCCTCCTGCACTTGGGTCCTGGGGAGCAACTCAGGCTGCCAGGCTTCCGAGGTGAGTGCCTTTTCCAGCTGAGCATCTTGCCAGCCCAAATAATAGCAAAAGAGAAAAAGAATCTGAAAACTCAGAGTCAAGTGGGTCATTTGAAATTGCCAGACCAGAGAAACAAAACTTTAAGAACAGGTGCCTTTCACCCCAGCTCTAGGGAGGTCAGAAGCAAGGAGTTACCTGAAGTTGCAGGTAAGCTGGGATCTATGAGTTCAGCTGCGGCTACTAGTGAACTTTGTCTCAAAAAATAAATGAAAAAGCAATACATCCTGGATACCGATTCCTAAGTGACTGAGCTGGGGTTCTTAGAAGTGAAGCCGGGGCAGCTAGTTAGAAATTTGTCTCAAGAGTAAAATAATAAATGAAAAAGAATTCATCCCTGTAGGATTTATCCGGAACACGTAAAGAAACTGGATAGCATTATAGGGATTCAAATTAGAGACTAAAGTGAATGGCAGAAGGACAGAGAAGACATATTCTCGAAGAAATAATAGAAATAAGCAAACAACTTCTCAAAATCTGTAGGGTAGAAATGGATAAAACCAAGGGCTACTAGAGGTCAAGAGATATTGTCAGCCATGTAAGAAGATTATAGTACCGAACCCATAAAGGAAAACAGGTAGAGAGAGAAAGAGAGTTGTTCTGACACAATGGTTATCCCCAAATCTTATTGAAGTATATCTCAGCAGACCGATTGGCAAGAAGTACAGCCTGCAAGTGCACTTCTGCAAAGGCTGTAATGGCAAAGACAAAAAATTATTCAGCCAACACAAGACTGACATGTCAAAATGTGCTGTCCATGAAAGTTGGGGACGATATGAAGCCCATGCCAGATAAAACCAGGACTAGAGCATCACTAGATCTTAAGTACAAGACATGCTTCCTGCTTTGATGATACAAGCCTGCAATCCCAGCAACTTGATGGGCCTCAGGAAAGGCAAACTGGGGCTACAGAATGAGACCCTGTCCTAACCAAAACCAGCAGGACAGGGTAGCACACACCCTTTAAATCCAGCACTCTGGAGCACAAGCAGGTGAATCTCTATGAGGTCAAGCCAGCAAGGGCTGCTACAGAAGGACACCCTGACTCAAAAACAAAACAAAAACAAGAAAAAGAAAAGAAAGCTAAAGGGAGTTCTTGAGTTCAAACAAGGATACTCAAGTTCAGTCAGTCAGTCCATGGCAACAATGCAAAGCACAGGAAAGGGATTAAGGGTTTAACTTAGTGGTGCTCAAAGCCCTAGGTCCAGTATCCAGCACTGAATCAATCAATCAATCAATCAATCAATCAATCAATCAGGAGTTGGAGAGATGGCTCAGCAGTTGAGAGCACTGTCTGCTTTTCCAGAGATCCAAAGTTCAATTCCACATGGGGGCTTACAACCATCTGTAATGGGATCTGATGCCCTCTTCTGGCACACAGGTGCACATGCAGATAAGCGTCAGATAGCAATATAAATCTTAAAAAAAAGAAGCATACAAAAAAATAAATATGACTGGGGAGTCCAAATATGGACATATATGGACACATATGTAAATTACTCAGGTTTCTTTTTCAGTACTAGGGATAGAATTCAGGGCCTCTCACATGCTAGAAAAACACTTCATTGGCCCTTATAAGTTATTAATTCTGGTATAGAATTTATTTAAGTTTTTATTTGAGAGAGCATTTCATGTAGCCCAGGGTGGCCTCAAACCAGGTAGCCAAAGATGACCTTAAATTTCTGATCCTCCTGCCTCCACTTTCTGAGTGCTGAAATTACTGGGATATGCCATGAAGCCTGGTTTATGTAGTGCTGGAGAGTTCGTGTATGTTAGTTAAACCCAAATTCTATGTTGAATTTTAAAATGTATTAAAATTGGGTGTGGTGGTGCATGTCTGTAATTCTAGCACCCTGGAGGGAGGCAGAAAGATCACTCATGAGTTCAAGAATAGCATTTGCTACATTGCAAGACCTTGACTCAAAGTAAAACTGTATGTGAAGATCTTGGAAGATGCCCCTCTGTCCTGACAGGTAAAGCCTGAACAGATGGAACAACCAACAGTTCTTTACCCCAGAAGAGAAACAGTCTCAGGAGCCAAACCATTGCCTCTAGAATGAAGAGACAGAAGGCTGGATAGAGAATTATACAGAGATCATGCCTCTGTGGGAACCAGTAGGAAAACCTCAACTGTAATTGATTAATTATTGGAAAGTTAGTGCAGACCATCTTACAGGTAGAAGCTGTTAGGGATTTCATGCATTGGAAGGCTCCACACAGCTGTGAGTTTAACCTCTGGGGACTTGACTAAGTTATTACAGTAAATACTGGGGGCGGGTATTGGAGTGGATTTTTGATGAGAAGAGTGGAAAGGAACCCTTTTAAAACATACCAGAACTTCCCAGATAGTTCCAACACTCAGGAGGCAAAGGCAGGGAGATCTCTATGAGTTCAAGGCCAGCCTTATTAGGAAGGAAGAAAGAAAACCCCGGATTTATAGATGACAGTATTGTGTTTATAGAAAATCAGAAAGACTGCAGAGTTTGCTCAGTGATTAAGAGAACTATGTTCTTCTAGAAAACTGGGGGTTCAACTTCCCAGCAAAGCTACCTTCTAGCTTCCGAGGTCACAGATACAAATATGATGCATAGACATACATTCAGACAAAAAAAAAAAAAAAAAAAAAAAAAAACCAAAGAGAATTTTGAAAGAGAGAGAGAGAGAGAGAGAGAGAGAGAGAGAGAGAGGCTAGTCTGACTCTAGCAAGTAAAAAATTATAGCAAGATTACAGGATACAAAATGAGCATAGAAGTTGGTCACTTTCCTAAATACCAACATTGAATGAGTAGAATTTTAGATTAAATACATATTATCATTTGGGCCCACAAGATAGTTCAGTAGGTAAAGGGACTGTTACCTCCCCTCATGACTTGAGTTCTATCCCTGGAGCCCACATGGTGGAAGAAAAGAACTGACTCCACAAATTGTCTTTTGACATCCACATATCACAGCATGTGGCACGCATACACACACACACACTAAACAAACATGAAAATATGATACCTGTGGTGATTTGAATTAAGAATGTTCCCCGTACATACATTTGAATGTTAGTCACCAGGTAGTGGCACTATTTGAAAAAATTAATATGATTGGGAGGTGTGGCCTCATTGAAGAAAGTATGTCACTGGGGGTGGGCTTTAAGGTTTCAAAAGACCATGCCAGGCCCAGAGTCTCTCTCCATCTTTTTGCCTACAGATTAGGATTTAGACCTTTCAGCTTCTTCTCCAGGAACATGACTGACTGTGAAATGCTTTCTTTTGTAAGAGTTGCCCTGATCATGGTGTCTCTTTACAGCACTAGAACAATAACTAAGACAATACCAGCTACATTAGCATCCCTATAAATGGAACTAGGTGAAAAAATAACAATGTGTGGTACAAGGTCTACATGAGAAAAGTTACAAAAGTAGCAAAGAAAAGACACTGAATTCAAGTCTTTCCTTAAAGTGTAGCAATGAAGACATTGTGTCCAATGACAGGATACACATATTCAATGACCCAGAACCAAGAGCCCCAAAATACACTCTTATGCATGTATCTAACTGATCTTTGACAAGCTGAATCAATACAAAGAAGCCAAGCCAATCTGTCCAATGGATAGTGCTGGGCCACTAGGCGTCCACAAGCCAAAATAAAAAACAAGCAACACCCCAGCTTCTCTTAAAATAACTTAAATGAATAAGACCTAAGGGAAAACTACAAAAATGTATGAAACTACTAGGGGCTTCAGAGAGGCCAAGGAGAAAGAGTGCTTATTGCTCATGCAGAGGACTCAAGTTTAGTTCCTAGCACCCACAGGAAGCTCACAAGTACCTTTTAACTCCAGCTCCAGGGCTCTAATGCTCTCTTCTGGCCTCTGTGGACACCTGCACACACACACACACACACCTTTAACACCGCTAGAAGACTGCCTATGAGGATGCTTAAATGACCCTGGGTGTGATGATGACTTTTTAAGGTACAACCCACAAAGCATGATCCAGGAAACAATTGATAAGCAGGCTTTGTGAACATGAAAAAGTTCTGTTCTGTGAGAAATAAGACCACCCACAGACTGGGAAATAATTGCAAAAGACACAAAGGACATTACTTAGAATAAAAAGAAGACATCTGGGTTGTAGTGACGCATGTTTTTAATCCCAGCACTCAGGAGGCAGAGACAGGTGGATCTCTGAGTTCAAGGCTAGCCTGGTCTACAGAGTGAGTTCCAAGACAGCCAGAGCTACACAGAAAAACGCTATCTCAGAGAGTCAAAAATAAGAAAACATGGTTTTTGTGGTGGTTTGAAAGAGGTCCTTATAGGCCCACAGATAGTGGCACTATTAAGAGGTGTGGCTTTGTTGGAGGAAGTGCATGACTAGAGGGTGGGCTTTGAGGTTTCAGAAGCTTAAGCCAGTTCTCTTCTTGCTGCCTGTGGATCAAGATGTAGAACTCTCAGCTCCTTCTCCAGCACCATGTCTGCTCCACACTGCCATGCTTCTAGTTATGATGATAATGGACTAAATCTCTGAAACTGTAAGCCAGTCCCAGTGAAATTCTTTCCTTTATGAGAGTTGGTGTGGTCATGATGTCTTTTCATAGCAATAAAACCCTAAGACTTTTTAAAATTTTATTTATTTATTTATTTTATGTATGTGAGTACACTGTCACCCTCTTCAGACACACCAGAAGAGAGTATCTGATCCCATTACAGATGGTTGTGAGTCACCAGGTGGTTGCTGGGAATTGAACAGGACCTCTGGAAAAGCAGTCAGTGCTCTTAACCACTAAACCATGTCTCCAGCCCAACTAAGACATTTTTAAAAAAAGATTTATTTATTTTGCATTGTGTATGAATGTTTTCTTTGTGTATATGTGCAGTACATCATGCCTGGTGTCTAAGGAGGCCAGAAGAAGGTGTCCTATGGTACTGGTCTTGGGTCCTTTACATGAGCCACAGTGTTCTTAAGCACTGAGCCATCTTTCCAGCCCTGAACATGATTTTTTTTTTTTAATGAACAAAAATCTGAAAAGACATTTTGGCAAAGATATAGAGGTGTCAAATAAACATGAGAAGCATTCCACATATGTTGTTGGGAAATTACACATAAAACAATAGTGCAATATCACTCTGTCTATTTAAAAGTCCCAAACCTGGAACTCTGACTTCAACACTGGTGGGGGTGTGGAACGACAGGTGTAAATGGTCAGTGGATGGTCTCACTGGGAGTCTGGCAGTTTCTTCAAAACTAAATGTGCCGTTAGCATATAATCCAGCTGTCGCTTGCTCTTGTTGCTTATTCAAAGGAGCTGCAGAGTTATATCCAACTGGAACCCATATAAACATCTCTGTTCATAATTGTCCAGAGTTGGAGCAACTGTGGTGCATCTATGTACAATGCAGTAGTGTTCAGCTCTTAAAAAGGAAACTTTTAAGCTACGAAGACAAGAGGGGTGTTAAATGTATATGCTAAGTTTTAGGAAGCCATCTTTAAAACCCACATGTATAATACCAACTGTATGATATTCTGGAAAGGGCAAAGTTATGCGACAAAAGACCAGTGTTTGCTAGGGTTAGGATGGAGGAACAGATGCATGGATGGAGCACTGTGGATTTTCAGAGCAGTGAAAATACTACATATTGTACATTAATAGATAGATAGATAGATAGATAGATAGATAGATAGATAGATAATAGATACAGGTCATAGCCAGGCAGTGGTGGCACAGCACTTGGGAGGCAGAGGAAGGTGGATTTCTGAGTTCGAGGCCAGCCTGGTCTACAGAGTGAGTTCCAGGACCTCCAGGGCTATACAGAGAAACCCTGTCTCGAAACAAACAAACAAACAAAATAGATACAGGTCATCACACATTTATTCAAACCCAGTCTGAAAGAGTGAAAGCTATGGTAAACTATGAACTATGTCAATATAGGTTCATCAACTATAACGAGTGTTATAATTATGATACATAGTATCTCCCTCTAGTGGAGCTGGTTAGACAAGTGCTGGAGCAGGAGATATACAGACTATATCTGAATTAGTTACTATTCTATTGGTGTAGTGAAACACCATGATCAAGGCAACTTACAGAAGAAGGGATTTATTTGGTTTTATGTCAGAAGCCATCTAGGACAGGACCAAGCAAGTGAGTTTTCTGGACATGGCCCACCATTTTGCATGGCTGCAATGGGTGTGCTCTGAAATATAGGGTCCTCAGAGACTTCATCCCAGGAATGCCTCTTGCTGCTGATATACCTTTCCTGTCACTATTACAGAGCCTAATGATTCCTTGGCATCAGCTCACCCTACTGGACAATCTTGTGAAGAATCAATATGAAGATGTACTTTCATGTAGTAATGCTGTGTAGACAAATTGATGATTTTATAATTTCCGATCATGATTTTATAGAATTCCTAAATTGACATAAGCAATCTCAAGCCCTCTGTAGAATAAAAGCTGCAAATAGAGCTCTGTGGACCTTCATATGTCACAGGTTAATTGCACTAGGAAAAGAAAGCAGACTTGGAACAAATTTATGATCAAGGAAAACATTCCTCCTAGGTTAAGAATGAGACCACTATCTGGCAAATAAAGGTCATAAACTGGGAATGGGCAATTTATTGTTGGTACAAGGACAGAAAATAAAATATTTACTAGTTTATCTATACAAGATTTCAAAATAATAAGACACAAGGCAGATGATCTGTCTCTTGACTAAACTAGTCTAACTTGTGATAAAAAAAAAAAAAACTATTGTTTAAACTTATAATGAACTTGTAAAGTCATAAAATGCACAATGAGGGCTGGAGAGATGGCTCAGTGGTTAAGAGCACTGACTGCTAGAGGTCCTGACTTTAATTCCCAGCATCCACATGGTGACCACAATCATTTGTAATGGGATCTGATGCCCTTTTCTGGTCTGTCTGGAGAAAGCTACAGTGTACTCATATACATAAAATAAATAAGTAATTTTTTAAAAAGCAAACAAAAACCAAACAAATATAACAACAATGTAAAGTTAGGCTCAGAGTATTGGAATGGGAATGGACGGAAGAAGGGGGAATAGAGAGAGAACACTACAGCTATCAGAAATACAGCAAGTAGCCACTTAAATACATTACCTACTTTTTAATTTATTCGCTTTACATTCTGATCACTGCCCCCTTCGTTGTCCCCCCTCACATGGTCCCCCTCTCCATTCCCCCTTCCTCTTCTCCTCTGAGAGGGTGAAGCCTCCTCCCCATATTACTCTACCCTGGCACACCATGGCTCTGCAGAGCTAGGTGCATCCTCTCCCATTGAGGCCAGCATTACCTATTTTTTAAATAATTTTTATTTATTTTTTTATTCTATGTATGTAAGTACACTGTCACTGTCTTCAGACATACCAGAAGAGGGCATCAGACCCCTTTACAGATGGTTGTGAGCCACCATGTGGTTGATGGGAACTGAACTCAGGATCTCTGGAAGAGCAGCCAGTGCTCTTAACTGCTGAACCATCCTCCAGCCCCTTAAAGTAATTTTTTAGAGATTATTTTTTCTTTTATATGAATGCTTTGCTTGCTTGTATGTCTGTGTACCAGATGCGTAATTGGTGCCCACAGAGGCCAGAAGAGGGTGTTGGATTACCTGTAATTAGAATTAACTAGCTGTGAGTTGCCATGTAAATGCTAGGAATTGAACCCAGGTCCTCTGTAAGAAAAAGTGCTCTAAACCACTGAGCCATCTCTCTAGTCTCACATTACCTATTTTTATTTTTTGCAGTGTTAGGGAGCACAGCCAAGGTTTTGAATTTGTGTATGCTAGCCCAGACTGATATCACTAGCCACACCTCCAGACCTGAATTATCAAGATTTAATTAAATGTATCTATGTTCTTATTTTTGTTTACATGTACATGTCTCTGCATGTGCACATGTGTAGGCATGTGTGTTTATGAGTAGATGAGTGCAGGTACCCACAAAGGCCAAAATGGGGCGTGAGATTTCCTGGAGCTGGAATTACAATGTTGTGTGTGAGTCATCAAATCTAAGTGCCGGGAACCGAACTCCAGTCCTCCAGAAGAGCAAGTGCATCTAACCACTGAGCTAGCCCTCCAGCTCAAAGCTTAAAAACAGATTAATTAAATACAAGAACTTTCATTGGGTGATAGCGGCATTCACCTTTAATTCCAGCACGTGGGCTTGGGAGGAAGAGGCACGCAAATCTCTGTGAGTTCAAGACCAGTCTGGTCTACAGAGGGAGTTCTAGAACAACCAAGGTTACACAGAGAAACAAAAATACAGAAAAAAATACAGAAACTCTATAGAGGCCAACCCTAAAGGTAGGAAACCACGTGACAAATGCCCCATTGACAACTTTGGGTATACTGATTCCATTTACTGATCTAGTGATCTGAAGACACTGCTTGATTTTGATTTGTCTCTTTGAGACAGGGTCTCATACAGCTAAGGCTGGTGTTGAACTCCTGATCTTCCTGCTAGGGACATAGTTTTAGCAATAACACAAGAAGCTGGGGAGTTGGGCTTATGCTAATTGGAGATTTGTAACTGATACTAAAGTTATAACGTTACCTCAATATGTTGCATCATTACCAAGAAATTGAACTTTAAAATAGTCTGCTTCCACGGGCTTGTATTTAATGTAGCAAAGTTTGAAGTGTTTGGGGCCACCAAGCTGACTCCATGGGTAAAGGTGCTTACTGTGCAAAGCTGATGACATGAGTTTGCTCCCCAGAACCCACGAGATGGGAGGACAGAAATGACTTGTGGAAGCCGTCCGCTAGCATCCACACTTCCTCCCCTAGTCTCTCTCTCAGTCATACAATGAAGAAGTAGATTTACGATGGAATGTTTACAGTAAAACATTTTAAGTTTATTCATGTGAAAGAAGTCGTTTTACTCTTAAGATCAAGTATGCCTGTGAAAATGTTAAACGTAGCCACAGAAGCAATAAAAATTCCATTCCAGGACTGGGAGATGGCTCAGCGAGTCAAGAGCTTCTGAACGCCGTGAGCACTTTAGTTTGAGTGTCCAGAACCCACATAGAGCAGGGTGTGGCAATATACACCTGCAATCCCGGTGTCCCTTAGATGAGGTGTGTGTTGGGGTGGGGCTCCAGGGCCAGCCAGTCTGATGCACGAAGAAGCTAACCATAAAGAGACCCTGTTTTAAACAAGGTGGGAGCTGAAGACTGACAACCAAGGGTGTCCCTTGACCGACCGACAGATCAGACAGACAGACAGACAACACACACACACACACACACACACACACACACACACACACACACAGGGTAAGCACATGCCCCAACTCCGTTTACCAAAATAGGAAAAAACATGACTTAAAGTCTGATCAGTCCCAAAGAAGAGCAGGACAGGCACAAATGGTTTTCCAAATGAAAATAAAAATGTAATAAACTTATCAGTTAGAAGACAAAGAGTTTTCAGATCACTAAGGGAATATGTGCTCAGGCTGATTTTTTTTTTTTTTTAACTCTCAAGGGTTCCACCTCTTCCCAATAGCACCACCTAGGGGACAAAGCTTGAACATAGGACTTTTGGGAACTGTCAGATCCAAACTGTGAAGCCTTTTAATCCTAGGGGGCAGAGACAGTTTGAGTTCAAGGCCAGCTTGGTCTACAAAAAGAATTTCAGGACAGTCAGAGCTACACAGAGAAATTCTGTTTGGTCAGGGTTGGGGTGGATTGGGGGTGGAGTTCAAGGTGCACACAGAGAGGTGGAAATTGAAAAGATTTACAAAGATATGCCAAGTCATCTCCAGTCAAAAGGAGTCTAGTACCCAGATTTGTTAAGATTAGAAAAGACTCTAAAGAAAAAGGAGTGCTATATTCAGCGGGCCACAGGGGCTGGGGAGATGGCTCTGTGGCAAGACAGGCAGGGGCTCTTGGAGAGGACATAGGTGTGTTCCTAGCATCCATGTAGACAGCTCACTGTAATTCCTGTTTCAGGGCACCTGACACCTTCTTCTGGCCTCCATAAGCACCTGCACATACAGGTCCAGGCACACACATGTACATGTAAAAATAATAAAGATAATTATTTTTAAAGGGCTACATTTAAAAATTATAAGCCATCAGAAATATATAATTCCAAAATAATAAGCATTCCTAATAAGGCCATTTTATTTTATTTATGTGTATGCATATATGGAGGTCAGAGGACAACTTGGAGAAGTCGGTTCTCTGCTTTCACCATGAGGGTTGCAGGGATTGAAATCAAGTGGTAAGGATTACAGTAAGCACATTTAGTCATTGACTCATAAACTGTCAAAGAACACAGCCAAAGGCTTGTAATCCCAACACTTCGGAGCCTGAAGCAGGAGGGCAGCCTGGGCTATAGAGTGAGACTCGAAATGAACAGCGAGATTGCTCAGTGGGTTAAGGCCCTGTGGCCAAGGTTAACTGCCTAAGTTCAACACTGGGACCCACACAGAGAAAGGATCGAAGCGACTCTTGCAAGTTCTCCTCTGACTTCCACATGCATGCTGTGGTATGCACACCGCCACCGCATGCATGTACACACATACAATGAATAAATACATAAAAATGTAGAGATTAAAACACAAAACTAGCATCTACTAATTGTAATACAAGTTTTTGTTTTGTTTTTTTTGTTCTTACAAGCTAGTTGAGCTTGCAAACTTAGCTGATTGCAGAAGGGTGTATTTGAGTCCAGCAGGAAGATATGGTATAGAAGTCCCATGTTGTCATGGTGACTTTAAAAAGGGCTCACTCTATCTACTGTGACTCAGATAGAAACACCTGGAGGACTACAAAGCTCAGGTCCTGACCCAGGTGTCAAATTTCTGACTGATATCGATATGGTGTGAATAAATTATCTACCCACCAGCTTCCACGTAAGATGTCAAATTTAGCCTTCCTGTGTGGGACATGCTATCACAGCCAGGAACTGGTGAGATGGTCACCTCATCTTGGCCGCCTGAGAATGTAACTCTAGCGTGGTTGTGAACTGCTGACCCAGTAATGTGAGCTCCCTGGATGTGCTAGAAGTTTTTCCCTGCTGACTAATGGTTTTTTTTCAACCCAAACATTTAGGATTAAATACAGAGTTTATCCCAAATGCACCAGATCGAGAAAAGTGAGCGGGCCTGGTTAGTACCTGGGTGGGAGAATTAATATAGAGCTGATAAGAGATTAAACAGCTTAGGTTAATAATTTTGTGTTTAAAATAATATTGTGTGTACTTGTTTCATAGTTCAAGTAAGATTTTAAAATAATCTGGCCATGATTAGTCAGAATGGAATTAAATCGTGATAGGATTGTCCACGCTTATAATTGGATTAAAGATTCTGGTTCATGGTCTAAGATATTCGGCATACAGAAAACTGTCTCGAAATATAGACTCATGAGCTATAAGAAAAATTTATTAAGTTCATAAAACAGTATTGTAATATTTGACAACTAGACCTGTTGAGTTTTATGTTTCCTTTTTTTTTTTTCTCAAGACATGGTTTCTTTGTGTAGCCCTGGCTGTCCTGAAACTCATTCAGTGGACCAAGCTAGCCTTGAACTCAGATATCTGCCTGCCTCTGTCTCCTGAGTGCTGGGTCTAAAGGTGTGTGCCATCACTATCTGGTGAGTTTACATTTCTACATTTGTAGATTCTTTGTAAAGTACTTGGGCAGGACTTGTTTACTCAGGGTAGGAACTGGATTGGCCAGGAATACAAAAGCATTAAAAAAAAGAGAGAGCATAAAGTATATCAAATTCAGTTCAAAATATGTAAATATGTCAAATTTTTATAAGTTTATAAGTGAGGTTATTTAACAAAGTTTAACTTATTTTGTGTTACTTGAACAATAATACAAGATCTCCTTAAGCCTGGTAATTATCTTATACCAATATATTTATAGTTATAACCATGTACATTTGGGGGTTGGTTTTGTTTTATGAGTCAGGGTCTTGCTATATAGTTCAGCCTAGTCTCAAATTTGTGATCCTCCTGCTTCAGCCTCTAAGTGTTGTGTTTACCAGTGTGAACGATCATGAATGGCTGGGTTCTTTGTTTATGTGTTTGTTTTTGTTTTTTAGACAGGACATCTCTAGGATGGGTTGGAACTGTGCAGCTCAAAGCGGCTTTGAATTGACAACAGTACTCCTGCCTCAGCCTCCCAAGTCTGGGATTATAGGTGAGAGTTACTGGACCTGACTGCTAAATTGTATACTTCTTTTTCATTGTATATCTTACACTACGGATGATGAGACTATGGTCTATTCCGAATGTCTGAGGCCAAGGAGGTATGTTCATTGCAGTCTAGGACAAAGAGTTGAATCTGGGCTTCTGAGCCAAGTGCAGTTTAAATGTGTGGATTGAGAGTCTAGGAAAAGTGAGTCTCATGGAGGCAATTATGTGACAGCCAGCAGCTACACCCATACAGTCAGCTGGTTCTTTGTGCAATTCTTGGGGTCCTCACTGGTCGTATCACTGCTGTGCTGATTCCTCTAACGCACTTTGAAGGTGAATACTTATTGCTTTTCTCCTAACTATATAAAAGAACTCAGACTTGCCTGTGGATGTGAAACCCAGCTTTCTTTTTTTTTTTTTTTTTTTTTGTTGTTTGTTTTTTTGAGACAGGTTTCTCTGGTTAGCCCGGGCTGTCTGAATCACTCTGTAGACCAGACTGGCCTCAAACTCAGAAATCCACCTGCTCTGCCTCCCATGTGGATTAAAGGTTGTGCCACCACGCCGGCGAAACCCAGCTTTCAAAAGCCTAGGCTTACTGCCCAGAGAGAAAATAAAGAGAAATGAAGAGCGGGGCAGCTAAGTCAGGCAAAGAAGAAAAGCCAGATTCCCAAATACTTACGGATAACTTCTTTGTGCCAGATTGATCCCTGTTTGGGCACACTGTTTCTGTGGCTTTCCAGGAGAGAGGGGCTGGATGGAGGGCATTGGAACTGTAGTTTCCCCTGGCCCAGAGCCAGGTCGTGATTGACCATTATAAGAGCCTTTGGTGATGGATTAAACCCTGGACAGCGTTTGTGTTACTTTATGATGCTGGTTGGTTTAAGATTCTTATTTTCCATTTACTGAACACCCCCCTCAAGAAACTGACAACCAGAGGGCTGAGAGGATGGCTCAGTGGGTAAGGCATTCTCTTTGGAGAGAAGGGCTAATGAGGGAAGAGGGCCCAGTATGAACTGCTTTCTCAGAGTATGTGGGTCTGAAATAAGGGTAGGAGGCTGTTTCTGATAGTGAGGTGGGGGTGAGAGATGGCTCAGTGGTTAAGAGCACTGAGTATTCCCTAGGGGGCTGGGGTTCACTTGCCAGCACCCACATGGCAGCTCACAACTGTTTGTAACTCCAGTTCCAGGGGATCCACTGCAATAGGCATGTATGTGGTACATATATCTGTGCATAAAGACAAAGTACCCATACAAAAAAAAAAAAAAAAAAAAAAGAGGGAAGTACCTGCCTACATTAAAACTCTCCAGTGAAACAGAACTGAAGGATAGGTAGATATAAAAGAAGAGGTTTATTGTAAGGGTTAGATTACTTGGTTGTTAAGGCCAAGGAGTCCACCATATCTTGTATATGCAGACAACCAGGAGACCCAGTCTTAAGTCAGAGGCCCACTAATAAGAGGGAGGGCTGGAGAGACGTGCAGCAGTTAACCTTAGCACTGGCTGTTCCCCCAGCGGGCCAGGGTTGACTTCCAGCACCCAGATGGGGGCTCACACCATCTGTATCAGGGCATCTCATTCCCTCTTCCAGCCTCCATGGGTACCAGGCATGCATGAGGTGTACAGACATACATGTTGACAAAACACCATACATGGAAGTTTTAAATTACAAAAGAATGGTGTACCTCTTAATCCAAGGCTGAAACCCTGAGACTTGGGATGGATTGGAGTGGGCACCGAAGGCTCAGGATTGCTCGTGAGCTCTGTTGTCTCAGCAGGAGGTCCTAGCAGGGTCAGGAATGGAGATTTCCCTCCCTCCACAGTTTGCTTCTTTTGCAGATCATGAAGGGACTGGATAATGCACCCGCACTGGTGGTGCCATCCCAGTCAGCTGATTCAAATGTAAGCATCCAGGAACGCCTTCACAGACATATGCATGAATCATGGACCGACTACCTGTGTGCAATGTCACCAGCTTGGAACCAAGTGTTCAAATAAATACACAGACCTACCTGTGAGGAACATTTCACACTCAATATTGGGTACCGCTTAACCCAGGCAAAAAAAAAAAAATAACCACCACAAGCCCACTCCGTTTTAACCTTAAACCACATTTCATCTCCAAATAAGGACAATAGGAGGTCATGGTCTTATGTCACATGGTGCTGCTATCTATGTGTGATCAAAGCCACTCACCCCTTTAAGGGGACATGAAGTCCATGAATTTTCCTTAAGCTACCTCACAGATTAATACTGCGATGTAAAATTGACAATACTGCATGCCATTTTAAAGTTCACATGTCCCATGTTACACACTAACTGAAAAGAAGAAAGAAAACAGACACTTGCTTAGACAGACACACACAGATTGACACATGGAGGAAACAGTTGGTGACAGCTGGAGTACTGTAAGTGATCGCGTGGTGGCAGCTGAGACTTCAGAACTATCTATCGGCTTCCACCACCCACTCTGCATTCACTTTGTCTTTATTAAGAGCCCCAGCTGATGAGGGTATTTAACTAGGGGTGGGAAGTGGTATCTTCATTCTTGAAGCATATAGGCCATTTGTGTTCCTGCCTGGAGTGGGTTATAGTTTTCCAGTGATCATAATAACAGGGCATGGTAATAATAGAGGCCCTGAGGGCTCAGAGTCTCCCTCACCTCCACAGCATAGCAAGCCAATACCCACTTAGGAGTCTGGATCGAACACTCCACTTCTTGGCCTGCTGGTTCAGAGCCACGGGGAGCACCCTGTGGCTGGGGGCGGGGGGGCAGCTAAGTGTCATTGTCACATCTCCTGGTGGAAATGCTTCTTCCTCTGGAGCTAAAACTTGGAGGCCAGCAGAGTATAAAGTTAGGCCACCAGGAAGCAAAGGTGGCAGGTAATGTCACCTCTACTCCTACCCTTGATTCCTAGGCCTGTGAGTCCGGGCTGTGGGAGGACTGACAGATTAAGCAGAGATCCACAACGTGTATAGCCTTCTGGAGAGCCTGGCCCCACTGGTTCTGTGTGCATCCCAGTGGGAACCCAGTTGCCAGAAGTCCATTCCACTTCCTGTTAAGCCAGTTGCTTCAAGATGGTGAGGGTGATAAGACCAGTGAATTTCACGAGCACAGGCTTGCTGCAGTGTTTCTCTGACTATGAAGTGAGCTCCTCAGTCGGAAGCCATGATGTATAGAGTGACATGATACTGGGTGGGCCAGTGGGTAACCGCATTGCATGCAGGGAAGGAAGGTCCATATCCAGAGTCAACAATGATTCTAGAAAGAACAAATGCTGCTCTTTGCATGGTGGAAGTGGCCCAGTGTAGTCATCCTGCCACCAGGCACCGGCTGATCATCCTGGGAAATGCTGTCCAGCTAGAGATTGGCTTCTCACCCCGGGAAATGGTGTCACGATGGGGACTCAGTGTTAGTTGGTGTTATTGCTGCTGGACTGGGGGGTTATGCTTAGGTTAGCTTTGGTGAATGGAAGTCCATGCTCCTGGTCTAAGCATAGCCTTTACTGCCGTAGAAGGTTGCTTTGTCCAGTGAGCCTTTTGAATGATGCCAGAGGTAGCCAGAAAAAGAGCTGCCGGCCGCATCTGTTGACTGGGTCATTGGTGTTGACATTCTCTGTTTAGGTCACTGTTTGGTTAGCGTTCATGTAAGACACAAATGTGTTCACACCTTTTGACTTTTCAGAGAAATTGATCGTACATATCCCCAAATTTCTTTTTTAAATTTGTTTTTATTTTTTATTTATTGATTGATTTGATTGGTTAAGGTCTCACTATGTAGCCCTGGCTGGCATGAATCTTACTATGTAGTTCAGGCTGGCCTTGAACTCACAGAGCTCCTCCAGGTTCTGCTTCTTCAGTGTCAGGATTAAAGGTATGAGCCACCCCACCTAGCTCAAATTTCTTTTTCACGTAATTTTCAGTCATGCTCCTTACAAGTTCCCGACCACTCAGGCATACTGTTGGCTGTGAATGGTGAACCCACGTGCTTGTGTTACCGGAATTCTGGTGAGTTCTCCCCAAACAAAGTGCATAACTGGGGCCCTTAGTTCTGCTACCTGGGAAGGTTTCCCTTGATAATTATCACAGATTGGGCTGCAGCTTACCTGCTTTCAGGCTAAACTAAATGAGATTATGTCTTCTCTTCCTCTGTGAAGTCATTGTAGGAAAGTCTTCCGAGGCCCCGAGTACAGGAAAGACGGATGCAGTGTAGTCGGAGGGAGGGGCTTTGGTCATTGGGCCATCTCTTGGAACTTCTGTGTGCCTGCAGCAGGCCTGATTCAGCAAGTCACATCCACACCACTTCTATCTGATAACAGAGCATCAGTTATCTAGCACACCTAACTTTATGACTTAATAGGTCAGATAACCATAGCACCTACACAATGATAAGCAGTTTGGGTCACAAGTAACCTTGTGGCTGATGGTCAAGCTTTCAGTTTCAACCGGGGTGCAATAGCAGCGGAGAGCTGTTCCTCAAAAGGAGGGCAGTTATCTGCGGACGATGGCAGGGCTACGATCCAAAATCCTAAAAGCCACGCTGCAACTATTGGTCCCTGCCAAGCACTCCAAGCCCTCTACTGCTGCTGACACACTGAGCGCAAGTGACGCGGACAGTGGGACAACCACATACATAATGGCTGACCCTGCCTTAGACCTTCTTTTGTTCCGGATCCCACTTAAAACTAGCAGCTTTGGGGGTGGGTCGATGTTAAATGAGCTGGTCGCACTCCGCTGAGTATTCTCCAGCAGCCAAAGAAGGCGGCTAGATGTTGTTCCTGAGGAGAGTCCAGACCCAGCAGCTATCCTTCATCTTGGGATGGGCTAGCTTGGTGTGCCCCACAGCTCCTCACTTCCAGAAGTTTTTGGAGGTGGAAAGGTTTTTGATGGTAACTTCTGAGCCTTATGCTCGTATCTTACTGTAAGTCTAAAGTGGCTGATGCTTCTTGATTTGCAAATTAATAAGCAATGCGTTTTCATCAGTGTTCCGGACCAGTGTAAGAGAAAGGTAAGACCCCTGTAATTAAGTGTAGGACTCAAGAGATTAGACAGTAAAAAAATGTTGCTGGCCTCTCTGACTAAATGAAAGCGTGTTGGTGGAACTCCTTGGGCACAGAGAAACAGGTGTTTTCCATAGTAAAGGCTACATACTGAGTACAAGGGCATGTGTTAATTTCTCAAACAATGAAACCATATCAGTCACAAAGATTCTTTTGGAGGTACCATTTGGCTAAGGGCATCACAATCTACCATAAGTCTCCATGGTTTGTTTGTGGTCTACACAGTCTGGACAGGAGCACCATATGCAGATGCAGTGGGAATCACCATCCTTGCATTTTCAAGTCTTTGATGGTGACATTAATCTCTGCACTATAGTAAAAGCAATATTGTTTTGATTTACTGATGTTCTAAGTACCTACGCTGATTAAGGAGGAGTTCTAAGTACCATGCTAATTGTGGGTCCTATGGGACTCTGTTCCCTCCTGGCCTTACTCATTGTGTCTGCTACAGGAACAGGTGGGGCAGGAGGCCACACTGCAGACTTAGTGGCCGTTGCTGCTGTTGCTGCATCTTCTTCTTCTTCCTCCTCCTCCTCCTCTCTCCTCCTCTTCTTTTTAAATAATGGTTCTTTAGAAAAAGTAATGTACAGGGAAGTTCATTTAGCTTTTAAAGAAACAAAAAAGGAGGTGTCCATACAAAGAATTCAAATTCCCATCACCAGCCCCACTGTAAGGGAGGTTGTGGCCCTGTCAGAGTTTGTACAGAACACTCCCGGACACCAAATTCTTGGCACAAAGGAGATTTATTACCCCAGAGGGGGAGGCTGTAAAGGCAGACATCAAGCAGCAGCAGCAGTTTCCTCCCCTCTCAACCACCCCGACCCCAGGAGCGATTTTTTAAGAAGAAAAAGGGGGAGTCTTTGCTAAGGTGAATTGGTAAATTCCGATTGGACAGATTAACCAAACAATAAATTTTAATTGTTGGACCTTGGTGTTTTGTCTCAGGAATGAGTCAGTGGCCAAATAAGGGAATAGACTTTGGGGGCCAGCTCTAGGAATGCAATCTGTTTTTAGCAAGGACGAGGGAAAGGAAGGAAAAGGGCAAATCCTGTTATTGCCATGTTTGCCATGCTTGGGCCTGCTAGAGTCCCTCACCCACCATGAGGTCTCTGGAGGAGGTGTGTCCTGACTTGCTTAGAGATACAAAATAAAAGAACCTGAGAGAGAAAGGACCAGTTTGATAGCCCCTTCTAACCCCCAAACACTGATAATCACTACAGAAAAAAACCTTCTGAAGGGTCCAAGACATCAGGTGTTTCTAAAGGAGAATCCACAAGACCTGCACAGTCCTTCTGAGATAGGCAGAACACTTCTAGCAATGCGGAGCCGTGAGCTGAGACTGAAGTTACTACTGCAAATGCCCAAGTCAGCTATTTTCATCAATTGACTTAATCGGTTGTTGAGAGAGGGCAAGAGAACACACATTGTTAGTACTAGGAATGGAAGAGGCACCACCAGACATCATGGGTTAAGTGGGTAACTGAGGGACTCTAGGGAAACACACTATTCAATATACAATTTCTCTTCTGTTGTTGTGAGAACACACCACAACCAAGGCAATGAAAGAAAGAGTTTAGGAAGCTAGAGAGATGGCTCAGTGGGTAAGAGCACTGGCTGCTCTTCCAGATGACCCAGGTGCAATTTCCAGCACCCACATGGCAGCTCACAATTGTCTGCAACTCCAGTTCTAGAGTTTCTGATACCCTCACACAGACACACATGTATCCAAAACTCCAACCCACATAAAATAAATAAATTAACTAATTGAAAAAAGAACGAGTTTAATTGGACTTATACAATTCCAGAGGGTTAGAGTTTACAATGGCAGATCACAGGCAGGCAGCTAGAGCCCCAGCTAGTTCTCATCTTGAACCTTACACAAAAGGCAGAGAGAGAGAGAGAGAGAGAGAGAGAGAGAGAGAGAGAGCACACTCAGTGGGAATGATCTCAATCTTTTGAAACCTCAAAGCCTACACCCAGTAATACACCTCCTCCAAGAAGGCCACACCTCCATAATCCTCCCCAAACAGTTCCATTAACTGGGGACCAAGTATTCTACAGATGTACTGGTGGAGAGCCATTCTCATCCAAACCACCACAGGCAGCTTCAGTGAAATGGATCAACTTTTTTTTTTTTTTTTTTGAGACAGGGTTTCTCTGTGTAGCCCAGGCTGTCCTGGAACTCACTCTGTAGACCAGGCTGGCCTCGAACTCAGAAATCTGTCTGCCTCTGCCTCCCAAGTACTGGGATTAAAGGCATGCGCCACCACCGCCCGGCTGGATCAACTTCTTGAAAGACATAAATTACAACCTTGTCACACAAAAGGAAGCAGATGATTTGGGCTGTCCGGAATCAGTAACTTACAGAATCCTAATTGCTTCCACTTTCCATTCTGAGCTCACATGATAGCTCACAACTTCCTGCAATCCCAGTTCCAGGGGATTCAGCACCCTCTCCTGGCCTCCAAGGGCACCAGGCACACATGTTGCATAGACATACATGCAGGCTAGATCCTCATCTACATAAAATAAGATTTTAAAATAGCTTGTTTATTTATTTATTTTTGTCTGAGACAGGGTCTCAGTATGTAGCTCTGGCTGTCCTGGAACTCATTATGTAGACTAGCTGGCTTTGAACTCACAGTGATCCACTTGCCTCTGCCTCTTTACTGTTACACTTAGAGGCCCAGCTAGTTTAAATTCTAAAGCAGAGGGGGTAAGCGGGCTGTGCTCTCCCCCTTCCCATTCCCCATCCTTCCACCATCTCTTCTCATCCTCGTGGTGTACGCGCTCACTCCATCACTCTCATTCTGTTTTTTTATGTTTTGTTTTGTGCTCATCTTCAATCCCAGCACTACAGAGGCAGAAGCAGGCTGATCTCAGTGAGTTCAAAGCCAGCCTGTTCTATATAGTGAATTCCATACCAGCCAAGGCCACATAGTGAGACTCTGTCTCAAAACAAAACCAAAACCAAACATACAAAACACATCGAGCACACATGAAGACAGGAAGAAGAGGAGGTGGAAGGATGGGGATTTGGGAAGGGAGAGAGTGAGTGTGGGGTGGTGGTTAATTTGATCAACACACATTATATACATGTATGAAACTCATTTTAAAAATCTTTGAGGCAAGTAATACTTTCTGAAAAGTGAAAGGGAGAAGATGAGAAGACCTTAACCAACACCTGCTTTATACTTATTCCACTTCCCCCCTGGTTTTTGTTTGTTTGTTTGGGACAAGATTTGTGTAGCCCTGGCTGCCCTGGAACTTACTCTATAGACCAGGCTAGCCTCAAACTTAGAGATCTACTTGCCTCTGCCTCCAGAGTGCTGGGCTTAAAGGTGAGTGCCGCCGCCGCCACCACCACCACCACCACCACCACCACCACCACCACACCCGGCTATTTATTCCACTTTAATAGGGTAACAGCTGAGGATACTGGGGATCAGAAGTGTAAAGAGACTTTCCGAGATGACTCAGCTCAGTAGCGACAGTCTAAAGTCAGCTGCTTCTGACTCCGGTTTCTAAGGCAGTGCATAGTGCAGGAGAGTGCCTGGTTACTTAACAGTTGAAGGAGTGAACAGATGCCTCACAGAGAAAGTGACAGTTAACTTGGAGTCCTGTGACCACATCACACTGCTGATGTGGAATGCTGTCATCTGAGGAGGGCAGCCATTATCACCCAGGCTGACGGGCATGCGCCACGGCACCTGGCTTAGCCACCACCTTGTCACCAGAGCAGCTGGGATGACTCACAGGCAGCCCTGGGCTTTGGACCTGGTCACCTTCCCTCATGGAAGAACCAGGTGGGGCAAGTCTCTAGACGCTCCCTTGATGTTCCAGCTGCTCTTTCTCGCACCTCCCCCTATACTGAAGGCAACTTTGCCCCAATTACGAATGGTCTTGGGAAGATGCTAGAGTTTATAGAAGGTGAAACATTAATTGAAATGGGAACTCCATCTGTGAAATTGTGGGCAACTTAACCCATGCTGCGGGGAGAATTCTCAGTGGGGTAGCTGTTTAGAGGTTACCTGTGTCCCTAGAAGTAGGACCAATAAATTCATTGGTCCTCTAAGCTACATTTGGGTGGCACCTCTGTTCACTGGTTCCCTGTCTGGGGGTGCATAGATGTTTATTCATGTCTCCCCAAGATAAGTTCAGGTAACAATGGAATAAAGGCAGACCAGGAGGGAAAAAAGCTTTAGCAAAAATGTTAGATTAAGACAGCTCGGGGAGGTGTTTTCTAGGGAATACTGAATGGTCGGCCTGGCTAGAGCATAGGGCATCGAGCATCTGGTGTGATCTTTAAGAACTACAATTCAGTGAGGCGGTGGTGGCTCACGCCTTTAATCCTAGCACTTGGGAGGCAGAGACAGGCGGATTTCTGAGTTCGAGGCCAGCCTGGTCTACAGAGTGAGTTCCAGGACAGCCAGGGCTACGCAGAGAAACCCTGTCTCCAAAAAACCAAAAAAAAAAAAAAGAACTACAATTCAGATAAACGTTTTGGCTATATCACGAGACAGCCTGGAGTATTAAGCCATGTGATAATACGTTAAATGTTGCTTTAGTGAAATCATTTTGAGTGAATGGAACAGGGTGATCAAATGGACCTGACTCCAAAGCAATTTATTCTCCGAACGAGAGGCAGAGGTTAAAATCAGCTGTGACTTAAATTCACCTACCAGCCACTAGTAGGCAGCAGTGTGCCAATGAAAGGATAGGCCAGGCCTAGGTTCCCTCACAAGAATGGCCAGATGGGAGTCCGGAACAGTGGGGAGGGATGGGGGGGGGGGGGGACACAGGGGGAAGTGGCGAGAGGCACATGCAAAAATGTTAATTTAGAGAGTAAGAAAGATGGGAATTCAGATGTGCTCAATGATAAAACAGAATCAAATCTTCTGATATGGGGGAACCAGCTACTTCCTGATTAAAACTAAGGCCCTTTCTACAGGAGAAAAAAGCCATGGCTTTGCTTCCTGGACACAGCATTCCCACAGACTTGCCTTCTTTGGGGGGGGGGGCACTGGGTTTCTCTGTGTAGCCCTGGCTGTCCTGGAACTCATTCTGTAGACCAGGCTGGCCTCGAACTCAGAAATCCGCCTGCTTCTGCCTCCCATGTGCTGGGATTAAAGGCGTGCACCACCACTGCCCAACTTGCCTTCTAATAACCATATCTATCCATAGACTAGCGCCACAGCCAGTCCGCAGTCAGAGGGGCTTCTTCATGCAGTAGGCAGCAGTAATTGCAGACTCACAACTGGTTAAAGTTGTTCAGCCACTAAGCAGACACCTATAGTGCTCCATCCAAAAAGGTCATCGCGGAAGAGGGTAGAAAGAACGCAGGAACAGAAGGGTCACCACCTGGAGAGTTCTGGAAGGTTGGTTTCTGGACACGGTGTTGTTGACTGTGTCACTCTTGAATTCACAGCATAGGATTTGGCCATCAGCACCCTCTCAGGGAGGGGAAGAAGGGACCACACTCATCTCCAGGGATCTAAGGCCACTGATGTTAAAGGTTGCTGAAGGATGGGTTGATAGTTTCTTCGAGGTGTAGTCACTGGCAAGAAGCCCACACTTATGTAAACAAGCTGTCAGCCATGGTCCTGCAGGCAACTCTAGTGAAACTCATGGATAAGGAAGAGGGGGAGGAGGAGGAAAAAGAAGAGAAGGAAGAGGAGGAGGCGAGAAGGAGGGGAGGAGGAGGGGAAAGAGGAAGGGGAGGAGGAGGGAAAGGAGGAGGAGGCCAGTGGGATGGCTCAGCAGGAAGAAGTGCTTGCCACTAAAGCCTGACCACCTGAGTTTGATGCCTGGAGCCTCCAGTGGAAAACCAACTTCCACATGTTATCCCCTGACCTCCACACACATGGGAGGCATGTATATTCTTCCATTACCACCACCTCCAATATAACAAAATTCTTAAAATTAAAAAAAGAAATTAGAGGAGGGGCTAGTTGGTAGAGTCAAGGGCTCAGAAAGAGAGAATGAAAGGTAATGGTGCAATGGAAGTGAATATGATCAAAATATATTACATGCACGCATAAAATGCTGTAAAGAAACCCATTAATATGTGCAGTAAAAAGAAAGATGGGCATTAACCTGAGGAAAAGGGGTACCCAGGAAAGGTTTATAAGGAGAAAGACACGACTAAACTTTATAAGGACCATTACCACGAGGAGATTGAAAGGGAGAGGAGGAAGCTATTGCATGATTTGGGGAAAAGGTAAGGGGCCGCCGATGCTACTGCAGCTGGACAGTGGACTGGAGACAGTCGAATGGGGGGAGGGGCCATGAATATGCAGTTTTGACAAAAGACAATAGGCTTTCTTTCCCTATTAATGAATGCACTTTCTGAATCGGCTCTCCTGCCTAAAACTGCATTGGAGGAACTCGACTTAGGAACTGAGAGTGGGTTTTTGTGCTCTTGTTAAAAGTCTTGACCAGATTCTCTGATGGAAACCGAGGTCTAGGAATGGTTTAGCCTTGCCCCTCCTTGCTCTGGCGAAAGGACCGTAGACTCCGGCAGTGGATGAACAGCATTACAACGAGGAAAATACAGGCTGCCGCGGAGTCCAGATAGCTCCCAGGGAGACTGAGGCAGGGTTGCAGATAAAGTACTAACTTGTCTACGAGCTGGTGAAGAGGGGGATGGGGGTAGGGGGTGGGGGGTGTAGAGCAACCTAGGTTGGCTTCCAATCAGAAACTGAAGACTTCACCTGATGCTTGACAGGTGTGTGCCCTCCCTAGCTCAAAGCCCGCCCCCTTGCTCTAATTGGTGATGTCACTAACTCCGCCCCCCCCCCCCCCCCCCGCACAGCAGAGAGCTGACAGTGTCCCTGCTGTGTGGCCAGGAGGATGTGGCCATCTCGGCCCATTTGCACCTGCGCGTCCGTCGCGCGGTGTTTAAGGACAGGGCAGGTTCCAGAGTCTGGTTTTTTTTTTTTCAGCCCTGGACCCGAACCGAGTGATGCCTGGTTCTCCTGAACCTGGAGGCCTTTGGGCCTTAGGCCACCCGCCTTGCCAGGCACTTACAAACAAGCTCCCAACCAGTCCCTACCCTATGTGTTAACAGACAACTTACTAGGCCTTGCAGGTAGTAAAAGGGTAACAGGCCCATACTTTATCTGGCTTCAATTCAGGCATGGCCCTTCTCAACTTTAATTGGAAACCGGGCTGGGGTTAATTCCTTATACATTCTCTGTAGTTTCCTTTCCTTAAGCCCTTTGTCATGCTGAGATTGAGTAGCTGTATGCAGGGGAACTTCCCTTTAGGTTTTGTAAAGGGATTTTTTTTGTTTTTGTTTTGACAGGAGACCTGAGGTGCTCTACTATAGCTGTTTCTGGAGTGCCTAGCTCTGGACTGAATAATGCTCCGAATCCAGATAAATCCAGACAAGTGGGACCACACATTGGCAGTCCCTTCAAGTGCCTCTGAAATTCGGTGAAGGGAGGTTCTCTGGGAAGGCCCTGCCTGTTTAGTGCTGCCCAGACACCCTAGACACTCCCTCAGGTGGTCTCTATGGTTTCTGTAAACAGGAAAGCTGCCTTGGATTGGATACAAGGCATCGCCAACATTGCACTGTGACAGCACAGAACTCATTTTGGGGGACAGGGTATGGGGAAGGAGTTGTAAAATATGCTTGTTCCACGTCTTGAAGCCTGTCAGATGAAGATAGGATTCCTATCTCCACTTTCAAGACAATGTTGAAGTCTGGCATCAGTGCTGGAACTAGCTATCAATCTGAAGACATGATGGAAATGCTGACTGCAGTTTTCCTCTGGGTCAGAGGTCATACAGGTTTTTGAGCAACAAAAGGGACACTGCCAGGATCCCCAGCCACTGCACGGTCACAGCTATGCTGGCTGCCCTTCTCACCTCCAACCCCACCTGCCTGGCCCCAATCCACAAGCATTTTGAAACCAAGTTTCTAAAAACCAGCCATTTTTATCTGCTTAGGTAAAGTTACAGGAGTTTGTTGGTGTATTTACAAGTGGGTTTGTCCAGATATACTATAACTTAGTGTCTGTATTTAATATTGACAACCAAAAAATATATAAATATCTTCCATCTATACACAGCAGGGCAGGAGTGTCCGTGTCTTCAGCAGTAAGTTCTCAGCCTCCGAGGTTCTTCTCATGGTGTTTGGCCCTCAGTGCACAGGAGACTAGAACCTGGCAGTCCAGCCTGGCCCTTCCCTCTCCTCCCTGCACTCCAGTGCTTCCAACTGGTCTCGCAAGGAAAGATTAATTGAGTGGTTGGGTAGGAAGAGACAGGAATGGGCGAATCCTAAAATGGAGCCGGGACCCCTATGGGTGTCGAGATCCAGGCCTGCGGAAGTGGGTGGCAGTTACCGCCTCCTGCAGTAAAGCCTCCTAGCTCCTAGTTCGGTATTAGTGTGTCCTTGGCCATAGGTCCAGCCCTACAGATTAACTTGGCAAAGAAGGCATGTGTCTGGACAGGGCGTGGTCCCCACCCTCAGGCACTGGGCCAATCAAGGTGAAGACTACAGTGTGGAGATAGGAGAGTGGCTGATAAAAAAAAATAACAAAATCAGTAATAAAAAAATTATAAAATCTGCTGCTTATCTGAATAGATCTGAGCAGCAGTCTTGCTTTCATTAAAAATTCTGGAGCCATCGAAGTCCTGAATCTTCCTCTGGACTTCATTGCGGCTGGAGAAAGGTGCCAGGCCCGGCTTGCCTGAGATCTGTCGGTCTCATCTAGCTGCCTGTGCTCCAGAGAGATCCTTGGGGCTGCTGGGAGCAGGCCGGGCCGGGTGTGGGGCTCCTCACACTTGGGAGTCAGCCCCCAGAGGGTGGAAGAGCTCCTCAGGTGTCTTGTCACTTTGGCTGGCTCCCCCCTGCCGGAAGCCTGAAGCGATCTCATCGAAGGTCCGGCCTTTGGTCTCAGGAACTTTGAAGTAGGTGAAGACGAAGAAAAGCACCAGCAGCACCGTGAAGATGATGAAGACGTAGGGGCCACACAGTTGCTGGAAAACAGACACACAGTCACCCTTCAGCCTAGCTAAATGGACTCTACCTCTGAACCTTGATCTGAAGAAGGGATTTGCTACCAGCCACCCAGAGGTGCTATAAAATCTGAGAGGCTGCTCACACCTGTCCTGGAACAGGCTCCAGAAATGGCATGAGAACCAAGGGGAGAACCTGGGCAGTGCTCTGCCAGGTGAGCTGGGCTTCTGAGCTTATCTGTCACATGACTCTTGGGCCAGCACATCACATAGCATGATGGCTCCCTACAGAGTCTGAGCAATGGGGACAGAGACAATGCAGGCTCTCACCTCCACATACTGGAAGCACATGCCCACAATGAAATTGGAGGTCCAGTTGGAGCAGCCAGCCACAGCAATAGCAGCAGGACGGGGCCCCTGGCTGAACAGCTCAGCCACAATGAACCATGGAATAGGACCAGGGCCTATTTCAAAGAAGGCCACAAAGCCAAAGATGGCCACGATGCTCAGATAGGACATCCAAGGCAGCTGTTCCTGTTGAGAGAAATGGGGTGAGAGGTTAGGATGTGACAGCTTCTCAGGAGGAAGAGAAGCTGTAAGAGTCTCCAAACTGGGCTGAGAGGTCGGCTTGGGGTTGTCCTTGATTTTTCTGTGCAATTCGATGTGATGGTCTGAAGGAGAATCCCCACTCCCACTGAATGTCTGGGAAGGATAGGGGGTGTGTCCTTGTTGGAGGTGTGTCATTCTCAGTAACTACCACAGTATCACACCTGCCTACCTACTGCCATGCTCTCCAACAGTATGGCCCCCAAATAAAATGTGTTCTTTTATAAATTGCCTTGGTCACAGTGTCTTATTACAGCAATTAAAAAAGCAACAGACACACCCAGGCACCCTATGCAGGGTGCCTCAGTCTCACAGAGATCTAGTCTATGCCCATCCTCTAGTGCTCTTGGACTCCAGGGAGCTTTTCCTGGCTTTGGTTGGACTCAGGAGAGGGGTGTGTGAGTCCGTGAGCGCACACATGCGTGGTACAGGTTACCACAGTGGATTAGTGATGGGCTGGAGACCAGCTGACCTAAGGTCAATTCTTGGCTTCATTCCTTATCCATTGGGACTTTAGTTTGAGTAAAATGTGAAATGCAAAATGCTTCAGAATCTGAAGGTTTTTGAGCTGGTCATATGATTCCAGAAGGGAAAATTCCATCTGACCATGTTTGATGTCAGTCAAAATATAGACAAAAATAAAAATACAGACAAAATAAAAGTACCATTTAAATCTGCCACCAGCCTATGTGTGGAAGGCACATATGAAACAAAGGAATTCTACTTTGAGGCTTCAGTCCTGAAAGTAACTCATTGAATAATGCAGATATTCACGAGTCTGGCTGAGCACTTCCGAGAAGCCTAAGCTGGAAAACCTAACAGCACAGTTCCTAGTGTGGAGAACAGAGACAGGTGTGTCTGTGTGCCTCTGTGGCATTAAGGGGACCACTATACTGCTGAGGGTTGCTCTGGAGATGAGTTGAGGCTACAAAGGCTCTGCAAGGGTCAGCTTTAAGTGAGGCACCTCCATATGGAGATGAAAGCTTAGGGTCTCCATGTGCAGAACTCCCCAGACAGGGAAGAGAAAGATCAAGATGGGAGGAGACAACCTGAGAAGCCGAAGGTCAGACCCCATTCCAGAAGCACACCAACATGGGCCAGCCTAGGCTGGGTGCGACATGGGCATTTGGGGATCTAAATCCAGGAGAAATCTACACCATGCCTCCTTGCACATGCCTGCTGTGTCTAAATCCAGGTCCCTACTCTACCTTGTGCTGGGCCTTCCAGGGCACAGCCACTCACCAGCAAGGCCAGGGCGATGGTCATGAGTACAGCACAGCCTGCCATGCCAGCCAGGCCAATGAGGTGCAGGGTCCGCCGTCCAGCTCGCTCTACGACAAACAGCTGTGGGCAAGGAGAAAGACATGTTCTCTCTGCCTGGTGCCTCTTGGAGCCACCTGTCCAGAGGCTCACCTCAATAACTAAATACAAGGCAATACACACATGCTTGGGGCCTTGTAGGGATTGAGGGAGGGAATATGCCTTCTGAGCCCAATAGTACCGGGCTGAAAGGTACTGGACATCAGAGAGCTAATGCACACTGGTTGTGACCTTGGGAGAGCACTTGCCTTCCCACCTCCCTGGGCGTCTGTGTCAGCAGAATGGTATGAGTAATGAGCCTCCCAAGTTTACTGACATGAAGTCTGGCTCCCACAACAGGCTGCCATTCTGTCCTGATGCCCTGGACTGCAACCTCGCCTGCTGAGCAAAAGCAGAACTTACGGACACCACAGTGAAGGCCGTGTTGACGATGCCCGAGCCGATGGTGGCATACACAGGCTGCTGCACACCCGCCTTCTCGAAGATGCTCGTTGAGTAGTAGAACACCTGCCAGAAAGGGAGACCGTTGGAGATCCTCCATGCTTATGGTCTTCTCCGTCCTCTGTTCTAGTTACTAGTGGGTGTGGGACCCAAGGTGAATAAGTGTGTGTATGTGTGTATGTGGTGAGATGAACACTTCCTAGACAGGTGGGTACACGACTTTGTGTACCCGTGGGCAGAACTTACTTATAATTTTCCGCACTCACTCATGGTGTACATTTGAGCCTGGCCTTGGCTGGGGCCACAGGAAGGGGTAGGTGGGGTACTCACAGCATTGATGCCCGACAGCTGCTGGGACAGCTGCAGCACCACAGCAATGAGGATGGGCTGGCGGTAGGCGGGTGAGCGGAACAGCTCCAAGATGGTGACCTTCTTCTCCCGCATCATCTGCCGACCCTCTTCCTTCATCTCCTGCAGGTCACGGGTCACATCGGCTGTTCCTCGAAGCTTCTTCAGCACTGGTGGGACAGAGGGAAGGTGGGATGGCTCAGAGTGGGGAAAAGGCCTGAGCTCGGGGGGGGGAGGAGGGCAGGGCCCAGCCCGTACCACTCTTGGCCCGGTTCTCCTCGTTACGATTGATGAGCAGGAAGCGGGGGCTCTCGGGGCAGAAGGGCAACAGGATACACTGTAGCAGGGCTGGGATGAAGATGACACTGAGCAGCAGAGGCCACAAGTCTGCATTGCCCATGATGGAGTCTAAGCCAAACACCTGGACAAAGAAACCAGGGACCATGAGTGCCCTGCCTTGCCCTGGTCGTACTCCAGTATCCATCCCAGCCACCAGGCGGGCCTTCCCTGCCCACCGGCTGCTGGGGGAGGGAAGGACCTCTCTGACCCTATTCCCTCATCTGCAAAAACCAGCCCCAATTACAAAGAACAAGAGACAAAGCCACATATGAACGTGTCCGGCACAGCATGTGGGGTTGCTGCTCTGGCGATAGGGTTAAAGGACGGAGGAACCTCCGGGAGAGGAGGTGCCATATTCACAAAGGCTTCTAGGCCTGGAAGTCCGAGTGAAGGCCAAGGGCTCTTGCTGTAGGCTGGTGGGTCTGGGGGTCATGTGTGCTCTGGGATCTGCCTACCATGAGGCTGTCTTAGGCAGGGCTGAGTAGAATAGCTCTGCTCTGCTCGACTGTGACCTGAGGGCCAGAGCTGTGGGCACAGGCAGTGCTGGGCAGGTAGACCCAGAACTGGCTTACCTGGGCAATAAGGATGCCAACGACGATGCCCAGCTGGTGCAGTGTGCCTAGGGCTCCACGAAGAGCTGTGGGTGACACCTCTCCCACATACATGGGCACAAAGCCAGTGGTCAGGCCACAGTACACTCCAATGATGAAGCGGCCCAGGATCAGCATCTCAAAAGACTTGCCCAGTTTGGAGAAGCCCATAAGCACAGCAGCCACAAAGGCCAACAGGTTCATCATCAGCATGGAGTTCCGCCTGGGGATGGGTCACAGGTCAGCCAGTTCCCAGGACCCCACAACTCCCCAGGCAGGATGACTTGGGCTCTCCAAGGCAGGGCTAGAGCCTTTCCTGCTTACCTGCCAAAGCGATTAACAAAGAGGCCTACACAGGAGGAACCAATCATGCCCCCGACAGAGAAGATGGCCACGGAGAGAGACCAGAGCGTGGTGAGTGTGGCGGATAGGATGGGCTCTCCATAGCGGTGGTTCCATGTCTGATTGTAGAACTCCTCAATTACCTGCAGGGAGAAGAGCCTGGGTAGGTGTGGCCACCTCACTTCAGATGCCAGGGCTTGGCTTTGCTGCAAACTCACTGTGTTCTCCAGCCAGCTCCCTTCTTCGCTTTATATAGGTTCAGTTTCTCCAGGTGAAAGAGGACTGGGTTCCCCCCTCTCCTAAGGTGTTCAAAATTCTCTGGGGAAGATGGCCAAGGATGACAGAGACACTTTGGGCACAGAGCAGGAAGGTACAAGGAAAAAAAAATGCTTCTGCCCAACTGCCCCCTTTCAGATGGCTCCCAGCAGACTCTAGGCCACAGCTGTAGGCACTGGGCCCTATCCCAACCCCCTGCTGGGGTGGAAGCACAGCTGGACAGACAGGTTATGCCATTCTGAGAGCCTGTAGGAAGTGTACACTCACTGACGCTGCAGTTTGAGCCTGCAGGACTAAAGGACACGCTCTAAGGCTCACTGTCACTTCTGTCTCCCAGGCCCAGCTCCCCTGTGGCTGGCTGGAAATGCCACCTGAAGGAACCACGGCCTCCTTTCCTTTCCAGGTGCTCAGCTGGTTTGTTCAGGGAAAGGCCCTAGGCAAGGAAGTGGTTCCAGGAACTGGAGAACCTGTCCTGGTGTGGGCTTGCTCACTAGCCCTGCCCCCACACCAGAGGGCTTAACCTGGTGCCAAGGATATGGCCATGGGCAGGTGGCACTGGTTCTGACACACTCACCACACTGTCAGGCAACACTGACAACACACCCAGTGCCACAGGCCTAGCCAGACCCACCCAGCACACAAGTATCCACCGGCAAGCCCAAGTACACACAGGGAAACAACTTTCTGGGTCCACACCCTGATGTGACACAACGTAGCTTTTATTTCACTTCACTTTTTTTCCCTTTGAAACGGGAGTCTCAGGAGCTCATAGCAACCCTCCTGCCTCAGCCCCTTGAATGTTAGGATTACAGATGTGAGTGACCGTGCCTAGATCATATTGTACTCACAAGGCTCTGGGTTTCAGCCAGTCACAACCCCTCCCCCACTCTGATCACCTGCAGCTCTTACATGATTCCCACACTAACACAAGCCATTCCCTCCCCAGGAGCAAACCGCAAGCTCCTGTGTGTGGGACAGCACTTGCTCTCCTCGGTCTCCTCAGAGCCATTCCGTATCCAGCCCTGACTCTAAACATGGTGTGTGGCAGCCCACTGGTCCTGGGCTCTCATCACCTTTACCCCTGCTCTGCCACTATGGTTTATGTCAAATCCAGAGACAGACAGAGCCAGGCTCGGGGGTTAGAACAGACTGATTGGGAAAAGGCGACCTAAGCACATACTGTATACAGAATAAGCACCTGCTGTACACAGGGAAGCCAGACAGTGCAGGGGTCAGAAGCTAGCTCTAAATGGGAAAACAATTAAGTTCTGATCCCAGGTCACTCCTTTATACCCAGTTGACTGTGAACATGTCACTGTGAGCAGCTGTGAGCACCAACCTCTTCTCTAACGCTGACTTTGGTATCACAGGTCAAGCATCACTTAAAGGGGGCCCACTCTGAGAAATGTGTTATTCGGTGATTCCACTGTACAAACATCAGAGTGCGTTTGGAATAAAACTAAATGGTGTGGGTCATTCAGGGCTCTTGATGCAATTAAGGGATAGCAAACATGAGACGCGCCAGGATGCTACCATGTAACCCAGAAGGTGTTTTAGGGCAGGCTGTTCTAGTATATAGAAGGAACTAACTGTGAAATTATGAAAAAAAAAATAGATCCAATAAACTAATAATGGCTACTTCTATTACCATTTTATAATTTTAAAAAATTAATTTAAAATTATATGTGTATATCTGTATGTGGGTATGTGGGCCTGAGTACAAGTGCTCATGTAGGCCTGAAGGGGCATCAGATCCCCCGGGGCTGAGGCATAGGAAGTTGGCAGGCACCTGGCATGGGTACTAGAACTAAACCTAGGCTCTTTGCAATAGCAATCGTGTTCTGCATCACTGAACCACCCCTCCAGCCCCATTGTCATCACCATATATGGTATTGTTATTTGAACATGACCGTGTGCTAAACACGTTGTCTCTGTTGTAGTGAAGACTAAACTTGGTGTCCTGGGTACACTAGGCAAGGGCTCTAGTGTTCGCCTGTTTAGCCCCGTGCTAAACTTTTATGACTGGCAGCATAGTGGGTATGTTTACAGACCTATGAGTAACGCTGTTATGCCAATGTTGCTAGATCACAGGGCTATTTTCTACATGACTTTGTTTTGGGGTGCTGGGGATAAACTCGGGGCCTTGCACATGCTGGTCATATGCTCTACCACTGAGCTACTTTCCAGCTGCTACAGTAGTACAGGATGGCCATTCTGCACATACTGTCTGTCACTGAAAGGTCTTTATGTGGCACACAACTGCTTCCTCTGCAGTGATAGAAGAAAGAGAAACATACTTATGGCCCCTACCACATGGTACTGGACCCAGTTCAGTGAAAACTACTGTCAAATTCTGACTACACTTTCCTGCTATAATTCAACATTGAGGGTCATGGCCCATTAATCCAGCCTCTGCTCCAAGGCCATCTTTCACAGTTTACCTCCCTTCCCTGTGTCACTCCTGCCTCTGAGATCCAACCCAGAGATTTCCAGACTCCTGGGAGTTTGTCCTTCCTGAGGTAAGGGGCCAGAGCCAGTGGTAGGGGTACCTTGATTCATCAAAGGGTCTTAGACTCTCTTCCTAGAAAACCTTAGTCCTACAGGGGTCAGAGACCAGGCCAAGTCTGACAAACAAAACAAAGCACTTGTGTTCTTCAGGGATACATACCCCAGAGAGCTGGTGGAATGGCAAAGCCCGGTTTATCAGGCTTTGCAGGACAAGCTGTTCTGAATAAGGAGCCGCAGAGATAAAAAGTGCTTCTCTAGGGTCCAGAGCTGGGAACTGGGTCTCTTTCCCTTTGGTTGTGCAGGGTGACCAAGCAGACCCACAAGCAGAATTGAAGGGAAATGGGGGCCTTGTAGACAAAATACTCATACACATAAAAATTTTTTTGAGGCAGGGTCTCTCTATGTAGAACTGGCTGTACTGAAATTCCCTAGGTAGATACCAGGCTGTCCTTGAACTCAAGAGATCTGCTTCCCCCTGCCTCCCAAGTACTTGGAACTAAAGGCGTATGCCACCACAACTGATTAAAAAATCCTTTGTTGAAGCCAGCTAATGGAGCTTATTTGAACTGTGTGCAAATGGTAGACTTGTGCAGAAAGTAAGTCAGTTAAGACTTAAGCTTCCTACATGAAGGTGAGTACCTAGCTCTTTTCCTACAGCTCAGGTCCTTAGCTCTCTCACCGTGCAGGGACAGAAGCAGCTAAGTGATGAGGTACTCCCAAGCTCTCCCCCACATCTAGGAAGTTGCTGGCTTGGGTTGTCAGCAGTGAACCAAAGCTCACACTCTCCCAGCTTGTCTATGCTGCTAAGCCTCTCTGCTGAGCATGAAGAAGCATGGGCAGCCAGCTTCCTATATTGTAATAGCAGGCCCTCACGCAGGGACAGCACAAGCTGAGCAATGGGCTTCCTATCAGAATCAAGAATGTTGTCTGAGAAGACGTTACAGGCTTCCCAGTCCTGCTGCTCTGGGAGACTCCTTTTGTAAGGTCCACATGGGGCTTCAAGCTGACACTGGCTCAGGAAAGACAGAGCAGCCCCAGAGAATGTTAAGAATTCTCTATAAGGCAGGCGGACTTCTGAGTTCAAGGCCAGCCTGGTCTACAGAGTGAGTTCCAGGACAGTCAGAGCTACACAGAGAAACCCTGTCTCAAAACACCCCCCACCTCCCAAATCTTTAAAAAGATTTCTCTATAGCAAAAAGTTCTTGGGCCACCTGTTCATCCAGCTACTGCCCTCAGCAGGGAGAAGGGGGTCCTGTAGGAACAGAGTGCCTGCTGACCACTCTCCTCACAGGATCCCATGAAGCAGCCTTCTCAGCCCAGGCTTATGATTGGGGTGAGGATCGGTAGCTGCCTGTCCCTTGTGCCAATCGCTAGCCCAAGTGCTATCCCTGATGCTGGCACTGTGCCCACTCCAGGCATCTCAGGTCTTCTGAATGTGCCTTCCTACCAGTCTTCTGTCCTAGGTCCATCCTGTGTTCTATGTCCTGTTGTCTTTCACGATGCTATTCCTCACCACCTGCTCCCCTAGAGTCAGGGGGGTGCTGCACATGCCCAGGAGCTTCTTGGAAATCCTAAGGCCACTCTACCAGGCCCAGGCAACTGTGTGTAAGGATGCTGCTCTCTACAGAGGAAGTACTCGCTTCCTCTCTGTGGTGGCAGGGTGGTGTCTGTAAGGGACGTGAGGCAGAACACATAGCCTGTTCACAGGATAAGCCGTTATTGATGTCACTTTTGCTCCCCAGGAGAGAAGCCACCTTTCAGAGAAAAGCAAGTGAGGGCTAAGGTGTGACTCGACTGTAGAGTGCTCACTTAGCATACCAGAACCTAAGGTTCAAGTCTCAGAACAGCAAAAACAATCAAAATTAAAAAACAAAACAAAACAAAAACAAAAACCTAAACTACAGAGGAGCATCTGAGACAGGGTTTCCAGCTTACATTGCCAGGGACATATGGACTATATGGGGCAAGAAGTACCTGAGGGAACTGGGGGCTTGACTCAGGAACACAAATGGCTCTGTGGCCCACTGAGAGCAGAAGCCCTGGGCTTGTAGGTTTTTGATAAGTGGCTTCCGGCCTCAGGAGTGGGAGCTCCCTGTTGTGGGGAGCCTGCAAGGGTTAAGTGATCCACAGCAGTGAGAGGAAACATTCATGAGGCTAAGTCTGAAGCCACATACAGGCTCTGTCACTTGCTTTTCTTTCAATCCTTTTAAAATGTGAAAGGCTTACAGGCCATACGGGGTACTGGCTAGCTTGGCCACCCGGCTGACCTGACTTAGGATTTGAGACTGCTGCAGAGAGGTATGTTTGGGAACCTCTGGCTCCTCACAGTAGCCATCCTTGGATATTCTACTTCCAGGCCTGAATCTTCCCTCCCATCCCAGCAATGATCCCCTCAGATCTTTCCCCATGTTCTGTGGGGATATGGTCCTTCTTATAGGCCCACTGCTTTTCTCCTCCCTTACGAAGAGGAAAGGGTCAAATTGTCCAGCAGTCTCTCAGCCTCAGATTGCCAGCCCCTGAACGCCGCTTCCCCTCAGATGTCTCAAAGCTCAGAGGTCTCTAGGACAATGCAACCACACCCGAGGGTCAGCTGTAAACTGAGGGCCAGATGTTGCAGGTGGGGCTGGGCATAGTTCCACCCACTGCATCCCCAGAGGCCCCTCAGAAACCTGGGAGGAAGAGCTCAGGTTACAGCTGAAAGCAGCATCAGACAATGAAGGATGCTTCAGAGGATCTAGAATTGGTCTTCTTCCTCACCAAGGACAGGCCTCTCTGCCCTGACTAGTGGTCCCTTCCCTGCTCTACAGCCTGGAGGAGCTTCCCACACAGACACAGAGCTTCACCTCACTGTGGCAGCCCAGCAGCCAGGGCCACCTCAGCCCTCAAGATGGTTTCTTCAGCAGCACGCTGACTCACATCCTCTGGGCAGACAGTAACACCCACATCTCAGACTGCTCTTTCCTTCTATTTGATCACCTTTCAGGGAATGCAGTTCCCTCTGGGAAGTCCCCCTGGCCAGCACCCCTCCTCCATCAAAGTCATGTCTACAATGCCTGCTGACATCCTACTGAATACAGGACAGCCCATCACAATAAATACCAAAGGGCTGTCCAGTGCAAACTACCCATGGTGGTAAGGTTGAAAAACATCGTTAGAGGCAACTGTCTGCCACCTCTACCCTACTGTGGTCATCCATGTTTCTATCGCCGTCTTCAGACAGCTCACTAGAAGATGCTATGATCTAGATCAGACCAGATGTCAACACTGCTGCTGGGTGCAGGGAACAAGAGGGGCTTGCAATGCCGAGCTGTGACGGCATGAGGGTGTGAGGGATTGCACAACTGTGGTGTGGGAAATCTGAGATCTATCTGTACATGACTGGACTTGACTCAGCTCTGAGCTCACAGCACAGTGGGCAGTAGTGTGACAAGTGTGAGCAAGGGTCCAGAGGGCAGAGGCAGGGAGAGGGAGGAGGAGGGAGACAGGGAGAGGGAAGGGAGGGGCAGAGGCAGGGAGGGAAGAGGGAGGGAGAGGGAGGGAGAGGGAGGGGAGGGAGGGAGGAGGGAGAGGGAGAGGGAGAGGGAGAGGGAGAGGGAGAGGGAGAGGGAGAGGGAGAGGGAGGGAGAGGGAGGGAGAGGGAAAGGGAATATCCACCCCTATTGCTCAGTGGTTGAGCACAGAGCATAGACCAGAACCAGACCCACTGGATTTTAATTCCAGCTCTGCTCTGTGATAGCTGTGTGTCCTTGGTGTAGTTTTTTCACATCCCTGTGCTTGTTTCTTACAAATAGAGGTTATGGGGCCTACTTAGTGAGGTTATCATGAGAACAACTAAATGACCACCTTTAAGGCACTTAGAATACTTACAGGAGAATAAGAATGCTGTAAGGGTTCGTGGTAGTGGGCTGCACTAAGGCTGTTGGCATCCCCAGAGGCTGGTCTCAAGCTTAGAGTCAACTCATGGGAAGCAGATCCAACTGGGGTCATTTCTGTCACTGGCCAAGCCAGGTCACTTAGTGCAAGGCCTCACTTCCTCTGCAGACCAGGATCCTCCCTTGTCAAACAAGAAGGGCTGAGCTAACAGCAGGCCCCTCCCAACAGCCTCTGGGTTCCAGAGATGCCTCTTTCTCAGGGGTGCTTGGTCCTGCCTCATATCAAACGGAGGGAGGCACTGTGTAGGTCAGCCCAGGGTAGTATCCAGGGTACCACTGTGCAGTTACTGCCTGCTTCTATGGCCAGGCTCACCTTTTCCAACCTGACTTGGGGTGAGCAAGCCCAGAGCCCACACCCATCCCCTCCCCTCCCACCCCAGCTCAGCCTTTCACTTGCCAGCCAACCCTGCTTTCCTCATCCACAAAAAGGAAGACAGTCTTGTGTGCCAGGCTTACAAGGAAGGTGCAGGGAGAGGAGGTAATTTGAGGGCAGGTGCAATATAAACATTTAAGATAATATCATGATTAATTACCATTTCCGGCAGAAGCCTTCAGGCCTGTTTTATGGCAAAGACCAAATTCCCAGTGAAATGTCTGCTCACTGTGGGCAAAGGTACTTCAAGAGCTTGGCCACCCAGCCTCACTCCCCCAGAGAAGTACTCAGAACAGACAGAGTGCCCAGTGCAGATGGACAGATTCCACATCAGGAGAGCCCTTTCCATGACATTTTTTGCCTGGGCATCTGACCTCCTTGCTGCCAAATCCTTCATCCCGTCTTTCTGCTGCTGCTCTCCCCAAACCTTTCCTCTTTTGACATCTGTGGGCTCGACCAGCTGGGAACATAAATGTTTGTAAGAAAACTGCATCTGTGCTGACCATGGACAGACTCTTTTGTCTTTAATCCCAAAACAATACAGCAAGTCCAGCAACTTCTGACAACAGCGCTTATGTGGTCTCAGATGCAGGTGATGTGGGACAGTGAGGAGGGCTGTGCACAGGCTTGGGCAGCACTGGGCTACGTTAAGTTGAGTGTCCAGACTCGTTTTCAGTACACAGGGGAGAGGGTGGATGGGAGGATCCTGGAACGATCCCTCACAGACCCACACTCACTCTCCCCCATCATCCGCTCTAGATGGGGTGACCTTAGAAGACTGTGTTGAGTTCACAGCCACATCACCTTGCTGCAGAGGGCAGAGTCTGACAGACTGGATGTTGGGTAAGTGCTTGTTATTGATTGCCAGTGCTGGCAGAATTGAATCATGCCTTCCTTGGGCAATGGGTTCAATCTTATCCCAGCACGGCATCCACTCTGTGCTGTACTAGCTGAGCCACGTGTTCCAGGGTCCTACTCTTGCTACTTCCATCTTTTCCTCATAATAAATGGAAAAACCCAGGCAGGCTTGTGAGAAGTGTCTGCCAAGCGTAGAAATGGACAAACTGGCACGGGAATGTCACTCTATCACAGTGGCTCTCAAGTCTGACTCCTGAGAAGACCTTTGAACAGGTGTCTCTCATAAGAGTATGAGAATACGGCTTCTCTCATAATATCCAATTCACTGGCTGGGCTTTCTGTGTAGCTTACCTGTCCTCAGACACAATGGGCAGCAGTTCTGGTCACCCTCATCCCACCCCTGGTCTCCCACTGTTTCTTACTAGCTAGGAAGCCTCCAAGGCAGACAGACAGACAAACTTATTCCAGCTTTGCTTGTCTGTCCTTGTCAGGAGCAGTCTCCAGGCTCTTGCCCAACAGTTACCTCCTAAAGGCTCCCTAAACTTAGCTCCCCTAGCTTTTTCCTCTCCTCCTCTACTGATGCCTTACAACATGTTTATAAAAGAAATTTGAAATAAAAACAAAAAATCCCAACACAAACAACAACCTTAGGCAAGCCATCCAGCCACTAGGACCTCTTCTCTTTTCTCTACCAAGTCTACTCTTTCTCCCTTTCCCTCTTCAAACTAATGCAAGGAGACTTCTTCACACACTGTCCACCTAACTGCTCTTTGCAGCCACGAAGCCACCACCATTTCCACACTAAGCAGTATGGGGGTGACCATCCAGTTTAGGCTCTGGGTATCGGCTTCTTTACTGCTGAATGTGAGTCTATTACTATGACAAGCACTACTCTCCGTACAAGGACACGGTGGAGAACAAGCTTGAAAAAGACCCTCATCCTTCAAGACCTCAGATCTTCCTTTCACCTTGTGAAGTTCCCATTTCTGGATTCTATATTTTTATACTGGCTTTTTTGAAACAGGATCTTACGTAGACCACACTGGCCTCAGACTTGCTATGTAGCCAAGGTTCTAGAATTCCAGAGCCTTCTGCCTCCACTTCTTAACCCCACTAGGATTCTAGGTATGCACCACCATGCCCTGCATTTCTGTCTGGTTTTAGATGTCAGCTTCTCTTCCTTGGGTCCGTTCCATCTGTCACTGGGAATGTCCAAGAGCTGACCTTTGTTCTCTTTACTTCACAGATCTTCCCCATGCCCTTGTGGATAGCAGTGATCATCACTCACTCATTCTCCAGCTTGTGTACCAGAAACCACTCAGATCGGTGACCACCTTCATATACCTCCAAAGGTGGCCAACAACCTGATTCCTGCTCACCTCACCTACAAACTAATTCCTGCCACCTTGCATCTACTAGTTCCTCCCCTGAGCCAGACATGTAAAAACCATTTTTGAATCCTTCTCCCTCATGTCCTCATACTGAACTTTGACTAAATAACACTTATTTGTGTATGGGGAAGGGTATATGTGTATTTTGGCATGTACGTGGTGATCAGAGGACAGCTTGTAGGGATCTGTTCTTGTCTTCCACCATACGGGTCCTGGGGACTAAACTCAGGTTGTCAGGCTTAGTGGCAGGCATTTTGGACTCTGATCCATCTCTCCAGCAGCCAGCATTTGTTCTTATGACATTAGTTCGGGAGTGTCTGACCCCAGCTCACACTCTCAGATCCATCCCACTATTCTAGGTGGTATTAATTCCAAGATGCAGACCTGACCAGGCCTATCCTCCTCCATGGGCTCAAAGGTCCTCATTACGCCCACCCTCCACCTACCCATCTGGCTGTGCCATGACAAGCTGGGGGCTGGCTATGGTGTAGATCTAAGCTACTCAGGCAAAGACTAGAGTGGTCCAAGTCTGGCTTGCTGTGAACTCCCAGCTTCCCTTCTCCCCCTGCCTACCTCCCTGACAGGCTGCAATACTCATCCTTCACAGAGGATGTGGCTCTCTGCTCTCTGGGCATCTTCCTGCCTCCCCTGCAGGTCCCTATGTCCTGCCTTTAGAGCCCTAGTTATGTCATTAGCTCACTGTGACCACAGTTACGACAGTGCTTGACCCACTGCTTCTCAGCTTTGGCTACCCCTCAGCAACAGTTAAGGAACTTCCTTGGCATCCCAAACCAGAATCTGGGTGTCCGGGGATCCTCAACCTTACCTTACAGACTCCATCTGCGATTCCCCAAAAGAGCTGGCTGCAAATCATACACCTTGGTGGAAGCTATTCTGAGCACTTAGTAAAAACAGGGTTTGGGATTTGTTCCAAGCATGGGCTCACAGTTGCCATGTTAGATCCTGGAAAAATCCCATCAGGGCTGCTGCAGCTCAGCATGACTCAGCAGCCAAGCCTGCCTAGGGACTGGCTCCCCAGCATCGGGCGTGGCCCCTACAGCCAAGCTCCGCCCACTTGGAAGAAGCCCAGTTCTGATTCCACACTGTCTGGTGCCCCGGCTGTGGCCCTGGTCCTGAGAGGCACTCACACTCACTGTCTAGTCTCATCAGCCTGGGTAGTGAGCATGGTCCTGACAGGAGGACTGTCTACTTCCATTCCATGAGCCCTGTGAGCATGTGAATTGTTAAAGGACAAGAGTGTGGGTCAGGAAGGCAGCCCGAGGCTATGGAAACAAAGAGCTTGGCTGGGAGGCCACCATTCAGCAGTACATGACCTTGCCCATGGGTCATTTCATCTGCCCGAGTCTATAAAATAGAAATCACCACCCAACATCATAAACACATGCAAAATGCCTAATGTAAAGGAGGGGCTGTGACTATCTCCATTTCTGTTCCTAACCCGTATTCCTCTTCTCTCAGAACAAGTAGGTGATTGCCAGAGTGGTTTCCAGTCTAAACACCCAGAGAGCAAGTGGGGGCAGATCTGAGATGTGCAACGGGGAGAAGGAAGCCAGGCCTCGAGCTCCTGCAGCACCCCAGGGAAAGATGCCGTGTCTGCTTAAATTAACCTGGGACCTCCAGGGGACAGGAAGCAGCTCCAGTCTGGAACTGGACTAAGCTGTATGTAGATGATGTGTGAGAACATAAAGACTGCACGAGGTGGCACTGATGAAGGCTCCTCTTCTCCGGCCATTTTCCCCACTGCCTGCCCGCTTACCCAGCAGCAGGTAGAGCTCTCAGAAGCCCCAAATACTATATAAATGAAATCCTGCTATACTGATGAGTGTAAGTGTCTGTGCTGCTTGGGATACTAGCCAAGATGGCCTACCACAACAGCACCATTCTATGGCCCTGGGATTCCAGAATTCCAGCTGGAAGATGTTCAGTTGATGTCAATGATTGACACTGAGGTGGCACCATGAGTGTGTGTGGGTGACAGTATATACGGGGAGTGTCATAGCACTTACCTTCTGGGGGGCATTGATGACACCAGTGTTATAGCCGAACTGCAGGGATCCGAGCACTGCCCCTCCCACGGCCAACATGAGGCGGCCCGTCACCTTCTGTAGAGGAAGAAATTACAGGGTTACAGGCATGTCTGGACCCAGAGTACTACAGAGTAAAGTCAATGCTGGCAGGTTCCCATGTTCAGATATGCCTCGCCTGACTTCTGGCAACACACCTGTCCTTCTCCCAGGAAACCAGGCTACTTCCTGGCCTCAGGTGCCCAAACCTGCCCAGTTGACTTCTAGACTTCTCTGAGGGGAGAGCAATCAGGCTTTTCTTTACGCAGTTAGAGAGGCTTTGGTTTTCCAAGATCTCACTACCCAGGTAGGAGTGATACTTATGTTTCAGGTGGCCCCACACTGTGGAAGGATGAGGAACTAACCTTCCCTCCCTCACCAGGGAGAACAAAATCAATAAAAGGAACAGTGCAGATGGGAAAGAAAGTCTCTAGATTTGAAGCCAAGGGCAATGGACCGAGTCTAGCCAATGTAAACTCTAGCAGGCTAGCTGGGTCTCTCTGCCCCACTGCCTCCCCACCCTCCATGTGCCTATCTGCAAAATGGGAACAGTCATGTTGTTCAGCGCTGGAGACATGACCCTGCCCTTCTCTAGCCTTCGCACCCTTCACTGGGGAGAAAACAAAGTTCTTGAGAACTCAGAGCAAGAGATCAAAGTTCCAATCACTCAGGGGTCCCCAGCAGTGTCAGGTTCAGAACTCAGGGCCCTGGAGCCTCCATTCTGTGCTTTTCACACCAACGACCCCACCCGTACCCCCAGCAAACCATGAGCTTTCATTTCAGGGTGAATTGTACCAGATAACACACCATCCAGAACTATGACTCCAAAAGTACATGACCCGAAGTGACTAAGTGCTAAACCAAAGAGCTCCTAAGGGGCAAAAGGTTGAAGGCAGCAGGAAGGGATGAGGCCAGCAGGTGAAAGGGCCTGTTTACACAGAGGTGAAAGGCCAGTGAGGTGTCTACCTGAATAGATAAAAGTTAGGGACTCTCTACAGCTCTTCAAATGGGGAAGCCAAGAAATGTAACTTGAGGCAGACCTTTAACAGGCTGTGGGAAAATAGAGCTGGGGACTTATGCCAAAACAAAAGTAACAGACCAGCTATCTACAGATGCAGAACACCTGCATGGCACTGGGCTGGACACTGTGGGTCCAGGAGGGAAGCACAGGATCAGGAGCCCTGTGAGACTCTAGGACAGTGGGGGATATTCTTAGCTGGGCTTCAGCCTTGTGTGAGTCTCTGGGCCTGTCTCCCCACAGTACCCAGAAGCAGTGCTGACTTCTAGATTGTTAGATAGAGTGGGTGTAGCCCTTAAGCAGACTTGTTCCTAGGTCTTCTCATTTTCCAGAAGCCTGCAGGACAAGGATTGCTAAAGCTCTAGTTCTCACATGAAAGTCTGAGAAAGAGGAAGGCCTGTGTCTGCTCCAGTGCACACTCAGAATGTTGGGGCCTGCCTTCTAATGGTCTGTCTGCTTCTCCTTGGCTGACCTTCAAATTCATCCTTTACTGTGAGGCTTCCCTCCAACTCCCATCCTCTGTGAACTCAATCAAAAGGCATGGACTCAAATCTCCTGTCTCCCAGCTCTCTAGGGAGCCTCCACACCCAGGGCTGCGGGGTGAGTGGGCAGGGAGCATATGACAAGCTTCTGGGGAGCCACAGCCAAGCCAAGGGTCATCAGGTGACCACTGGGACTTAAGAGGCTGTGGCAAACATCAGTGGCAGGGCTCAATGGTGACAGCTGAGCCCCACTATATGCTGGGCTATCTGCTAAGTGACATGCTCAGGATTGTTCAGGTGTGATACTTATGGTATGCCAATATGCATATTTCTAGTACACATTAGAATAGAAATTAAATTAAGCACACACTTATAATTTAGTGAGCTGTGGCATAGCAATACTGGATACATAAAGGATATATCTGGCCAGGCAGTGGTGGTGCATGCCTTTAACCCCAGCACTTGGGAGGCAGAGGCAGGTGGATTTCTGAGTTCGAGGCCAGCCTGGTCTACAGAGTGAGTTCCAGGACAGTCAGAAACCCTGTCTCGAAGAAAAAAAAAAAAAGGATATATCTGGATGGATTGGTTTGGGGCATTCTCCAAGTTACAAGGACAAGTTTAAAGCAAGCTTCATCAGTATTCATATAGAATGCCACCTTTGATATAAAAAAAGGTGGAGGGAAGAATATGAATCACTTAAAAGAACGTAGTAAAAATGACAATGAAGGTTGTGTATGGTGGCCCATACGTTAATCCCAACACTTGGAAAGCAGAGACAAGCAGATCTGAGTTCAAGACCAGCTTGGTCTAAGTAATAATGAACACTGAGGGTCCTGGGTGGCCAGCAAGAGGCAAGGTAAAAAGGAGACTTCATTTTATATCCTTTTGTGGGTTCTTGAATTCTGAATTCAATACTCACCCACAATGAATTTTTATAAACCAATGATTTCATATTACTTACAATAAAGCTATTTAATAAAAAAAAAAAAAAAAAAGGGAAAGAGAGAAAAATAATATAAACTTGTCAAAAAACTATGCCAGTAGAGCTGAGTAGAGCTACTGCCATGGAGGGAGGGAGGGAGGTGGGCGCTGTGACCGTTTCACATTGAGTCTGGTTCTGATGCCAGAGCTACTTAAGCCTGTGTCTTCCATAAGGCCCTATTCAATAGCCAGGGATTAAGGAGGGAACTGCTGGGAAACAAAGACAAACTCCTTTCTAAGGGGCTTTGCCATGGGCAGGTCAAAGAGATAGCCGGTAGTCAAGTGAGCACTGGTAGGAAGGCAGACCCAGTGACTCCCCATAGCGTGTGGACTTCAGTGGAGGTGCTTGGGGAACTGAGGAAGCCCTGGAGGGATCGCCTTGGGGGGGCGATCAAAACTCAACTCCCAGTAGGTGACTTTGAAATCAATTCAAAGGACAGGAACGCAGTCTGCCAACTGGGAAAGCAGTGGCAGGCCCACATTCCAGGTAGACAGAACAGTATGTACAGTGGTAGAGAGAGGACGGCTGATACAGCCAGGTTAAGAAAACGAGACTTAACCAGGCTCAGTACAACTGCAGGGGAGGAACAGAACTCCTGCCCTTGGTAGGCACATGGCTCTGACATCTGTCACCTGCCCCAGCCCTCTCCCAGACTGCAGCACCCTATTTACCACACTTGATCACTGCTGACTTACATTTAAGGGGAATAAGGCTGGGACACGGCCCACTAGTTCCCTTTACCTTGTAGTTAGGGTCTGAGGGGCAGCTCTACCTCTGAGGAAATAGGGACAGCTCACTGTTCAATTCCATGTTAGTGTCCATATAGGGCCTGGGAAATATCAATCAACAAGTGTTTGCTGAATGAGGTAAGGACAGGAAGCCACCCTCAACTGGGCCACCATTGTCCATCTGCTGCCATTAGCTTACAGATGAAATTGAAATAGATGAACTCAACATGTGTTATTTTTACCAGGCTGACATGAATGTGGTGAAGTAGAAGGGATACAAACCTCACTTGAGAATGTGGGTGCCTTTTAGAATTCTCTACAGTCTATAGCTTACTCTGCCATCAACTGGGGACTCTGAGAAAGAGACAAGGCTCTGCTGTCTCTGCAGCAGAATAATGCCCAGGGAGGGCAAGAGGGGAGAACACCAGCAAGCAAAGACCCACCTCTCAACTTATTGTTTGGATAAAATGCATTCCATGGATGTTTTGTCAGAATCCTAACTTGCTGAGAAGTGGAAATGGCTCACCCCCTCCCCAAGCCCCTGTGGCACGCCCACAGGGATGCGGAAGACCTTTGAAACAGGTGTAGAGTTCAAATCCCTTAGGTGTACCCTGGCTCAGTTCATCGAACACCTGAGCTCAGAGGGTCTTCCATGTACCTCTCCCCCACCTCAGGAAGTAACTGGTGAAGTGTTAATTCCCATTATCTGAGAAGATAGATAGCCCAGGCCACAGGCCAGTGTATAGTTTTTCTTTGATCACTGCCTTTTGACCCCACCTGTGTGCCCTTCCAGCCTGTCCTGTCCTGCAGCAGGCTCTCAGTCAATATTGGCAGAGGGCGGGAGGGCATGTGGCACCACCACTAGGAGGCAGAGGCAGGGTATTCCTTGTGGGAGGAGAATCCCAGGTCGGATGTCACTCTTAGTCTGCTGCTTCCTGTAGAGTCTTCCAGGTGTGCTGAAGCATGAACCATTCAGCTTTTTAGCCCTAGGAGGCAGGAGGATGTTCAGCCCCCTGTACACATTTGTTTATTATATATTCCTTTTCTAAGAATACGTTTGAATGAATTTCTGGGTATTTAAAAAAAAAATCCTGAGATATTATAGACCCATGTGGCATCTTCACTGGATAAAGGGCAGTGAGGTTGAAGAACAGAGATCCTGATTCTTCAGTAAACCTAAGAGTAGGGCCTGAGTGTCTCTAGCCATTTGACTCCTTCAAGCCTCCCAAATCTTACAGTGATGGTCTAATCCAGGAACACCAACACTGACCTTCATGTGACCTTAGGCCTTCCTTAAAGCCTTCTAGTGATGGTAAGATTTGCATGACTGAATCCTGGGTACTCCGTGGTGGCCCTGGAGGCGGGGCGGTGTTCATTGGTCTTTAAAGCTGGGGAGCAGTGGGAGCCCAGCACTTATCAGCAGCACCAGTAAGGTGCCAGGCACCCTGCCAGGGGCTGCTCACATCCTGATTTAACTACCATGAATCCACTCTACTCCACTCTAGAAGAGATTGCTTCTGCTTAGAGAACAGAAGGCTCAAAGAGGGAAAGGCTCCTACCCTGGAGTTCTTGGACTTCTCTGAAGCTTCAAATAGGGGAGGGGGCAAGGAGAGGGGAGGGCCTCTGGTACCACAGGCTCTGCCCTTCCTGGTCAGGTTCTCTCCTTTACTTCCCGGTACTAGTTCCTGAAGGAAACAAGGTTTCTACCTGGTGCTTTCTATGTAGGTCAAATTCCACTCTAGCAATTCTCTAAGCCTTGTCAATTCTGAACCAGCAGCCAAAGTCTGGGGACCTTTTGGCCCTTTCTACTGGATTTTACTCTAAGCCAAGGTTGGCTGACAATCATCCCTTGGCTAAGGGACTAGGTCCCACCTACTAGCTAAGAATGGGCTTTACATTTCTAAGGGATGGGGTTGAGGGAGGGGAAATACATGAAAGCTACATTAAATTAGAACTTCATGACCATTAACAAAATCATACTCATCTGAGTTTCTGTTTGTAGCTTTTGTGCTACAGTAGCTCAGCTGTAGTTGAGGCAAGCTAAGGCAGACAGATCTTGCCACAAAGCCAACAATATTTACTATCCTGCCCTTTATAGCAAATTTGTCTGCCTGAAACAACTCCTTGAGCTGCTGGATGCAAAGTCAATGACTGAACTGTGCTGATTCTCACAGCCTCTCAGGTAAAATTCACACCGCTCTCCTTAAGCAGCTGTAAAGAGTATGCTTCCTATGAAGGGCAAACAACTACCTCCTTGGCCTGCAGGAGTGGACCTGAGGTGACTAAAGGGACCCCCAAGAAGTCAACACCCCTATGGTACACTCGGTAGTATGTTGGCACCAATTCAGCAGAGATAAAATTAATATAAGACTGGGCACAGACAAATGTCACTTTCACTCTCAGCAAGGTTAAGTCCCATCTCTTCCACTTTGATGACTTTATGAAAATTCTTTCCCTACATCTTCCATTCTCTTTGAGGTTTTCCTAAGACACTGCTGAGTGAAGACTGTGTTTGAACATGCTCCCAGGAGTATGTGAGTGACTGCGGATTTGGTTATTAACTGGAGCAAATCCCTATCTGTGCAACTTGATATGTGCGTTGGCAGCCAGAGCAGAAATGAATATATGCAATGCACCTAATGGTGAGTAGTGTTCTTTAAAAACATACAGGATCACTGGTTCTCAATCACAGCAAAACATGTCTGCAACGGAACATTATGCAGCTGTTGGAAAGAACGCAAAATATCTGTATGTGCTAGAAATATAGAGCCCCGGGGTGGCTTGTTAGAAAAAGATAAACCAAAACAAAAGCCCTGAATTTGTTTTACATTGTGTTTGAAAAGAGTTCATAACCCAAAGTCCCCTTAGTTGCTAGATGTAAAGCCAATGCCCTAACTATGCGGGACATGGAAGTACTTACTTTGGGTTGGTGAATGGGATGGGCTGTGTGACACTGACGTGTGAGCCAATATGGCACTCGGACACATATCTATACGTACATAAAGAGTCTCAGGAGTAAACACTAGCTGTGACAGGGGAGACAAGACGCATTTGTTCTTTTACTTTTACGATTCTCCTTAGTTTGCTCCATTACTTCTGTGATTTTTTTAAAATCCAATTTTATTTTCCATTCACATCTGGGGATTTTACTGGAAACAACCCCAGGGCCTGGCAGGCCCAGCACACTGCCCTCAGAAGTGTTGGGAGAATGGTAATTCCAGCACAGCACTCTAGCTGAAAGCTTTACTTAGCTGGGAGACACTGTTCCCAGATTAATGAACAGGTCTGCTTTTATAAGTAAAAGTTTAGAGGACAGAAAAAAAGATAATATGACAGGGTAACCTCCCTGGTCAGGTAAGACATTTGTCCAGTTGATTGATAAGGTGGTGGGGGCAAGGACAGGGCTAACAGACTAACCCACAAGCCTGTGGGTATGACATGCTAATAGCTCTGCAGTACCGGGGTCCTTGAATCGTACTCTGGCTGTTGGGATCAGAAGAGCTCTTTATGGAGAAGATAAAGGTGGGGCTGAGACCAAGGGCCAAGTGTCTGGGGGAGGATGAAGAAGGCGCAATGGCCACATAGTACAGTGCCAGCACAATGGTGTATCCTACAACACTGATGGCAAGCTGGCTAACAGGCTAAGGTCCCTGCTCAGGCCAGTGCCTAGCTGAAGGAAATTACTTCAGCGGTAAACACTGCGATCCAGAGAGCTGGTACTAAATATTGCCACACCATACTAGCCATGTGACTGACATGGCCACCATTGGCAGTACCCAAGGCTGAGGCGTGGATCATGGATATGGGGTGGGATGCTAAAAGGCACTGTTTCTTTCATCCCTTTAGCTGGGTTCCCCATCCTTCCTTCAGCAGCATGCCTTATAGACACCTAAACTCCTGACACCTGCTGTGAAAACAGACCAGAGACCTAACAGTCCTCACATCTCTGTGCAAACTTCAGTATAGATGATCCACAGATGTGAGCACAGAGCCGGGCGGTGGTGGCGCACGCCTTTAATCCCAGCACTTGGGAGGCAGAGACAGGCGGATTTCTGAGTTCGAGGCCAGCCTGGTCTCCAGAGTGAGTTCCAGGACAGCCAAGGCTATACAGAGAAACCCTGTCTTGAAAAACCAAAAAAAAAGAGCACAGGCAGGGGAAATGACAAGATAAGAAGAAAGCAGTTTCCGAGTGTCCCTTCCCTGGAGACTCCCAATTTCAAGTCAGGGGACATGAGCTATGGATTAAGCAATTTGAACAAATGTTCTGTCCAGTAAACACAAGTAGACAGTCAGTACCTTCATCATCTGGGGTCAGGTAGGAATGCTCTGCCTTTTCTGGATGTCAAAGCCATGGGGCAAGCAAAGGCCAGGTTGGAGGCCCAGTAGCCCCTGGCTCAGTTACTGCAAATCTCAGTGTTTCTGCATAAGCTACTGCCAGGTTTGGTGGCTGAGTGACAGAGCCTCGGGCTCCACTCCACCCCTCCCTGGGAGGGAGGTAACAATTGGAGATTTGTTTTGGGCTAGGCCAGCCTGGACACAACCTCTCTCAGCCATTGAGTCCCGCCAAGAGCTTTCCTGGCCTCTGCCATCCTGGGACAGTGGTTGCTGGACTGAATGGCTTTGTCACCTCTGTACCCAGGAGAGAGGTGAGGGGTGAGGCTGCAGGCCCCGAGCCAATGGTGCACACTTTCCCCTTTGTTCCAGGCTTCCTAGCTCTGCTAGTGGGGGTGGGGGACATTGATGTTTGTACCCTTGGTGCTGCAGTACTGGGCACTGACACCCTGTGACCAGGAGGCAGCTACTAAAGCTGCACTCCTTGAAGTCACAAGCTGATTAGAGGGGGATTTGGGGCTGACCCAGCCAGGAAGAAGGTAAGGTAGAACCCAAGGGTGCTTGACACTAGACAAGAATCTTCTTGGGGTTGTTTACATTGCTTATGTATCTAAGATAACAAGAAGAGGGGTGGTCTTTCCACTAATAATAGCCACCACCCTGATTGAGAGCAAGAGAACAGTCTTAACCACAATTACCAAAGAAGAAACTGAAGCTCCCAGGAAATCCACTTCCCTTCACAGAAGCTTCCTGACATCTACTTAGACCTAATTAATGCAACCCTCAGAGTCCCACTGTACCCAGAAATGGCTTGGCAGTCCTGAAGTCTGAGGACTTCTGCCCACTAGGGATGGGTGGAAGATGGCACAGAATGTGGGATAAGGGGAGGATCTCTGTCAGCACAACAAAATGCCTCAAACCTTGACAGTCTTCAGGTCTCTTCTTCAGTTTCCTTTATCTTCCTGCTACCTGCAAAGGCTGGCAATATGTTTTGGGGTGTGGGGGGGAGAGGGGAGAGACACAGCACATAAACTTGATAAAGTTACTTTTCTCTGAACTTTAAGGTCATCATGGCATGGACAGTGCAGTTAAGGCCTCACACGTTAGGCAAAGGCTCTACCACTGAGCCACACCCACATGGCCCCAGCACTGTATGCTGCTTTTTTAACTACCTAAGTGGCCATCAGAGAGTTGCAACAGAAGCCCAAGGTAGGGCAGGCAGCCACACTGGCTGGCTTAGCTCTGGGTCTGGGACCCTGCCCATCAATGTTCTTTCCACACACCAGATTCCTGACCAGTAAGAGCTTTAGTGACTTCAAGTAACACTCACAACTCAGCATCTTGACCCCCCAAAAGCACAAGCTGCTAGTGGGCTTCCGATGAGGTTGAAGGTTGCTGACGTTTATTCAGGGCTCAGCATGTCATGGGACTTCAAGGAAACATTTGGAACATCTATAGGGACTGGCAGACACAATCTGTTCTCTCCAGATTCTATTTAATAATTTACTTGCTTTTACTTACTTAGGGACAGGGTCTTACTATGGCCATAGCTACTAGCCTGGAACTCACTAAATAAACAAGGCCAGCCTCAAACTCAAGAGATACGCTGGCATGCCTGCCTTCACTTACTTACTTACTTGTGTAAGGTGGGGAGAGACACATGCTAGTGTGCACATGGAGGCCAGAGGACAACTTGCAGCAATCAGTTCTCTTCTACTTAGCATGTGAGTCCCAGGAATGAACAAAGATGTTCATGCATGGCCATCAAGTGCCTTTACCCATTCAGTCATCTCTCTGGGCTTTCCCGACTAAATTCTAACGTCTAATGATCAGGACTGCTCTCATTCTGCAGATGAGGCAACTAAGCTAAATGAGAACTCAAAACCTCACTGTGAAACTCAGATTCGTATGTTCTTCTATCACCGGATCCTGAAGAACCCTGTGATTTTTAAGTAATTTTACATTAGGTGCAGAGGCTGACCAGTAAAGCAAAGGACCAGCCTAGCCAGGATGGCCAGCACCCGGAGGAGGTGAGCCCCAGCTAGCCAGGAGCTTCCATCTGCCCCTCCCTATCTTCTCAGTCAAGCTCATTACTACAGGAGAGGCATGCCAGACACTTAAACAGCTCTCCAGGACTCGTATACAACACAAAAGGCTGTGGTCCTGATTGGGAAATCAGCCATCTCCAAAGGGAAGGGCTTTTCCTAAGAATTTACACAAGATAATTAATATGTGCCTAAACTGGGTATAGTGCCACAAGCCCTCAATCCCAGCACTGGGAGCCAGAGGCAGGTGGGACTCTGAATTCAAGGTCAGTCTGATCTGCTGGTCTTCATAGTGAGTTCCAGGACAGTCAGAGCTATGGAGAGTGACCCTGTCTCAAAACAACTGCTCTCTTGGGCTTTCAGAGTTGTTTTATTTAAGCACAAAAATCTATTGGCGTGTTGGTGGTGAAGGTGGTGGCAGAGGTAGCCACAGTGACCCACACCTTCAATCCCAGCACTCAGGAGGCAGAGGCAGTTGGATCTAAGTTTAAGACCAGTCTGGTCTACAGAGCTAGTCCCAGGACAGCCAGGACTAAAGAGAAACTCTGTCTCCGGGAGAAAATTCTATTGGGGTAAATAACAGTGCAAGAGCATGAATTCATCGATACAGCTATAAACCATGGGGAAGAAGGGATTCCAAGATCTACAGATGGAGCCAGTAGGGAAAGTTTGGGAAGTACAGCAGAGTAAGTGCATCCATTTACCTGCCTGTGGCAGCTTTTATTCTCTCCCTACTGCTCACAATTTAAGAAACACTAGTGAAAGGAGACAGTGAAAACAGCCCAGACCTTAGGAACTGTGTGACTTTAGGAAACTTACTTCCTGTGAGTGTGTTCCTGGTAAGTTAACACAGAACATGGAAAAAGCAGTTTAGCCATGAGCCAGGTGATCAATGAGTGTCGACTTTCTCCTCTCTTCTATACTCAGAATATTCATCTTATCCGCTCAAAAAAAAAGTATCCAGTCGAGTGTGGTGGTACTCGGCCTTACCGCGTTCGTGAAGCAGAAGCAGGCAAGATCTGTGAGTCTGAGAATTCTAGGGCAGTCAGGGCTGGGTAGTGAGATTATCTCTCCAAAACAAAAACAAAATCCAAGGAATTTGAAAGATGGACTGATTAACCTAGGTCTAGCACTACAGAGAGTAAGGCAGCCTTTTCTTCTGAAGAAGTCGGGGAGAAAAGTTCTACGTGGAGAAACCAAAGTTCGGAGTTTAAGCGGCCTCTGAAAGACTCCGGGGCCTCAGTCCTTCACTTTTTGTCTTTTTACTTAGTTACATTCTATCTCTATCACTGTGGCCCTGCAGAGACTGTCAATATGACCATCGCGAGCCAACTGGAGCTTTCTTTACTGGGTCCCACCAAAACACCCCCCACTGCCCACTAAAGGCAGCCAAGGATTTAGCACGTTTGCGCTGTTCTTAACTTTAAATTGGGAAAGGGTGGGGGGCCGTGAACGTGCGCATCCTTGAGCCTTCCTATATACTAAGACGGGAAAATCCAAATGTATTTTTAAAAATTTAAAAGGGACTAGAACAAACTCTACACAAAGCAAAGACGCGACAAGAAAGAAACAATGTCGCACGCCCAGGAGGGGTTCCGTAAATCCGGCCCATACAGGGCAAGCCTGATCGCAGGTGAAGAGAGATCCTATTCAGACAGTGGCTTTCCCCGGGGAAAGGCCCCACATCCCTGGAGGACTGCGCATCCTGCGATCCCCGGAGCTCATCAGCCCCCGACTCTGGCCTGGAGGAAGTGCCTTTTCCTCCTGGCCACCCCCAAGGCCCGGGTTCCGGGCGCGGCGCGGCTCCGGGCGGGTCCCGCCTCCTCCGCTCCTAGCCGGGGCCCGACCGGGGGCTCGGCCCTCTTAGCCAATGGGCGCCGCGCTTCGGCCCCCTCCCCCGCGCGGGAGGAGCCGCCGAGGTCGTGCGCGACGTGCGGCGCCTGGGCCCCTGATCCGCGGCCCCCGCCCCGACCGCGTGAAGCGCGCGGCGGCCGCGTGAGGAAGCGGGGACTCGGGACAGGCGCCCGGGCCCGCGCTCGGCAGCACATCCCCGCCCAGGGCGCACAGCCCCGTTACTCACCTTGCTGCTGGGCTCCATGGCCGCGCTGCGCTCGAGGCTCTAGCTGTGCGGACTGCTAGACGGAGAACGGAGGTGCTGTGACTACGTGTCTCCCGCCGGACCTCCACGCCCTGACGCACTTAAGACCCCCGTAACCTAAACCGGCACTCCAAGAGCGATTCTGCGTCTTTCGGGAGAGCGCGCGGAGCTGCCTTTTTATAGGACCGCCGCCATTGGTTGGCGCTGCGGGGGGGCGGGGGTGTAGGTGGGCCGGGATGGGGCGGGGTCTGAGGAGCACGTCCGGGGCGGGACTCCGAGGGGCGTGGTTCTGTCCTGACGGTGCTCCTCACCGCAGTCTGGTTCTAGATGCTAGACTCTGCAGTCCCAGGGTGTGCGGGGCACCCGTGGGGGGCGCTCGCTGTGTGGCTCTGGGCTGGTTTGCACACCTCTCTGAGTCTCAACGGCCACTAGCAAAAACGGTAGCTCTTGGTGTGGACTGTAAGCTAGCGCTGAGACTCCGGCTTCCTCACTAGGCTGCCGGAAAGCTTTGGTAGACTGGTGATAATAATAGTACAACGTTCTGGGTTGTTAGGAAGATTAAGCGAGTTAATATTTGTAAGGTGTTTACAACCGCGTCTGTTACGTGTAAAGTGGCATTGAGTTCATTAGAGAGACCACCACGGGAGATCTGGCTCCGAAGATGAATTCTCTCGCTCCATGCTCCGTGTTCCTGTGCCCAAGCCCAAGCTCCTCTTATGTGCCTAGACACCATGCCCTCCACTTCTCTAAGCTGTAAAACCACCACCTCCCTCTATTTCTGACTGTATGGTGGCACCTAAGTGTGAAGATCAGAGAGGCTGGGTGTCTAAATGGTTAAGGGCATAGAACACCTTGGCATTGAACCAGCTCACCTATAAACCGCCTCTAGCTGGTCCTGGGCAAGCTCCCAGCCAATGAACGGCAGTTTTCTCCTGGATAAAATGAAATTCGTATCAAACCCCGGGCTGTGAGAATTACAGGTGAGCTCCTGGAGTGGTGAGTCTTACAGTTGATAGCCTCTGTGGTCCCTCTAGTCAGTTTCCCATCTAGGTTCAGCTGAAGGTGGGATCTGGGAGAAGTTAATTTCTGTTAGAGACAGGGAGCTGAGCTGTGTGCCAGGTGCTGGCCAAGGGGGGCACTCTTGTTGGGCATGGATCCCGAAAAGCAAAGCATGTGGAACTGGTGAGTGTGGGATCTCCTTCCTCCTCTCCCCTTGATCACCACTCCTTTCTTCCCCTGCTGACTGCAAGACCTGTCTCCTCTGCTCTTGCTTTCTCCAACCATGGACCTGTTTCTTTCCCTCAATACATATGATGTCAGGACTGGAACAAGGCCCAAGCCTAGTCACCCAGGCCCTTTCTTAGGGCCAGTTCACAAATTCAACCACCCCCACTATAGAAGCACATGCCTATGTCTCAGCCAACAGGTCACCAATCAGCCATCTTTTTTTTTCCTTCTCTATGACAGTCCTGTGCTAGTCAATGTCCCAGGGACAGAGGCATGAGAGCCTATTGCTAGCTTCAGGGAGTCCCCAAGTTGGAGGGACAGGGAGAGGGGTAGTGTAAACCATCACCAAGAATGAATACAGGGTTACAGGGTAAGTCTCCAGAGAGAACTGGTTGTGTGTGTGTGGTGTGTGTGTGTGTGTGTTGTGTGAGAGAGAGAGAGAGACTACTCTTTGGAAAGGGGGAGGTGATACACAGCAGGGTTTGGAAGGTAGTTCAATAGCTGCTAGATATGAAGGCCATTTCTTGACAGAAGAGCAGGTACAAAGGCAGCAGATAGAATGATTTCAGAAAGAAAGAGAATCTTTAGACAGCACCCTGAACCACAAGCTTCAGACGTTGGAGTCCCAGCTCAGCAGTTTACTTGCTGAACATCTCTTCTCAGCTTCAGAACCCACATTCATCTCTAAAATGGGTCTAATAGTCTCCTCCTGATTTGAATAAGGGTTTCTCAAAGAAACTGCACTAATACTTCTGGTTGTGCTTTGTTTTCTTGAGACAGGGTTTCACTGTAGAGCACTGGCTGTCCTGGAACTCACTCTGTAGACCAGGATAGCTTTGGATTCAGAGATCCACTTGCCTACCAAATGCTGGGATTAAAGGCTTGTGCTCTCAGACCTGCTCAAACTGCACTAATTGTTGATGTCAGCATTTCAGCCCAGTTCCATGGTCCCATGGCACCCACAGAAAAAGCAGAGTAGCCAGGAAAACAGTGTTATTTTCCCCCATTTCCCTATACCTGCCCAGACACAGATCCCATTGTCTGCTTGGAATTCCACTTCTCTGTCCTCTCTCTGTAAATGTTTTATAGTCCCTGGAGGCAACTGTTTAGAGGCAAATTTACCAGGAGCTATGGACACTAGATCAGAGGTTAGATTCTTAGGTGGACTATTATCTTGGAGACCGAGTCCTTGGAAACAGAATTTAACCCTGTAGAGAGCACCAGAGAAAGCCATGAGATACAAAGCCTTAGCTAGGATGGTGTGCCACTGAGAGGGATATGGACAGAAGCCCGGAGAATTGGCTTCTTGTAGTGTTATCGGCTCCTAGAAACTGGGGTGTGTGCGGGCAGGGAGAAGAGTCTGAAGAGGTAGTTAGTTACAAAGACACTGGATGCCATCCATCTAGGTAGAGGCCAAAGCTTTCATTACTGGATGGGCAGTGGGGAGCCATAGAGTGTTTCAGAGAAAAAGAACCTGTTGGCAACTCAGCATCCCCAAACCTGCCCCTACCAGAGGCTTCTAAAGGGGAGGAGGTGGGGGTCCCACAGCTACCACCCGAACCTGGTGAGACTTGCTAGTTTGTGCCTACACGGGCAGCTTTGTTCCCTGGAGGCTGACTTCAGCCCTTAAAGGAGCCAGCCTTTCCTGGGTTGCGTCCAAGCTGCACCAGCTCCTGGCAGTCTGGAAGAAAAAAAGAGCTCCCAGGACTTGCGGGGAGGGGCCAGGTGCACAGGGTGATTCGGGCGAGTGCCTGCCTGATGCGTGTCAGTCTGCACGCCTGTGGACCTAAGGCCTTAGAAATGGGCGGTGCTTTACGGGCGGGTTCTAGCGGCTACGGCGTAAGAGTGAGTAAGACAGCCCGGAAAAGGCTCCGTTGCCTTTAAAGGCAAGTGTACCCGGTAGGGCGAAAAGGCTTTGCTGAATCAGTGGCAGCTGATGCAAGGGGCGCAGGCAGGCGCTGGGAGGGGGAGCCTTAATCCGAAGGCTGTTTTGCAACTCAAATCCTCCCGCTGGAAGTAAACACAGTATAGAACTCAGGAAGGGCATGCTGGGCCAGGCAGAACAGTTCTGTGTGTTTTTATTTTTCATTCTGATTTGCACACCTGCTCCAGCCACCTGCTGCCGGCTCTTCGATGTCCCTTTCTGATCATTTTGTGTGCCTCTGCAAGCGCCACTACCACCTATTGATTGATCTGGGGAATGCTGAAGGCAGTATCCCTCCTTCACTGTGTCCTGAGCGGCACAATGGGCTGTCTAACTGCCTCTAAGCACAATGTTCTGGAGCCCCACAAGTGCTCACAATCACCGTGCTTAGGTTCATCCATCGTTGCATCCCCAGTCCTCCAAGTATCCCAAAAAGATGGTACCTCCAAACTGTTGGACTCCTCACACCTCATTACCCAATGTCCAGCCAACCTGTGGCTTCTGCCCTTCCAAAGGACTATGGGCCTCCATCACCTCCTCTTCACTCCCACCCTCCATCACAAAGCACCATCTCTCAGGTATCTGCCCACCTGCCATGACCTTTGTCTCTTAGTATCACTCCCTGCTTTAAGCATTTTTCCAAGGCATATGACAGCACGGCTAACCTTCTCAGGCATCACATGAAGGGTCATATTCAAAAGTGTGTTTTTGCAGGCACATAATATGCAAAACCTTCCTGAGCTCAGAAGTCTGGAGGTCAGTTCTGTCTGGAAGGGAGGGGCTCTGCTGTGAGGGGGGCCTGCTGGATAATCAGGGTGAGGCAGCTGGAGAACCAATCAGCACTTCTCCTGTTTCTCTCTTTGCCCCAAGCTGATATGACTCAGCAGCTCACAATAACTAATCCCATCTTTATTGAAATTTTTGATGCTTTGTCATTTTTTTTCTTCCTTTTTTATATTATTTTTAATTTCTTAAAAATATGGCATTAAGGACAGGGATTGAACCTCAATGGTCAAGGGTTTGCTTAGCCTGGATTTGATTTCCCAGCACTAGACAGAAAAGTTGTATTAAGATTATTATTTATATTCACAACTGGGTTGCGGGCACCTTCACCCACCCCTGCCTTGAACTTTACTTGGGATAGGAGGACCTGTCTCGCCACACCCAATTCCTGAGCCTGTTGCTGTTTTTTCAGTAAGGATGCTAATTACCCAGGTGTGTTTTGTTTGTGAAAATATGGAGCTGTGGATGTTTCTAATTTCTTCATTTGTCTGAATGCATATTGGGCTTCTGTTTGTTTTTACTTAAAGTCTTTATGTGATTCTAGGGAAATGTTCCCTGCCTGTGCCTTTCAGTATCTCAAGCCCCAAACCAATGGCTGCTACACACCAGGTCTCCTAATACATTTCCCCCCACCCCCCGTTTTGTTTTATTTTGGATGGTTTTCACTTGTTAGTTTTTCATACAGAGTCACATTATGTCAAACTCAGTCCTCCTGTCTCTTCCCCCATGTGAATAACTACCTCCTGCTTTTTGTAACTGTGTTAAATGAAGCAATATGATAATCCAATTAATTTCCTCAGGAGTCTTATGAGATGAAAGTTTTTCTCTTCATTCTCTAAAGAAGAAAAGAAAGGCTCTACAAAGTAAAGAAATTTGCCCAAATCATATAGGTGGTTTAGTAGATTTTGAAAACATGGGGCCGATGAGATGGCACACTGGATGAAAAGGCTTCCAAGTGTATGACTTTGACTCGAGTTCAAACCCTAGAACCTACATGGAAAGCCAGAGGCTACATCTCTAATCCAAGGATACCCAAATTGAATGGGAGGTGGAGACAGGAGCTCCCATTGGCAAAACAATGGTAGAAACAAGAGAGACCCTGCCTCAAAAACAAGGTGGATGATAGAGAATAACAACTTTCATAATTCAGAGAGAGAAAGAGAGAGAGAGAGAGAAAGAGAGAGAGAGACTCACAGAAACACAGACAGACCCACAGAAGCACACTTACACACACACACACACACACACACACACACACACACAGAGAAAGAGATGTACAATGAATAAAATTTAAAAACAAAGTAGAAGCAGAGAACCAACTGCAGAAAAGTTGCCCTCTACATGCCATAACTCCCACACTCACACATAAATCTTTAAACTAAATAAAGACTGGACCAGCAACACTTGTCTAGGCCCCTGACCCAGTACCAGCCAGGCAACTGCCTACCCTGGTTCTAATCAATTAGATTACAATTATTTGAACCTTATCTTCCCCTGAGATAAATACCTCTCCAGGACAAGCCCTTTGTCACTCCCAGCTTCCCTCTGTCCAGCAAGTTAGTTGGCACCGGAAATAAACTATAAATGCTTAATGAGTGACAGCACAAAAGAATAAATGAAGAAGGAGGTGAGAAGGTATGGAGAAGACATAGTACAGGACTCAGAGATAGACCTGCTTCATGGTGTGCCTTGGGTGTGTGACCTGACCTGAGTCTCCCAAATGCATCCTGGGAATATCTCCACCTAAAGAACTGATTGTGAATATGGAATGACAAAGTAACTATTGGGTGAGCATCACCATACAAGTATTTGGATAATAGTAGCCATTTAATCCAGGTTTTTACATCCTCAGAGCCTTGTTTACTCCAGGGTTGCAGGCTCCTTCTGTTTCTTGCAAATTCTATATGTTGCTTTTTTTCTAGGGGCCTCTGAGATTGGAGAGAGGATTGGATGTGGCCCCAAGACGTCTGTTCGTTAAGCCTCAGGAAGGTCAGAGTGCTAGGATCAGAAGTCTAGTGCTATCATCTCCAGAGAGACGATGGTCCTAGGCCAGTCTTCCCTGTGGACTTTTCTCTCTCTAAAATGGGCTCTGAATATAAGTTGTTGGGCTCTGAGGTGGGTTCTATACCTTGCCCTGGGCATAGCACACAGTAGACCTTCCATAAAGATTGTGTGTAGGGAGCAATAAGGAGGAAGAGACCCTGAGAAACTCAGGGCCAATGGGAAAGCAGACAGCCATCCTTGGCTGGCTTGCTCTTCGAACTGAGAACCTCTGCTTCTACAGACGTGTAAGCTGGGCATGTGTTTCACACTGATATAACCAGCAAGACACCTTCCCAGGAAGCTGTCCTTCCTCCTGACCCCCTCTACCTTTACAGGGAATATGAGACAGGCCGAGGAACCTGTAGCTTGGAATTTCAGGAGCTGCTGCCAGAGGCCGTGGTGAGGGAGGAATTTAGTAGCAAATTGAAACTTGGACATCTTTACTTTTAGAATCCATCATGCAGCCAAAAGAAACACATAATAGCTCACCTAGCAGGTTACCTGTGTCCTATCCTTCCTGGCTGTCCCCAAAGCCCCCACCTGGTTGTCTCCTAGCAGTCACAGGTACATTCATCAGGAAGAGCTGAGTGACTCACCCTGGTGCTGGAGCTGACTCATACTTTAATAGAGGGAGTGAGATCCTATCCTTATAGAGGTTTGAAATTACTGTCACAGATCCAGGACAGGAGAGTACTGTGGCTGGGGACTCCAGAGGAAGGGGAGTTGGTCAATCTGGGCTCTATAACAAGTTTGCTAGTTGACTTCAGCTATTCATTCTCCCTCAGACTCTTCAACTTTATAATGAAAGTATTGTGGCAGGGAACCTGTATCACCCACAACAAAGCAGACACAGCGCCTTTCTGTGTGGAGTCCTGGTGGAGAAAGGTCAATTTAAGTTACCTGTAGGATCTATGGGTAGTAAAACTAGGGAGTAGGGTTTTTTGTTTTCTTCTTTTTTTCTTTTTCTTTTCTTTTTTCTTTTTTTGGTTTTTCTATTAGAAAGGAGTAGCCATTGGGTAATTTTTTTTCCTCATAGGAAAATGTAGACACACACACATTTGTGTGTGTGTGTGTGTGTGTGTGTGTGTGTGTGTGTGTTGATGTTCCTGCTGGTATTTGTGAAAGCGTACAATCACTGGCCAGGGATAGTAGGTTTAGTAAGGCTGGGGTCACTCAGAGCTTTGTCTCCCTGGAGCTAACAAGGGTGAGGATTCACATGCAGAAGCTACTCAGGAAAGGGCTGTAACTATTCTGAAAACTAGATGTGCCTGACAGTGGTGGTGCACGCGCTTTAGTCCCAGCACTTGGGAGGCAGAGGCAGGCGGATTTCTGAGTTCGAGGCCAGCCTGGTCTACAGAGTGAGTTCCAGGACAGCCAGGGCTACACAGAGAAAACAAAAAAACAAAAACAAAACCCAGATGTGAGAACAGCAGCGTGCCTCAGCCACATGACAGGAGAGGAAGCACCTCCAGACTCAGTGGTTTTAAACAGCAAGGCGTGTGGCTTTGGGACCCATTGAGCCACTGCACATGTGGCATTCACATGACATCAGCTGAGGCCACTCACACAGCTGGTCTGTAGACACATGGTTGGCCCATCTCTCCACATGGTATTGTATTCCCCTCTGCCTGTTGCAAGATAGCATGGCTTCCCTCCAGCCCTGCAACTGGGTTCTAAGGGGACAAGCCCCAATGTATCGAGCTTATTGGCTTATTGGCCAGTTCTATCAATGTAGATCATTCTGGGGTTTGATTGCTGTTCATTTGACCATGAGCATGCAAGTAGAAAATTACCCAAAACAATCTGGTTTTTGGTTTGTTTTTTTGAGATGATGTCTTGTATTGACCTTAAACTCTGTGTAGCCAAGGATGACCCTGGACTCCTGGCCCTCTGGCCTCTAGCTCCCAAGTGCTAGGATTATATCGCCAATGCATCAGATCTGACACATTTTTTCTATTAATTAATTCATTTATTCACTTTACATCTTGGTCACCACCCCTCCCTTTCCCCTTCACAAAGTCCCTCCTTCTATCTCCGCTCTCCTCCTCTGAGAGAGTGGAGGCCCCAACTGGAATACTTTAGGTAGTTTTTATCTTGAGACAATTATAAATAACCCTATAAATAAAAATACTAATATCTTATTATAAATTTTTGTAGGAGAGGAATTACAAGGCGAAAGATATTCTGTAATTTTAAAGATTTTGATAGGAGTTCCAAGTCAGACAAGACAGAGAAACTCTGTCTCAAAATAACCCCCCCCCCAAAAAAAAAAAAGAATAAAAGAAAAAGAATTCTACATTTTCAAGGTGTGGTGTCTTGTACCTACAATCCTAATATTGAAGAGCTTGAGGCAGGAGGATTAGGAAAGTTTGAATTCTTTTTTTCTTGTTTTTCTGCCTGCTGAAGTATGAGTTATATATATGTTCTTATATATATATATATATTGCTTTCTTTCAGATCTGAGTTGCTGTGTGTTAATTCTAGATTGAGGACACCCAGGTTTCACATCTTCAGTTTGCTACTACCTGCATGTCATATTTGATTGTTTTTGTCAGCTTGATACAAGCTAGAATTATCCGGGAAGAGGACACTAAATTAAGAAAATGTCTCTATAAAGATGGGCCTGTAGGCAAGTCTGTAGAGTTTGTTTGTTTTTGTTTTTTTAAGACAGGATCTCTCTTTGTAGCCCTGAACTTGCTTTGTTGACCAAGCTGGCCTTGAACCTCTAGAGATCTGCTTGCGTTGCCTCCAGAGTGCTGGGTTTAAAGCCTTGCACCATCACGACCTTCCAGGATTTTCCTGATTAAGGATAGATATGAGAAGGCCCAGCCTGTGGTGGGTGGTGCCAACCCTAGACAGGTGGTCCTGGGATAGATAAGGAAGCAGGCTAAGAGCAAGCCATGGAGGTGGGACAGTTGGCTGGGGAGTGGGGGGAGGTCTACTAATAACCATGTTCTTCCATGGTTTCTGCATCAATTCCTGCCTTCACACTGCTGCCTTGAGTTCCTGCCCTGACTTCCCCCAGTGATGAAATATGATCTAAGAGTTCTAAGAAGACATGAACCCTCTTCTTCCCAAGCTGTTTTGGTCATGATCAGCGGCCCTGCATGGCTTGGTCCTGAAGCCCTGACTGGGGTGATAAGGGGAAGATAAAAGGAGGTTCTGTCTGTTGCTTTGTACTGTAAAGCTGAATTCTGCACCCAGGTCTAGGCCTACAAGAGACTTTTCACCATCACAAGCTTTTTTTGTGCAAACCTTGTTCCTTGATTTAAAACTATTGTTTAAATAAAATTGACTACAGCCAGTTACCAAAGGGATTAGAGGTAAGTGGGTTTTAGTTACCTGGTTGGGAGTGGAGAAGAGATAGGAGGAAGCCACCATGAGGGGAGATGGATGATGGGTGCATGGCCAGGAGAAACAGCCAGTATCCCAGCCAGCTGGGGAGGTAGCCAGAATAGCAGTTAGATGAATAGGTTTGAGATTACCCTCTAGTAATTGTCAAAGCCAAACAAAATAACCATAGTCTGAGTCTCATTTATTTTAAGCTAGTCCGGGTAAGTTTAAATTGGTTGTACTATATGAACACACTCACAGAAAATCTGGGATAGGGTAGGATGTGAGCACTGATAGAGTCACATGACCACCAGCCACAACTGCAACCCAGAAACTCGATGAATGGAGGATACAGCTAAACAAGGAGGTGGATTGGGTAGGTCTTTGTTGGGGTCCTGTCTGGGGCTGCAATCATCCTGGGAAAGGAAGCTGTGGTTGATCCTTCTTATACACACTGGTCAATTGTTTATAAACACTCATACTGGAGCAGAGGAAGGCTTTGCCACCCTCGAGCCCCATCTAGGGCAGGCTTTGCTGCTCTCATGGGTCTGAAGCCCTGGGGTCCTCGTCATGGATGTGTACAAGTCAACAAAACACATTCACTCAGAACTCCATCTGTTTTCGTTCATGGTGCTTTATCAAAGCAACAGAAACCTGAGACACCATCCTTTTGTAATCCTCATCAATACTAAGTGTCCTTTATGGGGTTCTTTTAGTCTTTGCCAGGTGGATCCACACACAACGGTGTCTTGTTATTTTTGTCAGAGAAAAGATTCAAAGTGGCTACTGAGGCAGATGCAGGTTGGTGATGGAGCTCTGTGGTAGAAGGCTTGCCTATCACCAGCACTGGGAATAAACAAGACTACTTGGTTTTTGTTTTTGTTTTTCTTTGAGACAGCAAGACTATAAAACACCATGACACACAGGGACAGAGTAGGAAATTGCTGCTGACCGCCAAGCTACTGGCAGTGGGTCTAAGGTCATTGTCTTCGCTCTGCCAGCTATTAGGACAAGCCCACTGATTTCCTGTCCTATGACTGTGGGCTTTGCAGTGGGAACAGGACATGTGGCCTTACCTGCCACACCTCTCTAGTGGTGATTGCTCCCTCTGACCCAGTCTGGAGAACCTGGGCCTGGGCCTGCTGGCCTGGTGCTGGGCCTGGCTGGGCCTGGCGTGGCCTGGTGGGCAATACTAATGAGGGTGGAACAAGAGGCGTACAAGGTGGAGCCCTGGGACTAGTTTTTGTCCTCAGAAACTCATGGACTCTGCTGAAGATGTGGCTGGACAGCAGATGTTCCTTGCGTGTGAAGAACCCTGACAGCACAGAAACAAAGCAACAGACACCTCCTGTACTGGGGGCTGCCTTCCTGGATGGAAGCAGAACTCCTGAGCTCTGCCTGCTCCTTCCTGATGTGGAAAGGACCACAGGACTAAGGCCAGCTCCATGTCACTTTGAGTCAAGACTGATGACCTGGGTACAGTACCCAGGACCCAACATAGTAGAAGGAACCAAATCCTAAACTTTGTCATCTAAAAGATACAGGTTTGTCATGGGCATGTACATGTACACACACACACTCACAGAGTCAAACGAGAGAGATGATAGATATTTTAAAAAAAATTCACCAAGTTGAGCAGTGCCTTTAATCCCAGCACTCAGAAGGCAGAGGCAGATTCGTCTCTGAATTCAAGGCCAGCCTAGTCTATAGAGTAAATCCTAGGACCGCCAGGGCTACACAGAGAAACCCTGTCTCAAAAAACAAACAAAATTCACCAAAACCAAATGATGGACCATCTGTGTCTTCATCTAGAAGATAAAAGGGACTAGAATCTCAAGGGCTAAGATATACTTCCTCTGTGCTTGACACTTGTGACCCTCAGAGGGACCCTCAAAGGCTGGGACTATCTTGCCCACTTTACAGATGGGCAAAGTGTGACCCAGAAGAGAACTGGCTTTGCCCGAAATCCTGGGAATGAGCAGCAGAGCTGGTGGTGAACTCAGACTTATCAGGAAAACTCATGTGATTTTGTGCAGACAAAGGGAGAGAGAAAGCAGAGAACTGTCAGTGTACGCCTGTAATCCAGCACTCAGAGGAACGCAGAAGTCCAAGGTCATTCTCCACTACACAGAGTTCAACAACCATACAGCCCCTTGAGACAGATTCTAAAACCACAGGAAAAAAAAAAAAAAAGGAGGGGTAGGGAGGGGCCCTGTAACCTCCCAGAATTCAAGAGCACCTTTGACCCTGATATTTGGAAGCCTGCTGTCACCCACTGGGTGTTGAAGTGAAGTTATTGATGCAATTCTCAGTGAGCATGGCATGATAGCTGCGTTGGGGACCCACCTGGAGACCGACAAGTCTCTGACAAGCTGCCTGAGATGGCCCTGCATTCCACAGAGGGAGGAAAGGCCTCACTGGACACTGGTGAGTATTTGCTGATGGAGATCCCACCCTGTGCTGGAGACCTTTAACTGCATGTCATCTTTTTACCTTCAGGCCTCACAGTATAGACAGTATACTGCTATGACTCCTGTTCCCTTGATGAGGTCCAGAAGGGGACCAGCAAGGTTAGAGAAATGTCCAGTGTTACCTAGCTGACTTGGGAACCCCTATTTTCTAAACTATTGCCCAGGAACGAGGCAGTTACAGTGACATTAGCATGTACCCCCCTGAAAAAAAAAAAGAATAAAAGAAAAAGAATTCTACATTTTCAAGGTGTGGTGTCTTGTACCTACAATCCTAATACTGAAGAGCTTGAGGCAGGAGGATTATGGAAAGTTTGAATTCTTTTTGCGTCTTGTTTTTCTGCCTGCTGAAGTATGAGTTATATATATGCTTTCTTTTCAGATCTGAGTTGCTGTGGTGTTAATTCTAGATTGAGGACACCCAGGTTTCACATCTTCAGTTTGCTACTACCTGCATGTCATATTTGATTGTTATTTGTCAGCTTGATACAAGCTAGAATTATCCGGGAAGAGGACACTAAATTAAGAAAATGTCTCTATAAAGATGGGCCTGTAGGCAAGTCTGTAGAGTTTGTTTGTTTTTGTTTTTTAAGACAGGATCTCTCTTTGTAGCCCTGAACTTGCTTTGTTGACCAAGCTGGCCTTGAACCTCTAGAGATCTGCTTTCGTTTGCCTCCAGAGTGCTGGGTTTAAAGCCTTGCACCATCACGACCTTCCAGGATTTTCCTGATTAAGGATAGATATGAGAAGGCCCAGCCTGTGGTGGGTGGTGCCAACCCTAGACAGGTGGTCCTGGGATAGATAAGGAAGCAGGCTAAGAGCAAGCCATGGAGGTGGGACAGTTGGCTGGGGAGTGGGGGGAGGTCTACTAATAAACTATGTTCTTCCATGGTTTCTGCATCAATTCCTGCCTTCACACTGCTGCCTTGAGTTCCTGCCCTGACTTCCCCCAGTGATGAAATATGATCTAAGAGTTCTAAGAAGACATGAACCCTCTTCTTCCCAAGCTGCTTTTGGTCATGATCAGCGGCCCTGCATGGCTTGGTCCTGAAGCCCTGACTGGGGTGATAAGGGGAAGATAAAAGGAGGTTCTGTCTGTTGCTTTGTACTGTAAAGCTGAATTCTGCACCCAGAGGTCTAGGCCTACAAGAGACTTTTCACCATCACAAGCTTTTTTTGTGCAAACCTTGTTCCTTGATTTAAAACTATTGCTTAAATAAAATTGACTACAGCCAGTTACCAAAGGGATTAGAGGTAAGTGGGTTTTAAGTTACCTGGTTGGGAGTGGAGAAGAGATAGGAGGAAGCCACCATGAGGGGAGATGGATGATGGGTGCATGGCCAGGAGAAACAGCCAGTATCCCCAGCCAGCTGGGGAGGTAGCCAGAATAGCAGTTAGATGAATAGGTTTGAGATTACCCTCTAGTAATTGTCAAAGCCAAACAAAATAACCATAGTCTGAGTCTCATTTATTTGTAAGCTAGTCCGGGTAAGTTTAAATTGGTTGTACTATATGAACACACTCACAGAAAATCTGGGATAGGGTAGGATGTGAGCACTGATAGAGTCACATGACCACCAGCCACAACTGCAACCAGAAACTCGATGAATGGAGGATACAGCTAAACAAGGAGGTGGATTGGGTAGGTCTTTGTTGGGGTCCTGTCTGGGGCTGCAATCATCCTGGATAAGGAAGCTGTGGTTGATCCTTCTTATACACACTGGTCAATTGTTTATAAACACTCATACTGGAGCAGAGGAAGGCTTTGCCACCCTCGAGCCCCATCTAGGGCAGGCTTTGCTGCTCTCATGGGTCTGAAGCCCTGGGGTCCTCGTCATGGATGTGTACAAGTCAACAAAACACATTCACTCAGAACTCCATCTGTTTTCGTTCATGGTGCTTTATCAAAGCAACAGAAACCTGAGACACCATCCTTTTGTAATCCTCATCAATACTAAGTGTCCTTTATGGGGTTCTTTTAGTCTTTGCCAGGTGGATCCACACACAACGGTGTCTTGTTATTTTTGTCAGAGAAAAGATTCAAAGTGGCTCTGAGGCAGATGCAGGTTGGTGATGGAGCTCTGTGGTAGAAGGCTTGCCTATCACCAGCACTGGGAATAAACAAGACTACTTGGTTTTTGTTTTTGTTTTTCTTTGAGACAGCAAGACTATAAAACACCATGACACACAGGGACAGAGTAGGAAATTGCTGCTGACCGCCAAGCTACTGGCAGTGGGTCTAAGGTCACTGTCTTCGCTCTGCCAGCTATTAGGACAAGCCCACTGATTTCCTGTCCTATGACTGTGGGCTTTGCAGTGGGAACAGGACATGTGGCCTTACCTGCCACACCTCTCTAGTGGTGATTGCTCCCTCTGACCCAGTCTGGAGAACCTGGGCCTGGCTGGGCCTGGCTGGGCCTGGCTGGGCCTGGCTGGGCAATACTAATGAGGGTGGAACAAGAGGCGTACAAGGTGGAGCCCTGGGACTAGTTTTTGTCCTCAGAAACTCATGGACTCTGCTGAAGATGTGGCTGGACAGCAGATGTTCCTTGCGTGTGAAGAACCCTGACAGCACAGAAACAAAGCAACAGACACCTCCTGTACTGGGGGCTGCCTTCCTGGATGGAAGCAGAACTCCTGAGCTCTGCCTGCTCCTTCCTGATTGTGGAAAGGACCACAGGACTAAGGCCAGCTCCATGTCACTTTGAGTCAAGACTGATGACCTGGGTACAGTACCCAGGACCCAACATAGTAGAAGGAACCAAATCCTAAACTTTGTCATCTAAAAGATACAGGTTTGTCATGGGCATGTACATGTACACACACACACTCACAGAGTCAAACGAGAGAGATGATAGATAGATTTTAAAAAAATTCACCAAGTTGAGCAGTGCCTTTAATCCCAGCACTCAGAAGGCAGAGGCAGATTCGTCTCTGAATTCAAGGCCAGCCTAGTCTATAGAGTAAATCCTAGGACCGCCAGGGTACACAGAGAAACCCTGTCTCAAAAAACAAACAAAATTCACCAAAACCAAATGATGGACCATCTGTATCTTCATCTAGAAGATAAAAGGGACTAGAATCTCAAGGGCTAAGATATACTTCCTCTGTGCTTGACACTTGTGACCCTCAGAGGGACCCTCAAAGGCTGGGACTATCTTGCCCACTTTACAGATGGGCAAAGTGTGACCCAGAAGAGAACTGGCTTTGCCCGAAATCCTGGAATGAGCAGCAGAGCTGGTGGTGAACTCAGACTTATCAGGAAAACTCATGTGATTTTGTGCAGACAAAGGGAGAGAGAAAGCAGAGAACTGTCAGTGTAGCCTGTAATCCAGCACTCAGAGGAACGCAGAAGTCCAAGGTCATTCTCCACTACACAGAGTTCAACAACCATACAGCCCCTTGAGACAGATTCTAAAACCACAGGAAAAAAAAAAAAAAAGGAGGGGTAGGGAGGGGCCCTGTAACCTCCCAGAATTCAAGAGCACCTTTGACCCTGATATTTGGAAGCCTGCTGTCACCCACTGGGTGTTGAAGTGAAGTTATTGATGCCATTCTCAGTGAGCATGGCATGATAGCTGCATTGGGGACCCATCCTGGAGACTCGACAAGTCTCTGACAAGCTGCCCTGAGATGGCCCTGCATTCCACAGAGGGAGGAAAGGCCTCACTGGACACTGGTGAGTATTTGCTGATGGAGATCCCACCCTGTGCTGGAGACCTTTAACTGCATGTCATCTTTTTACCCTTCAGGCCTCACAGTATAGACAGTATACTGCTATGACTCCTGTTCCCTTGATGAGGTCCAGAAGGGGACCAGCAAGGTTAGAGAAATGTCCAGTGTTACCTAGCTGACTTGGGAACCCCCTATTTTCTAAACTATTGCCCAGGAACGAGGCAGTTACAGTGACATTAGCATGTACCCCACCTGTGCCCCATAGCTCATCTCTCAGCCCTGCCAGGCACCAGGATTGTTCTCACCTTACCAATGGAGAAACTGAGGCAGGAGGTGGGGGTGAGTGAGGGAGAGGCAGTTGCCTTTCCTCAACACAACAAAGCTCAGTTTGGAATGCCGGCTAGGGAACTGAAGGAAAAATGTGAGTGTTTTCTGGATCCCTGCCTGCCTGGGGAGCAGTGACCTCAGCCAAGCCTGGCTGGCCTCACTTCCAGGGAATCAAGGTGGGGCAGGATGGGTAGGGAGTGAGGTCAGAGGGGAAGCAGGCATAGAAGAGAAGGAGGCAAGTCCCTGGGGATTATGGGAAGAGAGAGAAGGGAGCCTGGATAGGCCAGGAATTGATGGTCAGACCAAAGTAACTTAGCAAGGGTTTAAGCAGGGGCCATGCGGGAGTGTGCAGCCTCAGGACCAGAGGTTCTTAAATGAAAACGTTGAGTTTGGGCTAATGGTTTCCATGCACTTCAGTGTTTCCATCCTTAAAAGAACAGAAGCCCAGTGGGTACCTGGATTCGATCCTGGCTCTCCTGGTATGTGACCTGAGGCAAATGAGTCCACCCCGTAGGTGGGTCTCAGCGTCCTTATCTGAAAATGAAAATTTCCTGTATCAGAGGAGTGCTGTGAGGGTGAGGGGGTCTGGCAGTCTTTACCAGTAAGTCATTACTGCCTCTCTCCCGGCCTCCGCCATCCCCCTCCATCCTCCCCGTCATCACTGCTTGTCACTGTCTCACCACTTTGTCCTTGTTGTCATCCATCTGAAGGCGTCCCAGGCAGGCTTACACCAAGCACTTTGTGCTAAGTGACACTGGTGTTACTAAATAATTACAGGCAAAGTGGCAGGTGTTCTACCATCAGGGTGATGGAAAGCAGAAAACAAAGAAGAGCCCCTGATTGTGTTCTGTGGAACAAGGGGCTGTTTCATTGAGGCAGTGAGGGGCAAGGCAGCACCTAGCCACTGGGGCCAGGTCTCAAGTCAGTGAGCTGAGCTGAGCTGTAGTTAGAATAGTGTTGCTTGGACCATTTTCAAACAATCTCAGTCCCCAATCTAAGCCATCGATATTCTGAGCCAACAGTTCTCTGGTGAGACCCGGGAAAACTGTCATTGTGGAAAGCCTTTGCCCACTAGGATGAGGACTGCTTTTCCTTTATTCCAGTTGTTTCTGGATCCTACCATGGCCTCTCTTAGGCCATGTGAGTATGGTACAAATAGGTAGTAGGTCTCTCCCTGCCCACCCCAGGGGGTTCAGTCATGTGCCTTCAGCTCCTCTGAGCTTGAAATTCTTTGTCACCTGGAGTATGACTAAGAACAAGAGGACTGGGATAGGAAACTCACCCATGGGTCAAACATTTACTTCAGGGACCACTGGGCCAGCCTCAAGTCCTTGAGGCTTCCTGGTCCCTCTTAGTCCCACTCTCTTCTGCCCTGGCTCAAGCTTCCCAGTGGGACTTCCACACCCTGGCCCTGCCTAGGTCCTGGTGCTCAGGATGAGAGCAAACTGTACAGCCCACCTTCCATCCCCAGCCCACCCAGAAGACGATTGTCTTGAGTTAGGTCTAAATAGCTCTTGCCTAGGATGAGGTCAAGGAACACTTCCTCACCAGGCAGCAGAAGCAACAAACACGAGGAAATGACAAAGATTCCGGAGATTTCAGAGCACAGAGCTCAGGTACAGGATGGACCCCCTGCGGAGAGCTGAGGCTGCCACTCAGGGCAGCTTCCTCACCTGCCTCCTGGAGCCAGCTCTGAGTCTTCAGGCTTTGTCTGTTCTTTTTTCTTAGCAGGATTCCTTGGGCACGCCAACCCCCAACTCCATTCCTGCCTCCAGTCACCTGGTGCCAGGGATCACCTTTCATCCATCTCTCCCTTCCTCCATTGGACACATAGTGACACATAGGGACTTAGAGTCAGACACAAGTACAGTTAGCGGGACAATACGTCCTCACCTGGAAAAAATAGCATAACCAAACAACTGTAACATGACATCGTTATTGCCAACATGGTGTTGTGTATTCAGGCTTATAAAACCAGGGTGATGAAGGCTGACCAGAGAATGAGCTGAGACTTAAGGAGAGACAAAGAGGGCAAGGGACAGAGGCATGAGCTGTGTTTTCAGTGATTGGAACTCAGGTGAAGTTCAAGGGTACAGAGGAGGGTGGTGAAGGCCTGTGCCATGCTGAGGAATTGGCAATGGGTAGCCACTGGAGAACCTGAGGCTTTGGGGGTCAGTCGTGTGGAAGTTGGACAGAGAATGAACAGGTGAGACATAGCAGCAGTGTAAGGCCTGTCTCTGAGGAAGGAGCTGTTGCTGACATCAGTGGCTGGACTGTAGAGCTGGCCACACTGAGGGCAGCTGGGTATCTGGCAGAGGCCGGGACAATCAGGAACTCCTGGACTTTGGGCTTGGAGATGCTCAGAAGTAGATGCAGCTGTGTCTGGGGACCATCCACAGCAGCCCACACCTGGGAACCAGAACGAAGGACAGCCCTGGAAGAGTTTTCATAGTGCTGAAGGGTGTCAGCTGGGTCACGGAAATGTGACTCTCAGGCACGGGGCTGAGGAGATCAGATCTCTTCTTCTTCTTCTTCTTTTTTAATGGCTACTTGCAAGAATGAGTCATTGACACCTGGGCATTCAAGCACATTTTCTTGCTGTGTGGCCTTCCTCATGGGACTCCCTCAGGCTCCTCATTTGGATTCCAGTTACCATCTGCTCCAGACCTGGAATTGAAGTCTGTCTTGCTCTTGGCTCTAGGCTCATGTGAGGATGAACTCTGGCTTGGTTTTACTGGCTTGCGTGACTTCAGTAACATTCCCACCTGGCCAGTCCCCTCAGGATGCAGTCCCAGGATGAGGAACAAGGAAGACAGCAGAGCTCACTCCCAGCAGCCACTACTCAACTAGTTATCCATATGATAAATATGTCTTGTGAACATACCATGCCTGCTCAGGGATTGAGAACTAGGTCTACATAGGTTGACTCCAATTCCATCCTTGTGCTAGAAGAATCCCGAAGTTAATGGAGACGAGCATTCAACCCAGCACACTCTGTTACAGAGCAGCACAACCAGCACAGCTGCCACGTGTCCTCTGACCTCCACCAGCAGGAGCATGAGTGCTCGAGTGTGTATATGCACATGTGCTTGCAAGCACCCATTGCTCACACGTGCAACACACGCACACAAACGCACAACACACATACTCAAAAAATAAAAAGGGCCCAGCCTCAGGGAGATGCCTATTTGGAACATCAGCAGTTGGAGGGAAAAGGTGCTACCATGGATCACTTGCCTCTGGAACTGACACAGGGAGTAGAAGCCTGAAACATGTAGAGTACCTGGCACAAATGCTCTTGGATTCAGTTTTGTTTTGTTTTGTTTTTTTTGTTTTGTTTTGTTTTGTTTTGTGGTAGGGTCTCACTATGTGACTCTGCTTATCCTGGAACTCACTATGTAGACAAGGCTGGCCTCAAATTCCTCACCAAAGTCAGCTAACCCTTGGATTATTATATTTTAATATTTTAAAAAATACTTTAATTTTTTATGTACATTGACGTTTTGCCTGCATGTATGTGTGGAGGTGTCGGTCATATCTTGAAATTATAGATAGTTGTGAGCGCTGGGATTTGAATCTGGGTCCACTAGAGAACAGTCAGTCCTCTTACCTACTGAGCTATTTCTCCAGCCCTCTTGGATTTTAAAGTCAGAGAACTGAAGAACTGCAGAACCTATGCTCTTTAAAACCTTAACTAAAAATATAGCACCTAAAATACTACTACTACTGCTGCTGCTACTACTATTACTACTACTACTAGTAGGCTGGGCATACTTGTAGTTGTTCAGGCTACTTTGTGGATTCTTATTCCCACCCTTTATTCCCCCCTCCCTCTTTTTTTCACTTAACACTAGATAGAAAAAGAAGGATGGGGTTAGGGGAGAGATCCCTGATCCCTGAATCTAATTATTTTCCTTTGTTTCTTCTTTGAGCACAACACTACCAAACTTCAGCCAATCTCCCTGAATGACCACCTGATCACCCACCCTACCTAGCGGGAGTCTAGCATTTATATAACCTCTGAAAAGTTCCCAGAATTCCACACATCACACAATGGCAGAAACACGCCTCTGCTAGAGCATGAGGCAAATCATAGTCAGCTACTGCGGACAGTCTGCTGCAGCCCACATCCCACACCTGGGATTAAAACAAAACATGTTCTCATAATAGTTCTGTGTTTTTTAAAGGAACCAAAATTCCAGAATTGTCACTACACAGAGTGGCGCACACCTTTAGTCCAACACTCAAGAAGCAGAGGCAAGCACATTTGTGAGTTTGAAGCCTGGCTGGCTGGTCTTCAGAGCGAATTCAAGGCCAGCCAGTGCTACAATAGTGAGACCCTGTCTCAAAACAACAACAAATATTAGAGCCTAAATATTATAGCTAGAGGGCGTTGTCAAGAAGATTTCACTGTCCCGTCAGACGGAAGTGACATTTCCCTCAGGCTTCAGGGTCCAAGATGGCTGCATTCAATTGTTTGGGTTTTATACTCACAGCTCTAGAGAAGGTTTCTCACACAGATGGACAGACTGATGTGAATGGAGTCTCTTGAAACCATGTAGCTTATATTACCATGATGGAAGACCCTGCTTTCTCCCCAAGAGAAGCCTGCCAAATGCTCAACTTTACCCATAGAGTCTAGCTCTACTTGAGCATGTTCACTGTGTCCTGGACTACTCTGACCCAGATGTGATTAAAATCAGATCTTGGATTTCATGCAGAAATAACACTCCCCCAAACATTCTTTGTTTGTTTTGAGGCAGGGTGTCTCTGTATATCCATGGCTGTCCTGGAACTCACTCTGTAAACCAGGCTGGCCTTGAACTCAGACATCTACCTGTCTCTGCTTCCTGAGTACTGGGATTAAAGACATATGAGACTAGCAACTGCTTTTCTAATTTATTTTTGGAGGTAGAATCTTGTTTATATAATGAAGACTAACCAGAAGCTCTCTTTGTAGCCTGGTTGGCTTTGAACTCATGACCTTTCTGCCTCTACTTGGGATTAGAGGCATGTTCTACCATGCCATGCTTGCTGTTTCTGTAACTTCTATCTTAGGATTCCCATCACTCTGCTCACATTGCCTGTTTGTTCTTACATGATGTCTACTTTTCCATGAGAGCTCTGAGAAGTCTTTTAATCATCACTGGTTTAAATGCCCATTCTGATACTTCTAGCATTCTGTCATATCTGATTCTGGTTCTGATACTTTTGTTTCTCCAAACTTAGTTTGGCCTAGGCTCTTCCACCATCCTGAAGTTGCACTCTGACAAAACAGTTTCTTTTGAGTTCCGTCCCAGAAGAGCAGTGCTCTCTGAGACACTCCAAACCATCGCTTTCCAGGGCAAACATGATTATCTACTAATCCTTACACTCTTTCTTTCTTTATCTTCCTCCTCCTCCTCTATTTCCTCCTCCACCAGTACCACAACTTCCTCCTCCTCCCCTATCCTCCTCCCCTTCTTCCTCCCCCTCTTCTTCCTACCTTTCCCTCCTCCTACCCCTTCCTCCTTCCTCTTCTTTTTTCTTCCTTTATTATTTTATGTGCATATGTGTATTTTGCTTACATGTATGTTTGGGTACTACACGTACACCTGGTGCACATGGAGGCCAGGATAGGCTGTTTGGTCCCCTAGAACTGGAGTTACAGATAGCTGTGAATTGCCTTGTGGGTTAGGAGTCAAATACTGGTCCTCTGAAAATTTTAACTGCTAGATCATCTCTCCATCCCCCATCCCTCCTTTTTGTTTTTGTTGTTTGTTTGTATTGTTTTGTTTGTTTGAGACAAGGTATTGCATAGCTCTGACTAGCTTCCAATTGCTATGTAGTTGAGGAATGGTCTTGAACTCCTGATCCTCCAACCTCTAGCTCCTAAATGCTTAGATTACTAGCATATGTAATCACACCTGGTGTGTATAGTACTGGGAATTAAATTTGGGGCTTCATGTGTGCTAGACTGGCATTCTATCACCCGACCCACATTCCCAGCTTCCAAACTCCTTCTAATTGGACATTTCAAATCTTGCAATTGAGTGTTGTGTGCTCATGTAGAACCAAACACTTTATTTATTTTAATTTTTTTGCATTTAGAATTATGTTTTTTTATTTTTAATTAGCATACAGAGTAAAGGTTTCCATATGGAATTTTCATTATTTTTAGGGGTTGACTCTCCCTATTACCCCATATCCTTGTTCTTCTTACTTTCATATCGTATATATACTTTTTTTCCTTCTTCCATGTTCTTTATTTTTTTTTATTAGTAACTTTTTAAAAAAATGTTAATCAAAGGCTTTATAAGTTTGGTAATGCTCAATAACAAGATGCCCATACAATCAGAAGTGTAACCCAATATCCAACCTAGATATACCAACTATCTTTGACTGGCTGAGACACGCGAACATCCACCTCTATATTACCCCCCCACCAGTCTCCTAGCTCCTCCTCTCCTTACTCCTCCTCTTTCTCTCCTTATTCCTCCCACCTTAGCTCCTCCTACATATCACCCTTCCTGTTAAAATAAAACTTTTCTCTCAAAATACAATTAGAGCATAACTATACCAATTTGTATCAGTAAGGTACAAGATAGACCTAATACCCAGTCCATCATTTTGTTGACTGACCAGCACTTCTGTCATCTCTCCTAACTAAAAGACTTAGTTCTGAACCTGGCTTTTTTCTTGGCTTTAGAATGAATGTCAGCTGAAAACCATCTTCTCAAATCTTTTCTCTCAAAGTAAATAGCCAGGATTGGCTATGAGATTATAAGTCTTCAACCCTGTCAGAAACCCAGAATGACTGAATTAACAAATTATGGAAAGCACAAAGCATAGCTTCTAAAACTTAGCCAATTTATAGAGACTGCTGAACACCTGGACAGTCCCTATACTACAAAACGTTGGAGCATCCAGTCTTCAGCCATTCTGGCCCAGGATCATCTGACAGACCTAGTGATGCAGAATAATTAAGGGCTGATTACTCTGTCTTGGCAGATATAATCAGTCAATTATTCTGCAAGTGTGTCCTTTTCTGGACAGTAATTTGTTTATAGATGAAAAGAGGCAATTCTTGCCTAGTGGCTGTCTCACCACAACTGGAGTTAACTCCAAAGATGCTCAATTTCTTCTTAGAATCCAAGACAGGAAGCTGTCAGGAGCAGACAGGTCTCTAATCAAAATGAACATTAATACAGAAATGTTTGTAATGTCAATTCTGTGGACTTCTAATGTATTGAAAAGCAACTATCCATGTAAGGCAATCTGGACTGTTGTCCGTTAACTCCTCTCAGCTATTTCTAAATAAAATATAGAAAACACCCTAACAATAAACTCAGAGCCATGAATTTGCTATAGGCCCTTAACTCAGGCTAACCATCTCAAATCAGTTAAAAAAGTTAAAGAAGGCCAGGCGGTGGTGGTGCACGCCTTTAATCCCAGCACTTGGGAGGCAGAGGCAGGTAGATTTCTGAGTTCGAGGCCAGCCTGGTCTACAGAGTGAGTTCCAGGGCAGCCAGGGCTACACAGAGAAACCCTGTCTCAAAAAACCAAAAAAATAAAAATAAAAATAAAAATGAAAAAAGAAGAAATTAAAACTTCAGCTTAATAACAATTATACAGATTTCTACCAATAGGTTAAAGCTATGCAGTAAATCCTAGCTATTCCTCCCTGTTCCAACAAACCACTACTTTCCCCTAGAAAGACAGCCCAATATTAACCACCTCAGTCCCCAAGCCCAGGGAATAGGGGCGCCGACTCTTCATTAACTTCTTCAAGCTGATTACGGGCATTGAGATATTAGAAGAGGGGCAGGGGGAAGACTAAATTGATAAACCTCTGACGTCGGTGTCTTCACTGCATCCAGCTGAAATTCCAGGACATCAGAGGTTCGAGCAGGTCTGCTCAGCTTGCTTGATGAGTAGATACACCAAGGCTGTGTATTCTGCAATATACAATTCTCAAAACAAATTTTAGTATCAAGATAATTTTTGTTTGAATTCTGGAATCTAGTCTTCTGGTGGCCTGTCTCTATCATATCTAATCCATATAATTCTGGGAGTTTCTATGAGGGTGTGCTCCACCATCTTCCCATTCCCGCCTACCTGCTCTCAAAATCTCCAACACTAGGGAATCCAAACTATCAGGTACCAAGGCCCTCCACTTCCACTGATGCCTGACAAGGCCACCTTCAACTACCTATACAAGTGGAGCCATGAGGCCTCTCTTTGTGTTCTCGGGCTGGAGGTTTTAGAATGGCTACTCCAGTTGTTTCTTAGGACCATTTGCTTGAAAAATTGTTTTCCAGCCTTTTACTCTAAGGTAGTGTCTGTCTTTGTCACTGAGGTGGGTTTCCTGTATGCAGCAAAATGCTGGGTCCTATTTATGTATCCAGTCGGTTAGCCTATGTCTTTTTATTGGGGAATTGAGTCCATTGATGTTAAGAGATATTAAGGAACAGTGATTGTTGCTTCCTGTTATTTTTGTTATTAGAGGTGGAATTATCTTTGTGTGGCTATCTTCTTTTGGATTTGTTGGAAGAGGATTACTTTCTTGCTCTTTCTAGGGTATAATTTCCCCCCTTGTATTGGAGCTTTCCCACTAATATCCTTGTAATGCTGGGTTTGTGGAAAGATATTGTGTAAATTTGGTTTTGTCATGGAATATCTTGGTTTCTCCATCTATGATCATTGAGAGTTTTGCTGGGTATAGTAGCCTGGGCTGGCATTTGTGTTCTCTTAGGGTCTGTATGACATTTGCCCAGGATCTTCTCGCTTTTATAGTATCTGGTGAGAAGTCTGGTGTAATTCTGATAGGTCTGCCTTTATATGTTACTTGAAGCAGCAGAAAGGAGCTGCTTATATAACTGCCCTAGGCGGGCTGGGTGATGTGTCCTCCAGGATAGGTTAAGCTGCCAACACCTTATTAGCATAAGCCACTCAGAAGGGGCACGAGGCCGACGCATGCTCAAAGGACTTGTTTGCTGGCCAGCTGCTTACATTGTCAGGTGCTGGTCATAACCACGGCTGCCTACAGTTTACCAGTTCCTGAGCTGGCCACTCTGGAAGCCAGCTGCTTACATTGTCAGGTGCTGGTCATAACCACGGCTGCCTACAGTTTACCAGTTCCTGAGCTGGCCACTCTGGAAGCCAGCTGCTTACATTGTCAGTGCTGGTCATAACCACGGCTGCCTACATCTCCCCCCTTATTTATTTATTAAATTTGAATTAGGTTACCTCTGGACCCTTCAGACCTTAGGCATCCCACACCCAAGCATGCTTGAACTCATTCATTAGGTGGTTGGCGTGAGGCGATAAAGCACACCTATAAAGTCGCCGCTAGCGCAGCAAGTCAGCGGTGGAAAACAGAGGTCCGAGCCCTTGTGCAAAGTGAAGGCATTGTGATGGGAAAGTTTATATTTCTGCCATACCCGCCTTCGTGCCTTTTTTCAGGGAGAGGTACATTTGGCACAAAACCTCTATGCACTCGGACATGCTTTCAGAGAATCTATCTCAGGATTGAGAACATCTCTAGTCGAGGCGCTCCTCGTACTCCCCGCTTCAGAAACATTGAGGTGATGCTGTAGGAGCCTCATGAGTGTACACCTTTGGCAATGGTCAAGATGGTCAGGATCTAGGGATTATGCCTGGATGGCCATTACCGGGTCCGGAAGGCTCCCCACTATGCCTCCCTAAGGGAGGCCAGCCAAATACCTGGGGGAGTGCCTTCCTTCATGGCAGTCAGCGCCTGGTAAACAACAACCTTATGTCCTGCATGGTCATGGCACAAATGACACAGAAACCAAAGGCAGAAACCACATCCTAGGAGAACAACAGCTCCCCAGATAAATACTCCCGCTCATTCTTTAAAGAAAATTGAGGGCGCCCTTGACCCAAGTGGTGAGCCCCTCCAAAGTAGAGGGATCCAGGCGGGTGCCATTCAGGGTAGCGATCTGCAATAGGAGCCTCCTGGATAGGTACTCGTCTTCTTTCGACCGGTTTCCTTTCAGGTACTCAGACAGGAGACGACTCTGATTGAGAGACTGAGAAGAGTTATATACCAAAGGAATAATATACAGTCCCCTGAGAGAGGAGACGCAAGAGAGCTGAATAGGTTTATATAGGTTAGCCAGCAGGAAGTGCATTTTGAGCACAAGAAGTAGGTAGGGAAAAAGGTAAGGAGGACCGGGGAGTTAGAATGGACCGGCATAGGCACTGGCCAGGTGCGTATGACGGCACACAATGGTATAAAATCACCCGGTATCCATAGCAGTACTGTAAATGGATTTTCCAGTCAAATAAACTGGGAAGGCTATACGCACTTCCTTCCAAGTCTGTGGGCAGAATGATTGAGTCCCTGGAGTCCCTGGGGTGGACCGGCCCGAGGAACCTCCGCATATGGAGGCGGGCCTAGGGGCGGAGCTGTGGGCGTCTCCCAAGCAGGTGGTTTAAGCTTCTCCGCCCCATGTTTGCCTTTCCTCCGCCTAGAGAGGGTCACAGACTCCCTTTCAACTGATAGGTTCTCTTGATCCTCCTCCATCTTTTCTAACTTTTCTTCCTCCTCCATCTTGCCTAAGTTCCCTCCTTCCTCCTCAACTGAGCTATCGGAGCTGGAGGAACTCTCTGTCTCTAAATCTTTTGTGCTAGGATAGATGTTGGAGGCCCTTTTTCGTCCTTTATTATTTTTTTTACACTTATGTCTTGGACAATGACAATTTAAACAGAAACAAAGACTACATACTAGGAAAAACATAATTACGACACCCAGACCGACCCACACCTGGTCTACAACAAACACAAACATGATACTTCTAATGTCTCTCGTGATTAAGGCACTTCTCAGGGGCACAATGGTGAGTTCCCATGGTTTCACTTTCCTGATTTGATGCTTGCCAATACCCCAGAGAAAACACAATTACGGCACCAAGACAGACCACACCAAACAAACACAAACACAAAAAGCAAACATTAACATGATACTTCTAAGGTCTCTCATGATTCAATTGCCACTTTACCATGGACCTATGACCACGGACCTTATGACGCCGCTTTACCGCGGACCTTGTGACGGCCCTACTCACTGGGCACTTTCTGTGACTCCGCTTCACCGCGGACCTTGTGACGGCCCTACTCACTGGGCACCTTCTGTGACGCCGCTTTACCGCGGACCTTGTGACGGCCCTACTCACTGGGCACTTTCTGTGACGCCGCTTTTACCGCGGACCTTGTGACGGCCCTACTCACTGGGCACTTTCTATGACGCCGCTTTACCGCGGACCTTGTGACGGCCCTACTCACTGGGCACTTTCTGTGACGCCGCTTTACCGCGGACCTTGTGACGGCCCTACTCACTGGGCACTTTCTATGACGCCGCTTTACCGCGGACCTTGTGACGGCCCTACTCACTGGGCACTTTCTGTGGCAATAAATATACCTGTACCGCCGTTCCTAGCCGCTGAGTTCTGAGTCCAACGAAGGTGAAGTCCTCAGTTTCCCCGTACGGGCCACCATATGTCGCGTCCGCCTTGGCCCGCAAGTAAGACGCGACACGGTAGGATCCTTCTCAGTTGGCTTTAATCCAGGAACGGCTCTTGACATAGGAATGGGGAACTGGACGGGGGACTGGACCAGGAAGGGAAGGGAAAGGCCTGGACTCCAAGCAGCAGAAAGGAGCTGCTTATATAACTGCCCTAGGCGGGCTGGGTGATGTGTCCTCCCAGGATAGGTTAAGCTGCCAACACCTTATTAGCATAAGCCCACTCAGAAGGGGCACGAGGCCGACGCATGCTCAAAGGACTTGTTTGCTGGCCAGCTGCTTACATTGTCAGGTGCTGGTCATAACCACGGCTGCCTACAGTTTACCAGTTCCTGAGCTGGCCACTCTGGAAGCCAGCTGCTTACATTGTCAGGTGCTGGTCATAACCACGGCTGCCTACAGTTTACCAGTTCCTGAGCTGGCCACTCTGGAAGCCAGCTGCTTACATTGTCAGGTGCTGGTCATAACCACGGCTGCCTACAAACTTGACCTTTTCCCCTTACTGCTTTTAATATTCTTTTTTTGTTTTGTGCATTTGGTGTTTTGATTATTAAGTGACGGGAGGTATTTCTTTTCTGGTCTAGTCTATTTGGTGTTCTGTAGGCTTCTTGTATGTTTATGGGCATCTCTTTCTTTAGGTTAGGGAAGTTTTCTTCTATAATTTTGTTGAAGATATTTATTGGCCCTTTAAGTTGGGAATCTTTACTCTCATCTATATCTATTATCCTTAGGTTTGGTCTTCTCATTGTGTCCTAGATGTTTTGTGTTAAGAACTTTTTGCATTTTGCGTTTTTTTTTGACAGTTGTGTCAATATTTTCTATGGTATCTTCTGCACCTGAGATTCTCTCTTCTATCTCTTGTATTCTGTTGGTGATGCTTGCATCTGTGGCTCCTGATCTCTTTCCTAGGTTTTTTATCTCCAGGGTAGTCTCCCTTTGTGATTTCTTTATTGTTTCTACTTCCATTTTTATGTCCTGGATGGTTTTGTTCAATTCTTTCACCTGTTTGGTTGTGTTCTCTTGTAATTCTTTAAGGGATTTTTGTGTTTCCTCTTTAAGGGCTTCTATCTGTTCTCAAATTCTTTGAGAGTGTTATTTATGTCCTTCTTAAAGTCCTCTATCATCATCATTAGAAGTGATTTTAAATCTGAATCTTGCTTTCCTGGTAATATGGGGAATTCAGGACTTTCTAGTGTGGAGACCTGGGTTCTAATGATGCCAAGTACCCTGGGTTGCTGATGCTTATGTTCTTGCCTTGCCTTTCGCCATCTGATCTCCTTAGTGCTACCTACCCTGTCTCTGACTGGAGCCTGTCTTTCCTATTATCTTGGTTGTTTCAGAACTGTGTGGGGTGGGTGTTACTACTGGGGTTAGAGCTATGGCCCAAGATCTGCTCAGTGCTTGGGCCCAGACAGGAAGGAACCAGTGCTCTGGGCCAGGAGTGAGTTCCTGGGTCCTAGTGGATCCCAGTTACTCCCTGTTTGGGGCAGGTGTTTCTGTCTCCTTACCTAAGATACTGCCCGGGTTAGAGCTCCTGGGAGGCCTGCTTCCTCTGGGTTTTGTGAGATTGGGTGTACAGTTGCTACTCAGGATCTGCTCGGTGCTTAGGCCCAGACTGGAAGGGAACCAAACACTTTAAATATTATGCTATTTAAACTTCTCATCAATTCCCACGAAGCAATGACACTACCCAGTCTACGAAACTGATTATTGCAGTTCAGCAAAAATGAAATAATTTGCTCCAAGTCATACAGTTAGTTAGAAAGTAGGATTTGAAGTTGAGTCTGTCTTTTAGAAAGCCTATGTATAACCCACCTACTATGCTCTCCCCATATCTATCAGACTCAGGATAGGGTTTCCCAGCAAGAAATGGACACAAGTCTGATATGAAATCTGGATTTCAGACTGGAATGAAGGAAGAGAAATGGGGCTAAGAAGGTTCCCAGGACTCATTTCATTCTTGGCCTGGCAGTCTCAGGACTCTGGAAGTTGCCTGACTAATATTAGTTCTTCCTCCTTGTAGCCTGTCACTAGGCAAGCTACATTACCTCTCCTAGCCCCAAATTCTGGTGGTAGAGGGTGAGGTTAAAACTGTCAGGTGGTTAATATTCTGACCACTGTAAGATACTGGGGAGGAAGTGGGCAGTCCTTGAGAAGTCATTCCCTTGGTGACATTATGAGATGGAGTAAACCTGCTTTCCTGTAACCATGTTGATGGTCTCCTTCCTATGACTGCTGACCTGTTAGCTCTCAGTCCCTGACAGCTTGAGAGCACAATGGGCTGACCCCTCAGATCCCTGTAGCCAAGTATCCCAACTGCTGAGCAGACAGACAGACAGACAGAAAACCTCGTAGCTCCAATTCAGAGCCAACAGCAACACTTCTCAACCAATCCCAGTATCAATGGCTAGGGCCATGAACTTCTGGTCAAGATGGCGGAAGAGACCAGGTTTACATGCCTAACAAAACAGACCAAAGGAGTGGCACTCCAGACAACTCTGCTTAAGCAATGATGAACAGCGACCAACATAAGACAGGAAGGAAAGCAAGGTGAATCCCAGGGCTACCTTACCACTGGGAGCCCCATCTAAGGCCAAGGTACTCCTGCACTGAGTTAGATGTGACTGGGAGCCTGGGGAAGCCAAGGACAGTAGAGCTGTGGTGGGTGCACTGAGGAGACCAGTGAAGAGAAGGGCTGGATATTCAATCTAGAATTGTCAGTGGAAATTGCCTGAGGCTAGGAAAGACCTACCCAAAAAGACAACAGAATTGCTTAGAACACACACAATGCTGGAAAGTAGGGCTTGCTTTTAGAGCCAGATAGAAAGCTTCTTAGTTCAAGGGCATGGAAAAGAATTCCTAGAAAGGGCCTTGGCTAAGAGGTGGGGATAATGGGTACATGACCGCTCCATGGTACGGCTAAGGGGAAGATTTTACTGTAGATGGGAGAGAGAGAACAGCCAGAGAGTCATCTGGGAGAGGTCAAAACAGAGAGGAGACTGAACACAGCCAGGGCCTTCTGTGAGAAAGGGGAAAAGAACTGTGGGTAGAGGAACAGAGAAGCAGGAGCAGAGCATAGAGACAGGATCATGGAGGGAGAGAGAGAGAGGAAGGAACATGGAGGGAGAGAGGAAACAAAGAGAATAGCAGGGTTATAGGGAGGATGAGCCGCTGCAGGAAGGGAGTTTAGGGTAGGGAGGGGAGAAGGGCTAGGACTCTGAGAGGTATAACGGGTACTTGTGAAACTGAGAAAGGTCAGCATGAACCTTGGTATGCTGATAGGGACCACAGGTAGCCATATGTGCCTTCAGCCCGAGATAAGGGAAATGACTCCTTTTGGTGGAGAGAAACCAGTTTCCCAAGTTCTTGGAGGAAAACTTATGGCTTTTATTAAGCACCAGAAATCCTTCTATAATCTAAGTTGAGCTCATTTCTGGATATTTAGACTGTCTTTTGGAGTTTGGGGGATTCGAGTTTCGTTGGGACCTGAGAGGGAGGAAGTAGCTTTATGCAAGTTCAGATCCAGTCCATTTTAACAAAGGATCAAACTGTCTCCAAACAACATTAGTCTCAGATAAATTTATATTTATTAAATTTTATATTTTGTATTTATAAATACAAAACACATATGTAGCACACAATGTATTAAAATGGACAATGTAGTGGCTTCCAATCAGCAGCTACCAAGAATAAAGAATTAAGGAGACTATTACCTATAGCCTTGAAATGGCTCCAAGGAAAAGGCTGGGACCTCAAAGGGAGGACAGAGCTGACTTCACAGATTGTACTACTCTGAACCACACACACCTTAAAAGTACTCTGCTTATAGTGAAAATATCAACCCGTAGACACTGCCTGGGAAATGATGCAGATAGTAGAACCAATAGACAGCGACATAACAAGATGACATATTTAGGGGATGGAGAGATGGCTTGGTGGTTAAGAGCACTAGTTGCTCTTCCAGAGGACCTGAGTTCATGCCCAACAACTACACTGTCGTCCTTTCTGGAACTGGAATGAATAGGTTCCACGAGTCTCTGGTCCTGCCAGAAATGGCCAAAGTGTTATCAGCTCTTAAAAGGGAAGCAGGGATGTTTGGGTGGCCCTGCTCGGGGTCCAGGTCTTATTTGGCATTGGCGATGGGGTGTGGGGGGGTGCAGCGGCATGCAGAGCCTAATCAGCCAGGTGATCCAAAGTCCAGCAATGAAAGCTTCGGAGAGAGAACTCTTTCTCAAGTGTTACAGCTCAGTAAAACAGACAATCTCAGATGATTCTTGGTGAAATAAGTTGTGCACTTTATTCCATGTGGACTTTATAAACATTGAGGAGTAGGGTGGGATCCAGGGGTAGATGCTTCCCACTGGCTCAGTGTGAGATGCTAGGATACTCTATTTGCATGGGAAAGGACTCCAGTTGTTTTCCCTTTATGACTGATTTTCCCTATGTGGTCTTCTCAGTGGGATGTCATGGTTACACATTCCAGAGCAGGTAGAGGTAGGCAGGAAGTGGCCCCACTCCCATCAATTCTGAGATGAACTGTGTTTGACTCACTCAACCTCCTCAGTTCTTCTGTCTGGTGGCATGGTCTACTTGTCCCACACCACACCAGGTGTCTTACAACTATAACTCTAGCTCCAGGGGTTCTGGCATCTGTGGGCACCTGCACACACATGTGTATGTATATATACATACATATATACCTATACATACATAATTTTAGGGGCTGGGAAGATGGCCAGTAAAGTGCTTGCCCTGGGCTGGAGAGATGGTTCAGCAATTAAGAGCACTGACTGTTCTTCCAAAGGTCCTGAGTTCAATTCCCAGCAACCAATTGGTGCCTCACAACCATCTATAATAGGCATCCAATGCCGCCTTCTGGTGTGTCTGAAGACAGCGACAGTATACTCACATACATGAAATAAATAAATCTTTTTTTTTTTTTTTTTAAGTGCTTGCCCTGCAAGCCTGAGGATCTGGGTTCAAATCCCCAGCATCCACAGGAAAGCCAGGTATGGTAGGACACAAATCCCAAAACTGCTACTGCAAGATGGGAAGTAGAGAAAGAAGAATCCATGGAAACTTGTGGGCTAGCCTGGCACACATAGCTGTGAGCAACAAAGAGCCCCTGCCTCACATAAGGTAGAATGCAAAGGCACATGACTTTGTCTTCTGACCACTAGCCATGCGGGCAGGTGCTAGCACTCTTATACACAAACATGCCCACATATCACACACACACAGAGTCAACATGAAATAGGATAAATCTGATAAAACATGCCTAAGACTGATAGAGATGCTGTGATGGTGTAGCATAGCCACAAAAGGGAGAAACTGATAAGTTTGATTATATAAAAATTAAAACTTGTTGCTCTCAGGAACACATTGCTAAGAATGAGAAAAAGATGAATCACAAATAGAAAATAGAGTCACCTGGGAAAAGATTTGTTTCAAAATATAAAGAGTCATTGCAAGTCAGTACTAAGAAAACAAACAATGCAATTAAAATATGGGCAATGATTTGAACACATATTTCATGGAGAAACCAGCGGATGCTGAGCCAGACTGGGAGAACTATGAACTCAGCATTTGTAAAGACTAAGAGTTCAAAGTTCAAAATTGTTCTTGACTTCATAGTTAGTTCAACACCAGCCTGGCCTACAAGAGAACATCTAAAAAAAAAAAAAATTGATCAATTAATTAATTAATTAATAATAAATAAGTTAATGCTGGAGATGGCTCAGAGGATAAGAACACTTGTTGCTCTTGCAGAGGACCTGGGTTTGATTCCTGATACCTGTAAGAGGCTTATACCATATGTAACTCCAGTTCAGAGTATTTTACACTCTCTTCTAGCCTCCAGGCATCTGTATGGTACCCAGATGTACATATAGGCCGATGTTTGTACACATGGAATAAAGGGGTTGGAAAGATGGCTCTGCTGACTGCTCTTCCCAGAGGACCTAGGTTTGATTCCCAGCACCCACATGGTGGCTCACAACTCACTATGACTGAGTCCAGGGACTGATGCCCTGGCCTCCACAGATACCAGAGACACAAGGTGTATAGCTTACATGGAGACAAAATATGTAACACATTGAACAAACAAACAAAAACAAAAAAAATTAAGCTAGGTTAATTGTACACATTTCTAATCCTGCACTCAGAGTCAGAGACTGATGAGTTTCTATGAGTTTAAAATCAGTCTAGTGTCTATACTGAGTTCTAGGCCAGCCAAGACTACATAGTGGGAATTAGTCTTAAAAAAATAAAAAACAGCTGGGTGGTGGTGACACACATTTTTAATCCCAGTACTCTGGAGACAAAGGCAGGCGGATCTTTGTGAGTTTGAGGTCACCTTGGTCTACAGAGCAAGTTCCAGGACATCCAGAGCTGTTACACAGAGAAACTCTGTCTCAAAACAAAACAAACAAAACTCCAATAATTAACTAATTAATTAAAAAGAAAGAGATGTTAATAAGATATGAAATGAAGCCCAGTATTGCAGTCCTTAAGAAAACATAATTTAAAGTAAAATTTGGGCCTGGAAATGTCTCTTTGGGATACAACTTTTGCTGTGGAAACATGATAGTCTAAGTTTGGATCGCTTCATCAATGGAATACATATCGAATGTAATCCCAGCTCTGAGGGATGGGATTTCCGGAGCTTACTGGCCAGCCAGCAAATCTGAAACAGCTCCAGGCTCAGCATTTCAGTGACTTAAAAAGTGTCAGTATCTCCGGTCTCAAAAAATGGAAGCAAGGTGATTGAGGATGACAATGATGACAACCTCAGGACTCTATACATATGGGCACATGTACCTACATGCATGTACACATAAGTACACATATGCTTGAAACACACACACACACACACACACACACAACACACACTAGCATGTGATGGCATTGCAATCTATTAGAATGTTCAAAATTAAAAGACTGATTATGTCAAATGCCAAAGAAGATGTGATGTGAAGTACCAGAGTTTTCATGGATGCTGGTATTTACAATCTGACACATGTACTTTCAAAGTCTGACAGTTCCTTTAAAAATTAATTACAGGACTAGAGAGTTGGCTGTCTGCATTTCAGAGGACTGGGGTTTAATTCCAAACCCACATAGTGGCCCACAACCATCTGTAACCCCAGTTCCAGGTGACCTGATACCTTCTTCTGGCCTTTGTGGGCACTAGGCAGGCATGTGGTGTATAGATAAACATATAGGCAAAATATTCTCTATTTATCTATCTATTTATTGCCTATCTGCCTCTATCTATCTATCTATCATCTATCTATCTATCTATCTATCTATCTGAGTGTATATATACATGTATATATGTATACACACACATATATATGGAAACATACATCTATCACGCAATGCAGTCATTCCACCCATAGTTGTTAATTCAAGAGAAGTTGAAGCATTACACAAGCTCCTGTATGAATATTTATAGTAACTTTATTTGTAATAGCTAAAAGCTGGAAGCAACCCAGATCCTAAGGCCATGGAAACAGGAGACTGACTTGGTTGTGGGAGTGTGCAACCCTGAAGTCAGAAGCTTCTGCAAACTGTGTAAATCAGGAGAATGGCAAGTTCTCATGGACAAGGACCTTGTAACAGAGCCAAGACCATTGTGAGAACCTCGAGGTGTGGTGGACCAGGAAGAGGCCATGTCTCCCTAGATGTGTCTCCCCCGCCCCCCGCCCCATCATCATCATCATTCCTGTCCACTGGTTATCGCCACCTTCAGCATCATCAGCATGAACGTTGTCCTTGCTGTCCACTACCTCCATGCTTCTGCAAAGGCATACACGAAGCAGAAAATGGATGTGAGCTTGTGAAATGTTTGTGGGCAGCATGGCAGGTGCTGGGAGACTCACAGCAATGTGTTGAATCTGGTTCAGTGGGAAGATGATGGGGGAGGCTGCCCAGAGGAAGCAGCGTTTTAGTTGGGCCTTGCAAGATGTGCAGAAGTTCTCTGGGTAGGGGAGGGAGAAGATATAGAAGGATGAGCTTTTGCTAAGACTTGCTTAGCTCTGCTAAGACTTGAGTGTGCCTGAAGACATGGAGTCGATTCACAAGGCCATGTGCCTGGGGTTAGCAGCAAGGCTACACGGGGGCCTGAAGCCAGATCACAGGAGCTAGGGATTCCTTATTCGGGGCTTAAGCTGGTGTGTGTGTATGGTGTAAGTGTAGAGTTCCCTCTTATCAATATGGCGCAATCATTTGGGACTATATACATACAATGTATTGTGTGTATCTGCACAAATGTGTGCACCATAGTGTGCACGTGGAAGTCAGAGGACCTCTGGAAGTTGACTCTTTTTCTACCATGTGGATCCCAGAGATTGAACTCAACATTAATTGACTGATTGGATTTTTGATGCAGGGTCTTACTAGGTAGCTCTGGCTGTCCTGGAACTCACTAGGTAGTCCAGGCTGGCCTAGATAGAACTCACAGTGATCATTTGCCTCTGCCTCTCTAATGCTGATATTAAAGGTGTGTGCCACTGTGCCGGGCTGTTTATTTTTATGTGTATGAATGTTTTATCTGCATGTATGCTTATCACATGTATGCCTGGTGCCCACAGAGGCCAGAAAATGGCATTGGATCCCCAGAAAATGGGGTTATACATGGTTGTGAGCCATCACGTGGATGCTGAGAATAGAACCCGGCTCCTCTACAAAGAGCAACAAGTGCTCTTAACTACCAAGCCATCTCTCTAGTCCCCATGTTTTTTTAGTTTTAATCATGTATATGCATTTGAAACACTTTAAAACAATACCATTCCATGGTCCCACCAGTAATATTCTGAGCCAGTGTGTCTGAAACATTCCTATAGAAAGTACTCTACTCTACAGAACCAGGAAGAGTTGATGGATTTCAGCCAATCAAAATCTTGGTCCTGAATCAAATTGGAGCCAGGGGAAAAGGAAGAAGTTATAGCGTTTGAAAGAAAGAGAAGTGGGCTCTGGTTTTCTGTGGCTGTTACTAGGGAGACCCCTGCTATGGAATGGTACAGATGAGGAAAGAAAGTCCTTGTCTGATGTGTGGCTGGAAGCCTGTGTATGACCTTACAGAGGTCAGAGCAAATCCAGGAGAGACCCACTTCCCCATTCCTGATAACATCTGTTGAGACACCAGAAGCCAAAAACAGACTCCTCTTGTTTAAGCCAGTTTTCATTCATTTTTTTATTTGACAACATATACTGATCACTTATCCATGAGTATCACACATAATCCAAGTAGTAGTTTGAGTTACATCTTTCATGGCCAGAATCCTAAGTCTATCTAGCCTGACCCTTATCATGAACTAGAACTCTGACTGACAATTTCTAGTAAAGAGCTGCTAGTTGGCAAGAAACAAGAGGCCAGTCATTCAGGCTGACTCAGTTGGAGGGGTATTAGTGTAAGCATATGCATGGGGCATCAACAGAAAGCCCAGAGGTATTATGAAGAGCATAGTCACAATGGACCAACCTCATGGATGAGGGGAGGCTAATGTTGGGGAATTCATTCTCTCCCTAACCAGGAAATTGGACATGTCTGGGACTTAATATGTCAGTTTCTAAATATCAGAAGTTCCAACTCACAGCAAGATCATTAAGTGGTTTAACCCAGGAGAAGACATGTGACCATGTTCATAGATTGTTGGTAGGTAATTTTCAGCTGGATAGATGTGCTAATCTTTATATGCTTCCTAGAAGTTTCATGAGGTGAGCACAGTAAACAGTTTTAAATGTGTAGTATTAGGACTTTAAAATCATCGCCAGTGCTGGGCAGGCTTTCTACTTCCTGGTTGAACTCAAGGGCAGTCTTTGTTTTCTGGCCATTCCGACAGACTTGTGGTATGGTGGTATTTCATTGTGGCTAAACTCTACACTTTTTTAGTGATTAATAATGTTATAAATCTTTTCTTTTTTTAAATTATTTTTTAGGGACTGGAGTGATGGCTCTGTAGTCAAGAGCACTCATTGATCTTACAGAGGACCCTGGTTCAGTTCCCGTCATCCACATGGAGTGTCCAACATCCTCCTCTGACCTCTGTGACAATGCACACATGGCAGAGACACATACTCATACATGTAAAATAAATATGCCTAACAAGATAAAATTTCAAGAGATATATATTTTCTGTAAAATTTATTTATTTTTATTTTATGTGTATGAGTGTTTTGTCTGCTTGGTCTACATAGTAAGTTCCAGGATAGCCAGGGCTATGTAGAGAGAGACGCTGTCTATATTTTATAGGATAATTATAAAATATAATTAAGAAGAAAAGGGATTTGAACACAAGTGCCTGTGTAGGTGGGCAGTGCCACCCCTAGAAGACATGGTTCTTGAATGAAAATCTCAGTGCCAGGGTGGAATACTGTGGTGGTTTCAATGTGTTTGGTCCAGGGAGTGGCACTAATTGGAGGTGTGGTCTTGTTGGAACCGGTTGTTGCCAGTTTTCTCCTAGCTGCCCTCGGAACAAGAGGCAGAACTCTCAGCTCCTCCAGTGCCATGCCTGCCTGGATGCTGCCATGCTTCCTGCCATAATGATAATGGATCAAACCTCTGAACCTGTAAGCCAACCCCAATTAAGTGTTGTCCTTATAAGAGTTGTCTTAGTCATAGTGTCTGTTCACAGCAGTAAAACCCTAAGACAAATACATTGCTTGGAGGGAGTTATTGGTCAGTGAGGACCCAGAGGACACCAAAACAACACAAGCTATTGTCATTGCTTGGTTATGTTGCCTACGACAATATGGTAAGATCCATTGCTAAAGATACAGCATGCTTGGTTTGCAGGATTGAAAAATCAAGTTGGAAAGAACCTGAAAACACCCTCCCCGCTGGGTAGCTATCATAGTGCTGGAGGGGGCTTTCTGGATCCTGGGAGTAGGAAAGCCAACAGTGACATTACCCAATGGTGAAACCTTCATGCTACAGTCATGACCTGACCGGCAGGATGAGCCCACTGATGTAATAGCAGCATAAAAGGCATAGGGGCAACCAATTGCTTTTGCCTTGGATTTAAGACCTTACTCCATCGGAGGGAATACATGCCTGGTACTTTAGACCCATGGCCAAGGAGGTCATAGGTGTGGAATGGGGAGAAAGAAAACATGACTTACTTCTGCTGTCTTACTAAATGGTGCTGTCAAACTACCTTCTAAATATTGTGTTTATACAGAGATTAGTGAGACTCTCAACCTTGGCCAGAGAAGCTTTCTGCATTGGTCAGCAGTTAATGCAAAGACTCATAACTAAGTCAAAGCACTGAGAGTAAGTGACTATTGAATGCCCTGGGACATCTACATCACCCTACTGCCCAAGGCTCATGGAACATTGTGGTGAGTTATGTGGAGAGAATGTAAGACCTAGAGAATGAGAAGGTGTGCGGTGAAATTGTGTCTTCTGAATACTGAGTGACTGACTATTGCACCCATGACCTCATCGTAGCTATGGTTACCTGCATAAGGTCAAGCCAACAACATCAGTCAACATTTCAACATTCCAATGAACAGTGCTAATTAGACTCAGGGAGAAAAAAAAAAAAAAAAAAAAGAAAGGAAAAAAGAAGCTGGTGTGGTGGCGCACGCCTTTAATCCCAGCACTCAGGAGGCAGAGGCAGGCGGATTTCTGTGAATTTGAGGCCAGCCTGGTCTACAGAGTGAGTTCCAGGACAGGCACTACGCAGAGAAACCCTGTCTCAAAAAACAACAGCATCAACAACAATAACAAAACAAAGAAAAAGAAGGAGGAGGAGGAAGATAGGAAGAGAGAGAGAGAGAGAGAGAGAGAGAGAGAGAGAGAGAGGAAGGAAGAAGAAGAAGAGGAGGAGGAGGAAGAGGAAGAAAAGAAGAGAACCTGCGTGGAAGAAGGGGTCTTCATGGTCTTCATGCTTAGGGAGTGCATATGACCAAAGTACACTGATTTCATGTATGAAGTTGCCAAAGAATAAATAAAAGATATTTTAGTAAACATTTTATATTTCACCTGTGGCAACTTCATATGTGTACAGAATGTTTTGATCATATGTACCCATTACCCTCTCTTATACCCCCAATTCCACAGATCCCCTTGTTTCCAACGAGTTTCCCCTCCCCTCCTATTTTATTTTCTTTTGTTTTCATTTCTTTGAGAGGTTTCAAGGTAGGATTTGACTCTGACGCTCTGGCTATCTTGGAACTCTATGTAGACCAGGCTGGCCTTGAACTCACAGAGATCCACCTGCTTATGTCTCTGAAGTGCTGGGACTAAAGGTATACACCAGGCCTGACTTCATATTTCTTTTTGTGTGTGTGAGACCTACTGAGTTTAATTAGGGCTGGCTCCATGAGCATACTTTTAGCTTTATTTACTACATTACTTACTGAAGCATGGGCAACTGACCAGTGGTTATATCACCAGGGAAGATGGCTTCTCTACCGAACTACCATTACCTGACCATTACCTGCAATAGTGTAGTCTCCCTAAGAGTTTTTCTGCATACCCATTGGCCATTCAGACATCTTCTCTGATGTGGTATCTGTTCAAATATTTTAGTTGTTTCTTGTTATTAAATTGCAAGAGCTCTTTACATATGAAAATTCTGTATCTGATATGTCTTTACCACTATTACCACACTCCTGTTTTCTTCACTGAACTCATGGATGCTAATTCTTCCTTTGGCTTTTCTGTTCAGTTGTCCCCTACACAGGCTCAATCTCTGGACTCTCCCATCCATGGCTTCTCTGCCTCCATCCCCCATCATATTTCCCCAGTTCAAGCCCCCATCCGATTAAACCCATCTCTCCTTTCCTTCTATCAGTGACTGTTGGGCAGTCCTTGGGTAGTCCTGTGGTCCACAGAAGATACTTAAATAGATAGAAGAACTGTTTAACTAAATGGCTCATATGCAACAGAAATTCCTTGTAGTTCTGAAGGCTGGGATGTTGTTGATGGAGCAGAGGATGTCCAGTTCAGGTTCTCGTTAGTCACAGATAACATCATCTTGGCATATCCTCACATGGTGACCCAAGCTGACTAGAACCACAGAGTCTCTCGGTGTTTGGATCCCAATCATGTCTTTGTGACCCTGTGGTCCTCAGCTAATGTCACCCCCTGGGGCCAGCGTTTCAATGTATGAATTTTAGACATAAACACTCAGACCAAAACAAGGGTCCAAGGGATTAAATGAACGTTGTGGCCAGTTGTGGCCAGACCTCTCTCTCTTTTTTAAAGTTAATTTACTTATTTTATGTATATGAATACTCTGTCTTCATGCATACCAGAACAGGGCATAAGATCTCATTACAGATGGATGTGAGCCACCATGTGGTTGCTGGGAATTGAACACAGGACCTCTGGAAAAGCAGCCAGTGCTCTTAACTGCTGAGCCATCTCCATCTCTCTCTGCCAGCACCCAACTGTCTCTCCTAACGACACTGAACCCATGATGAACGCTTCTACCTGGAGTTTCACCTGGAGCCCTCACTCTTCCCAAACTTTAAGATTTGCTATTTCTTCATCCAGTCTGTGAAAGAGAGTCAAACTTGCTTTTAGGATTGAACTCTTTTCTTTCTTTGTTTCTTTCTTTCTTTTTTTTTTTTTTTTACCATTTGGCACTAATTATGTTCATTTTCTTTTCTAAATCCTCCCTCTCTCCCTGTTCATTCACAGTTAGAAGTACATCATGCTGGACAGTCTGGACCTTTGGCAGTGAAGAAGACAAATCTCGAGAGGCTAAGTGGCTTGGCTGAGTTGATTAGCAGAACAAGTCAATGCCGAAGCAAAATTAAACAAGGCCTCCTAGTTTCCTCATGAGTGGTTTTCCCCCACTAGCCAGGACTCGGTGCCAGTTGGCATGACCTGCTCTTACCTCCCACTGGGGTCTGTGGGCCAGGGAAATTGCTTCTTCATTCCAGGGGAGGAAGGCAGGGCACAGAGCAGATGGCAACTCTGATCCTGAGTACGTAGCCTGTGGGCAGAAAAGATGCCCCAAAGTCTGGCACTTTGACCTGATGAACAATCTCAGAGTGTAGCCGAAGACATGGCTCTTTTCCCTCTCAGCTCAGGGAGAGGCTGTCTGTGAAATTCTCTTATCTAATCCGCCAGATCCACCCAAAAGGAAACACAGTTGCCTTCAGTCTTCTGAGTTTGACTAGCTAGAGCAGGACCATAAACGCCTATCTGCCAGAAGAACGCCTATAGTCTTTCAACACCATAAGGTGGACTTTCGTCATATTCATTGTCCTCTATTTTGGTCCCAAATAGAATAATTTACAATCCATTACCTATTCTCTTGTCATGGGCTCTTAAGAACTGTATGTTCTTACTCCTGTGAGCCCCTCCGGAATTCACTTACTTACGGGTCCTTTGAAAAACTCTGTCTGTCTCTCGATCCCCAACACATTGCTGTGATTTCCCTGATCCTGGAATGTTTCCCTTCACCATGTTAATAAGCTTGTATACCTTGTCTCCTGTTTCCATCTGTCTTTGACAGTGTATTCCAGGCAAACTTTGGAGGGTAGAGAACACTCACTCCCTTTGCTCTAATGCTGACACCCCACCCTATCAGGATCTGCCTTCGGAGCTTAGCTGCTGGCTGAGTGCCCAAGAGGTCCAGGTTTGGCTAGTCAGGGGCAGGAGACTACTGGCTGAATGCTGCTGGGTTCTCTAAACCTAGTTTAGTGTCCCTTGCTGCTGGAACAAGTTGCCTTTCTGGGTGCCTGGCAATAGAAGGAATGTGCTTTCCACACAGAGGAGGAAGTCTCAAAGCAAGTGGCAGCAGGCTTCCCCGCCCTTCCATGCCTCTGTGGGAGAAACTGGTCTTTGTCTTTTCCAACTTCTGGTGGCCACAGATGTTCTGTGGCCTGTGGGCACATCGCTCTAATCTCAGCCTGTCTTCACATCACCCACCTCTGCACGTATTTGTTTTTCTTCTCCTTCTTTCTTTCAAAGTTGCTTGCGATGGCCTTTGGGGCTTGCTTGGACAAATGAGGAAAAGATAACTTTTGTCCTGGAAGGTGGTGATGTTCAGAGGATTCAGATTTGGTGTGAGCACTTTCCCAGGTTCCACTTTCAGCTTACTCTCCTCACCATGGTATTTCACAATAGACGGTGGGCGGGCTGCGGGAGAAGAACGGTGGACTACAGTTCTGGTTGTATATTTTTGGTAGTTTCTTTGTTTGTTTTTTATTTTTGCTGTCTTGATTTTTAGGTAGGGTCTTACCATGTGGCCCTGGCTGTCCTGGAGCTTGTTGTGTAGACCAGGCTGGCCTTGGGACTCACAGAGATCCACCTGTCTTTGCTTCTTCCTGAATGCTGGGATTAAAGAAGACCTGTGCCCCTATGCCTAGTCCACAATTCTTTCTTTCATTTTGGAAGTACAGGGGAAATGGGGTGAGCATGGGGATGGAGGAGGTGGGGGGGGGAGAAGAGAGGAAGGGAAGGACAGATGGAGGTTGAAAAGACACACCTTTGCCCTCCTGCTCTGGATTCAGACACTTGCTGCTATTCTCATAGTATCAGCTTGATTGGCCTGTTGGGGAGGAATTAGTATTCCCATACTATATATAGGTAAGGAAACTGAGGCTCACAGAGGGGCCAGTTTGCCTAAGCAACTCATCTGAATGGTCAGACGTCTAGCTTTGAAGGCTATGCTTTCACTCCCCTGGGCTCTGCTGGAAAGTTCACAACCACAGGCTAGTGTGGGCCTGCACGTGCTGATGCCACATCTCTGCCTTCCAAAGCATATTCCCAGCGCCTGTACTGCAGCACCTGACTCCAGTCCTCAGCAATCTCTGTGTACTCTAGGCTCTCAGGTCCCCACAGGAGGGGAAAGGTGGGGGAGGACGACCAAGAGAGAATCCAAGTGCTGGTCTTTGTTGCTTTGTAAGGGCTGGAGCCATAGGAAGAAAAGGCAGGCAAGACTGATAGGAATGTCAGGTTGATGGTGGGGGTGTGTGCTGGCCTAGGTTATAGTGAGACCAAACACACACACACACACACACACACACACACACACACACACACACACACACATTTACCTCAATAAACAAGCAAAACAAGAATAACACTCAGGAAGGTTATGGGAGATATTAAGAGAAATCAGCAAAGGTCTTAGCTGGGCATCTAGGTCACATGTTGGACCTCACTTCCCTGTCTGCCAAATGGGCAATTTACTGAATTTGTAAGGTGACAGACAAGTCCTGAACCTCTGTGATTGAAATTTTTTGGGGGAGGTGGGGAGGATAAAATAAAATCTGGAGTGTAAAGAAAAATAGTCTTCAGATTTGCCCTCCGGTTAAGAAAAGCTTTCACTTGTCACTTAGCATTCAGCGAATACTGCCTTCTATCACTGACCCTGAGTTAGATAATCCTGGGTGACCATGGTCAGAGGGACCAAGGAAAAGCAACCCCTGTGGTCTGGGACCTGTTGGTGCAAGTACACAGGCTTAGAAACAGGAAAGGGGGGAAGAGGATGCAGAGGGAGCTGAGGGGGAGGGGCACGGCGCTGCAGTCTTCCTCTGAAGCAGCCTAGATGTGTTTGTATGTCTTTTACAGATAACACAACTAAAGCTCAGAGAGAGAGAAATGGCGTCCAAGGTGGCCAGGCTTGCCATCAAGCAGGCTTTTGCCGTATGGCTCCAGTTGCCATCCACCACAGCAGTCGATAAGATGGAGGGGGGCCTGAGTCTAGGGAAGCCCTATAGTGCCTGCGCTGAGCACTGACTGCTCAGGAAGCACAGCATGGCCATCTGTGTGTGTCCTGGCTTGGGCCAGGAGCTGAACTCTAGGGCTTCCTGATTCTAGGGAAGATGCTATCTGACCACCCAGGATCAGAACAGTGACATTCTGCTGCAAGCCACAGCTTTCTCTGCAGATGCTTCCCTGGGCTGACACATTTATTCATTCTTTGCTGTGTGTGGAGCTTCCCTCTTAAATCCTGGTCTTGTGCCCTGAGCATCAGGGTCTGTGGTCCCAGTCTTCATCTGTGCAGTGGCTGCAGCATCCCTGGGACCTGGGTATGGTCTAGTGCCTCTCCAGAACACCCAGAGACTACTTCACCAGGCTGTGCGGCACCTCAGAACTTCTCTCTCCTGCTCTCCTAAGAATCAAGCTAGGTTACTAGAATCAGGGCACCTGGGCACCTCTCCCCAGGGGACTGAAAGGAACCCCCTCACATCACAGCCACAGGAGTCACCCACAGTACTGATGAGGAAACTCAGGCAGGCACAATCTCCTGGGACTCTCCCATCTAGAAGGGACTCAGTTCGAGCCGATAAGCTTCCTTTTCTCTTATGCCTTCAAATCCTATCCTGGGTGGTCCTCTGACCTACATTTGGTGGCTTTGGTAGGGGATGGGAGGTCACTCTACAATGAGTTGGGCTGTGAGGCCCTAGGAGAGGCCAGCTGCTTGGAAGCAAAAGACTTCCCTCCCAAATTACCTTTGTTCCCTTCCAACAGCCCTGGGCTGCCCAGCCCCTTTCCAAGCAACAAAAAGCTAGAAGTTGGGCAGGAGGGGGAAGGGATATGACCCCTTAAAGGTCATTCTGAGTTCATCCTCCAGCTCTGCTTGGCGAGTGGGAAATAGCTGACCCACCTGCTTGTGTGTATTGTCAGGTGTGGACAATGCCGAAAAGCTAATCATGTCCTGTGTGAACACCTGTAATTGAGGCATCCTAAGGAGACAGAGACCTGCGGTGGTGACATAGGTAGCTTGAGATGGCTTGAGTCTCCTCCTAAACTCCTCAGCGCCATCCCTCCCCATCCTGTTTGGGACGAGGTTTCAGAGTCTTGTGCCACTTAAAACCTGTTCATCCAGGTAGACGAATGGCCTCCCCGATAAGGCATTCCACAGCCAGCACCAGAACGTACACATCAATCCAATCCCACCCAGGGTCCTAAGGCGGCCCCTGTAATCGCACCTAAGTAGGGATGTTGATAGGACCACCTCGAGTTCACCTCTTCCCTAGCTGGCCTAACATAGGGCTGTGCGTTGTAGGGCTGGGCTTCCCTGGAGACCCGAGCCCAGTCCATTTCTGCACCTGGGCCTGAGCCATCCCGCCAGAATGCAAAGATCGTGGCGCCTTCCTCGGGTGGAGGACAGATTCCCTCCTGGGCCCCTGCTCTCTACCCCCACCCCCCTGCCTCCTCCTCCAGGCCCAGCCCTGGCGCCCGCCCCACACTAGCGGCTTTGTTACCTGCCCCAGCGCGCGTAGCCTACGAGCGCTACGTGCGGTCCGAGCCAGGGCGGAGACCTAGCACAGGGGACAAGGGGGGCGCGGGCCTGGGCTGGTTCCCCTGCCTCCCTGCCTCCCCGCCCCCTCCTCACACAGCCCAGCCCCGGCCTGCCGTCACCCCTAACAGGATCTTAGTGACACTGGGTTCTGACATGCTTTGCCTAGCTTCAAGTTTGGAGGTTCAGGCCTTGGGGCCCCTCGTTTCTTTCCCTGTGCGCCACCCTCCTGAACAGCCCCTCAGACTCAAAGACGCCATACTTAATTTTCCACTCTGAGTTTAAGCAATATGTGCGATGCCCTCCCCCCCCCCCCCGTCAGTCTTTCTAAGTCTGTGCCCCAGGCCCAGCTGCTTCTGGACGCGCCCTTGGGTTCCCAGCTTCGGTCAGCCTCCAAGCGCCGTTTGCTCAGATCTCTCTGGTTCACACGTGTCTCCCCAAGATCTAGGCCGATCAGTAGCACTGGCGCAGGCTGGCCTGCCAAACAGATGACTTCAATAGGCGACCGAGTGGAATTGAGCCCCAAAATCCTGTCCACTGCATGGATAGTGGGGCATTTCCCATGTCCCTCAAGTCACACTCAGCTGTGTTGTCCACCAGGACCTCTGGCCTTCTAGCCTCACCCGGACTGTTCTTTCTGCCTCTTCTCGAAACAAGTGAAAACCTCCCTTCCCAGGACCCACCTCCCTGGAGAAGCCAGGTCTGACCTAGGAGGTTTGTGGTGGTGAGCGGTGCACCTTTTGCGCCAGATCGTCTACTGGAAACGTTGCCTTTCTGTCTCCTAACAACCCAGTGAGGTGAACCGAGAGCCTGTACCAGGAGGATTTGGGTTGTGAGCTCTATTCTAGAAAGACTTCAAAGGTGGAAAAAGACAGCGGGAAAGTTCTTTTCTCCACACACTCTCTGGTCCTCATTCTCCCGGGTTATTCCCCGGGGACCACGCTGTTTCCTTTGAACCTCTCCCCACCTTTCTTCTTTCTCTTTTCAGCTCGGAACGGGGTGGGGTGGGATTCCCGCTCTAGATTAATTCGGGTCCCCTGTGGCTTACAGCCTCCGAGAAGAATTTCGAGGGAGGATGTGCAGGGCGTGGAGAGAGGTGGGGAGGGCTGTAAGAATGTGGGGCTCCGGAGGCAAAGAAGAAAAAGGTGGAGAGGATGGTGAGCGGTGACTTTCCCAGGGCCCTGGGAAGCAGGGGCCAGTTTGAATGACAAAGGTTCCCTGGAGAGCAAAGGAAAGCTCTGGAGGATGGGAAAGGAGGAGGAGGAGGGTCAGAAGGGCGGGGAGGAAGCTGCAGTGGGCGCCCATCTGCAGCTGCCCTTTCAAGTCCGCTAAATCCTTAACAATGAGAGGAACTGACCAGTGGACAAAAACGGGCAGAGGATGATTAACGTAGTTCACTGAAGAAATACAAAAACCTTGTAAAAACATTAGAAGTCCAAAGTGCAAATGAAAAGGAGATTCTGGGGTTTCCTCTCTATACAACTGGTCAAAACAACCGCAGGCAAAACAGCAGATGTTGGGGAGGTGTGGGGAAGTGAGCCCCTGTCTGGCTGCAGGAGGGGGTGAATTGCAGTCTCTCAGCAGGGTCACTGTAGCCGGTAGCATAGCTTCACACTGGCTTCGATTTCATTTGGCTAGTTTAGCAACTCTATTTAGTAAACCCAAATCAATCAAAGATCTATTCTGGCCTTATGTGTAACTGGGCAAAGCTAGTGATTTTTGTAAATGTTTAATGGAAGGGCACTGGATAAGTGGATTTATGCCAGGTTCACAGACGGAGGTCTATACAGAATTGAAAAAAAAAAGCAAGCTGATGTGGAAGAATATTAGATATAGGAGGAAATACTCAAGATAAGCCAGGGGAAAGCGGAAGTTATCAAGCAGCATGGCTCATTTTATACAATGTCTACATAAATCTGCGCAGTATCCACTCAGCACAGGGTTGGATCGGGCCTAAGAACTGCGCCAGACTCTCTCATCAAGTCCGAGACGGCCCTTTAAGAAAGATTCTAGCAACTGTACAGGGGAAAGATAACCCACATCCAAACCAAACTGCAAGGAATTCAAAATATTGACCGTGTCCGGAAGAGCACACACCTTTTAGTCTCCTTTTTACTTTTTAATAATTTCCCAGGTTTCTTTGGTAAAAATGTGATAAAACATACAGAAATTGAGATAACAAAATCTTATTTATTCCCACGTATCTTCAGTAGACGTTTCTGGTTGGGTAGAGTGCAGGTTTCTCATCGTGCTGCTGGTTCTCTGGGGACCAAATACCGCATACCTGGTGCTTTAAGCCACAGACGGTGCTTCTCAGGACTGTGGAAACTGGAGGCTAGCTCCATGTGCTGGCGGGATTGTTCCTCTGGACTGAAAGAGGATGTGCCCAGACCTCTCCTAGCTGCTGGCAGCCTCCAGGCTTCTTTGTCTTGTGGCTTCTTGTGAGTCTTCACATCTTCCCTCTCTGCCTGTCTCTTACTCTGGGCAACAGTTTTATCCTCTGCAGATGGGGGCTGCTACTCTTGGACCCTCCAGACTTGTCAGAGGGAGGGGATAGGTGGAAGGGCTTGCCAAGGGTCTTAAGAACCGTCTTCTTGCTCCCTTGTGTCTTAGCACCCTCAGGGATAGAACTGCTACAGGGACAGACACACAGATCTGGCTCTTTGCTGTGTGATCCCTGTGAGCCCTATTGTCCCTACTCACAGCAGATGAATGAAGACTGGCTAGAAGTTGAGACAAGATTGGGAAAGCTGTGGCCAGTACTGGGGATGTCAACTTGATGGGTCTGAGGTTTTCTCACAGTCTAGATTAGCCTCTCCCATCCTAGGTTTCCCCTCTACCAACTTCCACTGTGGCATTTATATCCTACCAGATAGAGCAAGGGCCACATACTTCCTAAGAGCAGGAAAGACTCCCTGCAGGAAGACTAACACTCTGCATGACTTCTAAAGCAGACTCCTTGAACAAAAGCGTAAAGCTGGCAAGGTTGCACTGGACCATGCATACCAGTGGTACTCTTTAGAAGTAGTATGACTTAAACATATGATTTATACAAAATATGATTTAAACAAACAAAACCCACACATAGTTAACTGGGCATGATGGTTCAAGCCTGTAATTCCAGCAGTTCACCTCTGTTCCCTAGAGGCTGAGACAGGAAGAATGCTGTAAGTTTGAGGCCAGCCTGGTGTACATTGAATGCCAGGACTACCAGGGCTATATAAAACAAAACAAAAAAACCCAAACAAACAAACAACAAAAATAGTCACATATTTTGGTCACATATAGACTGTGTTTTAGAAGTGTATCCCAAGCAAATTACACAGTGGTAACCCAAAATCTTATTTG